>CAMZMU010000041.1:116276081-116639228 GCA_947311845.1 Poa pratensis | reverse complement strand
GTCAGCCCAGTAAGAACCAGGGTGTACTGGGCCAGGCCTCTATAACCCTCAACACTCGGCGAGTGAATCTCGCTAAGGACCAGGCCTGCAAGCCTGGGATGCCCGCGGGGCAGAATCGCCTCGCGGAGGCCTGAGGAGGCAGCTAAGGCCTGTGGAGCCTCTACTCCGCTGCCTCCTCTCCAAGGAAGTTTTCCCTGAAGGGAAGTCAACGCAGAATCCTCCACAGGGCGTTCCCGCCCACGCGAGGGTTCCTTCACTGTAAAGCAAGCTCTGCGGAGCGCACATGGCTTCCGCAGTGGCCGCAGAGTGACCGCGCCTCTGCGCAGAGTGACGACGGAGCTGCAGTCCCACTTTGGTGATAAAGGAGTCAACAAAGCAGGGGCAACGGCGCAGACCACCAAGCTTTCCTCTTTGGTGATAAGGGAGCAGGCCGGCGCTACGCGCCGAACGCGACGTCACCGTGGATGGACGGCGGCCTCTCTGCTGCGGCCTCAGCTTTTGTGCCCATGGACCGCGCTCATGGACGCCCAAGCAGCGGTGCCCGAGCTCCCGACCGTTGTCGCCATGTGGTAGCCCCTCCGCTGCACAAGGACAGGGAGGAGGCCCGGGGCGCCTATAAAAGGAGCTGGTGCACCACCCTAACAGGGGGAACACATTTTACTCCTAGTCTAGCTACTTGCGCGCAAGGGAGAAGAAGACAGTAGTTTCCCTCCCCTTGTACGCGCCATTGCCACAACTGTGCCCTCGGCAAGCACGCTGTACTGTAACCTCTACAAGCAGCAATACAGACAGGCAGGACGTAGCGGTTTTACCTCCACAAGAGGGCCGTGAACCTGGGTACGCGCCGTGTCTCTCTCTGCCGTGATGTCCCTCCTCAGGACGACGAGCAGCGTCGCCGCGCCGGATGAGGGTTGATTGACGTCGTGTTCAGCCCCTTACACGAACTCTCTTCGCGAGTGTGACTGCCCCTGTTTCGTGGGAGTCATTCTCCGACAATTGGCGCGCCAGGTAGGGGGCTGAGGCGCGCATTCAACCTCCATCGACCTCAACGCCATGGCGGACACTCGCGCTGCTCGCGCCAACCGGCGCGCGTCAGGCCGAGCTGAGACCGAGCCCGTCGTCCACGCCGCCAGGCCACGCGGCCGTCCGCGCACCAACCGCGCTTCGGGGCGCACTACTGCGGAGCCACGCGTGGAGCACCCCGAGGATGAGGACGACCGCTACGACGAAGACGTCGACCACGAGCACAGCGAGGACGCTGAGTCCTCGCATCCATCTCGGCGCCAAAGCGCGTCCACGCTTGGACGCCCGGCGCCCAGCCCAAACACTGCGCTGCTCATGGCAGCAGAGCTCTTCCGCTACCGCCCCACCGCCGAGGCGCACGACAACTGGCTTGGCCGTCTCCAGCACCTCGTCGACATCGCGGCTGCGCCGCGCGCGGTTCCAGCACCTTCGCGCTCCCTGGTGCACCACAACTCCGGGCGCGCAGGCACCGCCGCGCATGGAGCGCCTCCGCCTCCGCCTCCGCCAGGACCACCTCCGGCTGCGGCAAACAAAGCCGCCTCTCACGCGTCCTCGCCGCATGATTGTCAAATCGTGCAGCGGACGCCGCCGGACGCGCGGGTGGAGATGGAGCGCCAGCGGGACCTCCAGAAGCGCATCGTCGAGGAAATTGGCCAGGCCGGGCGCCAAAACCGCAGAGCTCTCCAGGGCGGTGTGGCCACGTACGCCACTGGCTGCACGGCCTTCACCCGCAACCTGCGCCGCGTCGTCTGGCCGCAGAAGTTCAGGCCAGACCTCCCCAAGGGCTACGATGGCACGAACAACCCCATCGAGTTCCTGCAGCTCTACACCACCTCCATCCAGCTGCGGGAGGAGACGACAAGGTCATGGCGAACTGGTTCTCGCACGCCCTCAGGGACTCTGCCCTGTCGTGGCTCCTGAACCTCCCTGAGGACTCCATCGACTCCTGGGAGGACCTCTGCAAGCAGTTCGTTGCGAACTTCAAGGGCACGTACGAGCGCGCCCTCACCTACAACGACCTGCGCGCCGTACGCCAGAAGTCTGGCGAGACTCTCCGCAAGTACATCCAGCGCTTCAGCCAAGTCCGCAACAAAATCCCCAACATCCCTGACTCGCACGTCATTGCTGCCTTCAGAGAGGGCGTCACCAACCGCAGGATGCTTGAGAAGCTCGGCATTCACGATACCCTCTCCTCTGTCGTGAAGCTCTTCGACATCGCAGACAAGTGTGCCAAGGCTGAAGAGGGTCTCCTCTTCACCAAGGTGGCCTCTGCAGATGACCCCCCAGAGGGATCCAAGGCCCACAAGAAGCGTGACGAGACCAAGCGCAAGCCTACTGCTGTGCTGGCTGCTGAGCCCGGCGCTAAGCACGCTCGAGAGGACTCTGCAGAGGATGGCGAGAAGAAGATCGACAACCGTCCCTTCTGCATCTACCACAACAGGCGCGGCCACGCGACAGAGAACTGTTACGACCTCAAGCAACTGAGCAAGAAGCGCGAGCAGGAAGAAGGCAGCGGTGGTCGCGGCAGAGGCCGTAACTACCGCAAGGGCGGACGCAAAGGTGGCTACCAGAAGCCTCAAGGGACTCAGGCCAACGCCGCTGAGAAGAACAACAATCTCCCTGACGAGGAGCCTGGGGGCTACCAGGCCCCTAGAGGCGCCATGGCGTGCATCCTCGGCGGGGCTCAGGCGCCCAAGTCCAACAATCAGTTCAAGCAGTTCGCCCGCGAGCTCAACGCAGCGCTGCCCGGGGTGGAGACATCGCGTCCCCTCAAGTGGTCTCAGTACACCATCGCCTTCGACGCCAAGGACCACCCCAAGTCCACCAAGACTGTAGGCACCCTCCCGCTGGTGTGCACCCCCACCATCAACAATATCGCCGTCGGCAAAACGCTCATTGATGGGGGTGCAGGCCTGAACGTCATCTCTGTCGAGACCTTTGAGACGCTTCAAGTGCCCTACGAGTGGCTTATGCCCTCCAGGCCCTTCACAGGGGTCACCAGCGGCTCAATCTCGCCTCTGGGGCAAGTGAGGCTTGCAGTCACCTTTGGCACGCAGCAAAACTATCGCACCGAGCTCATCGACTTCGACGTTGCGCACATTGGCCTGCCCTACAACGCCATCCTCGGCTACCCCGCCCTCGCGAAGTTCATGGCCGTCACGCATCACGCCTACAACATGGTCAAGATCCCTGGCAGCGGCGGCACCATCACCATCCATGGTCACGTACAGGACGCTACACGCGCTGTCGAGCTCGCCTACAAAGCTGCTGCCATGGCGTTCCCTGCTGACGAAGACCTGGAGCCCCTCGCGAGGCCCAAGAAGAAGAAGCAGCTGTTCTCTCAGGAGCAGGCGCTACAAAGAAGGTGTCGCTGAGCACCAGCGATTCGGGGGCTGAGGGCTCGGGGGCTAGCGTCACCATAGGCGCTGGCTTACCTCCCAAATAGGAAAGCGCGCTCGTCGCCTTCCTTCGGGCAAATTCTGACATGTTCGCATGGACTCCGTCAGAAATGTCCGGCGTACCAAGGGAGGTGATCGAGCACCACTTAGCTGTGTGTCCAAACGCACGCCCCGTCAAGCAGAAGGCACGGAAACAAGCCCCTGAGAAGCAAGCCTTCATCATCAAAGAAGTAGAAAAGCTAAAAGCAGCAGACATTATTCGAGAAGTTGCCCACCCCACCTGGGTCTCTAATGGCGTGGTTGTCCCAAAACCCAATGGGGGAGGCCGGCTCTGCATCGATTACACTGATGTAAATAAAGCCTGCCCCAAGGACCCATACCCCATGCCAAGGATTGATCAGATCGTGGACTCCACAGCCGGCTGTGATCTCCTCTGTTTTCTGGACGCCTTCTCAGGCTACCACCAGATCAAAATGGCTAAAGAGGACGAGGAGAAAACAGCGTTCCTCACCCCCTGTGGCGTGTATTGCTACACTTGCATGCCCTTCGGGTTGAAGAACGCCGGCGCCACCTTCCAGAGGCTCATGAGGATCGCCCTGGGGGCTCAGATGGGAAGAAATGCAGAGGCATATGTTGACGACATCGTAGTCAAGTCTCGCGAGGGAGACACTCTCTTGAAGGACCTCGAGGAGACCTTCGCCAGCCTGCGCAAGGTGAACATCAAGCTAAACCCCGCCAAGTGCGTCTTCGGGGTACCTTCAGGCAAACTCCTCGGGTTCCTCGTGTCCCATCGCGGCATAGAAGCAAACCCTGACAAGATCAAGGCCATAGAAGAAATGCAGCCACCCGCCGCCTCAAGGACATGCAGCGCCTAGCTGGGTGCATGGCCAGCTTGGGCCGCTTCATCTCCAAGTTTGGCGAGAGGGCCCTGCCATTTTTCAAGATCATGAAGAAGTCCGGCACCTTCAAGTGGACTCCAGAGGCAGACAAGGCATTTGAGGACTTGAAGAAGTACTTGGCTAGCGCACCAGTTATGGTAGCCCCCAGGACGGGCGAGCATCTAAAGCTGTACCTTGCAGCCACTCCACAAACCGCAAGCGCCGTCCTGGTGGTCGAAAGAGAAGAGCCAGTCCTCCCCAAGAAAAGTGCAGCCACTCCAAGTCCAGAGCCTCCCGACAAGGAAAAAGTCCCTCCAGGCCCAGAGCCAGACCCACAGCCAGCTGTCGAGCCTACTTCAGGCACCCCTGCTGAGACTCCTCCACAAGGAAACCTCGCCAAAGGGCCTGAGGAGTCCCTCGAGGGAGCCAACGCTGCGTCACCCTCCACAACCCTTGTCGAGCATCCAGTTACTATGTCAGTACTGTGCTAAGAGATGCTCGCGAGCGGTACCCTACGCAGCAGAAGCTCCTTCTCGCCCTGCTCATCGCCTCCAGAAAGCTGCGCCACTACTTCCAGGGCCACCCTGTCACGGTGGTCACATCATTCCCTCTGGAGCAAATCCTGCGCAACCCCAACGCCACTGATCGCGTAGCAGGGTGGAACATCGAGCTGCAGCCTTTCAACTTGCGTTTTGACACCACAAGGGTCATCAAAGGAAGAGCACTGGCAGACTTTGTCGCCGAATGGACAGACCCAACTCCTGAAGAGCCTCCTGAAGCAGAAACTATACCGCCTGGAGATACACGCCAAGCCACTGGACCATGCACTTCGATGGAGCTTTCTCCTGCCGCAACGGAGGCGCTGGCGTTGTCCTGACCTCGCCTAAAGGCGACAAGCTCCACTATGCCGTCCAGTTGTGCTTCACGATGGACAAGATCTCCAACAACATCGCTGAATATGAAGGCCTCCTCGCCGGGCTCAGAGCTGCCATTGCCCTCGGTGTCAAGCACCTACTCATCAAAGGCGACTCCCAGCTCCTGGTCAACTTCTCCAACAAGAGCTACACCCCTAAAGACAGCCATATGGCTGCCTACCTTGAAGAGGTCCGCAAGCTCGAGAAGCACTTCAGGGGCATGGAGCTCATGCACATCCCGCGCAAGGAGAACCAGGAAGCAGATGACATCGCCAAGCGCGCATCGCGAAGGGAGGCCCAGCCCGCAGGTGTCTTTGAAGAGAGGCTCTCCAAGGCATCCATAAAGCAGCCGCTGCAAGCACCAGCTACAAGCACAGACGAAGTACTCCCACCACCTCCCACAGGTGGCGCACCCAACTGTGGCCCATCCTCAGGGGAGCGTCTGATGCTAACCATGGTGCACCAAGAAACAGGCTGGGTTGACGAGCTCAAGGACTACTTGCTAAAAGGAGTCCTTCCCGAGGAAGACGCAGAGGCAGAACGAGTCGCTCGACAAGCGAAATCCTATTACATCCTGAGGGAGACCTATACCGCAAGCGCCCAAATGGCATTGCCCTCAAGTGTGTGCCTCCTGAGGAAGGACGCATGCTCCTCAGGGACATACACAGTGGAGAGTGCGGCCACCATTCCTGCGCGCGCACCCTCGCTGGCAAGGTCTTCAGGAGCGGTTTCTACTGGCCTCAAGTGCTTCAAGATGCCGTCACCATCGTTCAGTCTTGCGATGCATGCCAGTTCCACGCCAAGCAAGTCCATCAGCCTGCACTGGGACTCCAGACCATCCCGCTCTCCTGGCCGTTCGCGGTCTGGGGGCTGGACATCTTGGGACCCTTCCCGAGATCGCAAGGGGGCTACCGTTCCTCTTCGTGGCTGTTGACAAGTTCACCAAATGGGCAGAGGTTGAAGCGGTGCGCACCATCCCAGCCAGGGCAGCCGTGAAGTTCATCAGAGGCCTGGTCTGCCGCTTTGGTGTGCCAAACCGCATCATCACCGACAATGGCTCACAGTTCACCAGCGGCATCTTCAGGGCTTACTGCGAGAGCCTCGGCACCAAGCTCTGTTTCGCCTCGGTAGCTCACCCACAGAGCAATGGTCAAGCCGAGCGAGCAAATGCTGAGGTCCTCAAGGGCCTCAAGACGAGAAGTTTCAACCGCCTCAAGGGCTACGGCAAGGGCTGGATCGATGAGCTCCCCTCCGTGCTCTGGTCCATCCGCACGAACCCTACAAAGCCCACTGGTGAGACGCCATTCGCCCTGGTGTATGGAGCCGAAGCAGTCCTCCCCACAGAGATCAAGCACGGGTCCGCAAGGGTCCTTGCCTTCAATGAGGACAATCAAGAAGACCTCCACAACGACGACCTGCTGTTCCTCGACGGGTTGCGCCGCCGAGCCGCCCTCAGAGCGGCAAAATACCAGCAAGACCTGCGACGCTACCACAGCCGCCACATACGTCCGCGCACTCTCGAGACAGGCGACCTTGTCCTCAGGAGGATCCTCTCCAGGGAAGGTCTCCACAAGCTCTCGCCCATGTGGGAAGGCCCCTACAGGGTCGCGCATGTCGCCAGACCTGGCGGTGCGCCTCGAGACGGAGGACGGCATCCCGGTCAAGAACCCTTGGAACATCGCGCATCTACGCAAGTTCTACCCGTGATCTCTATCACACCAGGCATTTTTTGTCTCTAGAGGAAAGCGCACAGCTTCACCTCCAAGCTTCACAAAAGCTTCTCTCTCTGAGGGCCAGTCCCTCTGAGCTCTTCCTGTAACGTGCCGCCGCAGGCCGTGAAGAGTCTCAGCCACTGAATGTGGTCCCCATGCCTCGACATGGAAACTTTATCTTGGCAAGCCCAAGTGTAACGAACCAATTCGTTTCCTAGTGAAACATTGCGCTGCGGCGCCGCTATGTAATATTTTGGGGGTGAGTTTTAGTTCTCGTTACTCTGTGTTTTCATTCGCGCTCATATCTTTCCCCTTGCGCACCTCGCGAGCGGGGGCTGAGTACGGTGACTGTGCCTCGGGAGCATCCCAGCAGCACCGCAAAACCCAAAAGGATCCGAGCTCTAACACGTGAGCACGCTCTCACGCCTGTTACCTCACCAAAGAGCTCTGGCCCAGGGGCTTGCTCCCAAACCTGCCACCTCACCTAAGGACCTTTGGTACTTACTCTCCTCGCGAGGCACCCATGAGGAAACCTATAAGCGCGCATGAGTTTCTCTACCATGTTTGCTTTGGTTCCACCTCTAACCTACACAGGGAACAAGAGTCCCCCCAAGGCTCGTGGAGTCACGCTCCAGACCCAAAGAGGGAAGCACATCTTCAGGGAAATCAACGCCCTCCACGAGGCAGAACCTCGCTAAGCTAAGTCCTGCGCTTACACCTCAGGCGTTGTGTTTTTCCTCTCACGAGCAACTTCCGTCCCTCGGGCGGGTATTTTCTCCTCGCATTTCATGGACTGCTTGAGCGTCAAAGGGGAGCCCTCGAGCATCGCGACTCGAGAGCTCTTACCTCTCTAAGCCTTAAACACCCCCCGGCCTTGCTGAGTCATTGCTCTGGCATACCGTAGTGGCGGAGTCATAGCGCTAAGAGACGGGTCCTGACGACGTAAAGCGAAAAAGGCATGGAATAGGGATAAAATGCCCGTCGAGGGGCACACGCACATTGCAGCACAATAAAGTGTTTTACAGACCATCACAAATGAAACAAAGTCTTTAAACAAAGATAACTTGCGCCTCAGGCGCGACTTGTGGCAGGAGCAGCTTAAGCAGAAGTCTTGGCGGCCTCATCCTCCTCAGCGTCATCTTCCCCGCGCCTTCCTCCTCGACGTCTTCCTCCTCGCCAGAGGCCGGCTCTTCAGCGACCCTCTTGAAGCGGTTGACATAGTCGTTGATCTCCTCCCGCAGCGAGTTGAAGAGGCGCGTCTCGGTCTGAGCATCCCCCATGGGCTCGGTCACGGACTCGAAGTCGAAGCATGGATATAGGCGCTTGAGGTTGACGAAGACGCGCTCGACCGCCACCAGCAGGAGCTTGCGGCACTCCTCGTCGACAACATCGTCGAGTTCCGCCACAGGGCCCTCAAGGACGGAGAAGAGCTGGTCGAAGTAGGTCAGATACGTGGCAACGTCGGCGTTCCCGTGGACGGGGACGGCAGGAGCATCCACCCCCAGCTTCGCAGCAAGAGCGTTCCCGCGCGTCACCAAAGATCGGAACATACGCTCCCGCTGCTGCGTCAAGACCCGTGCCGCCACCGCGCTCTGCTCAGCCTCCTCGACCCTCTCCACAACAGGGGCCACCTGCGCATTCAGCTCCTGCATGTCTGCCATCAGGGCTGTGAGGTCCTGCTCCGAGCGCTCGAGGGCCTGTCCGTGCGGAGATTAGCGTCCTTGGCGCGCTTCAGCGAGGATTTCAAGTTGGCGTTCCACTCCTCCAGCTGGCGAATGCGCTTCCGAGCTCTCTGCGCTTTTTCTGGAAGCCGTCCTCCTGCTTCTTGAACTTCCCAGCATACTCCCGGGAGACGGCCTGTGTGACAGCAGTGCGGTACTCTTTTTGCTTGGTGAGGGCCTCCGCCTCTGCCTCCTTTTTCTTCTCGGCAAGCTTTTGGTTGGCTTCTCCACAAGCTCCCGGTGCCGCTCCACCTCCTTGTCGTGCTTGCCCATGGCCTCAGCCAAGCTGCTCTCGCGGGACTCCAAGGCCTCACGCTCTCTGTTCATGTCAGTTTCCGCCTGCTCCAGTTTCTCCTCACGCTTGAGCACCTCAGCTTCGCGTGTCGTCATGGCCTGCTCGCGAGCCTCCAGCGACAGACGATGCTGCTCCAGAGACTTCCTCACCACCTCAGCTTCAAAATTATCTTCTCCTCGCGGCTGGCCAGCTCCTTGCGCTGGTCGGCGAGGGAGGTCTCGATAGCCGCTCGGTCGGAGGCTGCAGCCTGGCGCTCCGCCACAGCCGCCTCCCGATCCTCTGCAGCCGCCTTGCGCTCCGCCTGGACCGGCGCCAAGGCCTCTTGCGCCTCGCGCTCCGCGTTCTCGCGGATCTCCTGGGCCTGCCGCGTCGCCTCGTCGCGCTGCGCCTGAAGAGCTCGGTCGTCAGGGCCACTCCGCCGCCTGACTTCGAAGAAGCGGGCCCAGTCAGCAGCAAGGGCGTCATACCTCCTGCCAAGCTCCGCCTCCTCAAGGGCAAGTTGGGTCTCTAGCCCGTCTAGGGTGCCCCTCACCAAACGGAGGGCAGCTTGGCGGCTCGCGCCGCTCCGGCTCCGGTCGCTCAAGACCAAGGCCCAAGAGCCCTCACGTGGCGCAACGTCCTCCGCCTCTGCCTCCTTTTTCTTCTTGGCAAGCTTTTGGTTGGCTTTCTCCACAAGCTCCCGGTTCCGCTCCACCTCCTTGTCGTGCTTGCCCATGGCCTCAGCCAAGCTGCTCTCGCGGGACTCCAAGGCCTCGCGCTCTCTGTTCATGTCAGTTTCCGCCTGCTCCAGTTTCTCCTCACGCTTGAGCACCTCAGCTTCGCGTGTCGTCATGGCCTGCTCGCGAGCCTCCAGCGACAGACGATGCTGCTCCAGAGACTTCCTCACCACCTCAGCTTCAGAAATTATCTTCTCCTCGCGGCTAGCCAGCTCCTTGCGCTGGTCGGCGAGGGAGGTCTCGATAGCCGCTCGGTCGGAGGATGCAGCCTGGCGCTCCGCCACAGCCGCCTCCCGATCCTCTGCAGCCGCCTTGCGCTCCGCCTGGACCGGCGCCAAGGCCTCTTGCGCCTCGCGCTCCGCGTTCTCGCGGATCTCCTGGGCCTGCCGCGTCGCCTCGTCGCGCTGCGCCTGAAGAGCTCGGTCGTCAGGGCCACTCCGCCGCCTGACTTCGAAGAAGCGGGCCCAGTCAGCAGCAAGGGCGTCATACCTCCTGCCAAGCTCCGCCTCCTCAAGGGCAAGTTGGGTCTCTAGCCCGTCTAGGGTGCCCCTCACCAAACGGAGGGCAGCTTGGCGGCTCGCGCCGCTCCGGCTCCGGTCGCTCAAGACCAAGGCCCAAGAGCCCTCACGTGGCGCAACGTCCTCCGCCCCAGCGCCAGCCTCTGGTGCAGAAAGCACAGCGTGTGGACCAGGGTCAGCACGGGGCCACAGGAGCGGGCCCCCACCGTCTTGTGCGTCGTTGTTCTCCACGACGACCTCCTCGTGGGCCACGGGGGCTGGCGAGGGAGGCCTAGCCACCAGAGGCTCAACCGCAGCCTCGCCTGCTGCGGCCTCAGAAGAAGTGGCCTTCCCCTCAGGCTCGGAATTTGGAGGGGGCGGCGGAGGAGTTCCCTCCTCCATCTCGACGTCGACGCCTCCCGGCGTCTGTGTGCTGGTCCCCGCCGTTTCCACGGCGGGTGTCTCTGGGGGCTCCAGAGGAGCATCAGGGCGCGGCGGCAACGGAGTCTTCGCCGCCTCCTCAAACTGACTCTCGGCAGGAGGTGGCGAGGCAGTTGCTTCTTCAAGGGGCGTCTCCCCTACAGGCCTCATGGCCTCGTCAACAGCCGGGCCCGTGGTGACTGTCACCACGGGCTCCTCAGTCTCCTCTCCAAGGGGCGCTGTAGGCCCCTCAACAACGGTCGTAGCGTCGCGCCGCACGTCCGCAGCCTTGCGGAGTCGGCGACGCTTCGCATGAACCAGACCCCTGATAATCAAGACAGTGAGATCCTCGAGAAAGGCAAGAACTCTCGATAAGCAAGAACGAGTCAAGAAGAAGTAGTACTCACCCAGATGACTTGGCGCGGGTGTCCACCCACACCTTGTTGGCGGAGCGCCGCAGGCCTGTTGAGGCTCCAGCGCTGGGCTCCTCAGGGGCCGCCCCAGCTTTCCTCTTGATAGGAGTGCCCTCCAGGCTTCTGGCGGCCCGGTCGTGGATGGCCTTGGTGCGGGGCTCGCACCGCTTTGCCGCGGCCTCCGGGCCGCTATCGTCCCCGTCTTCGTCTTCTTCTTCTGTGGCCCGTCGTGACGGGGCCACCACAAAATCCTCGTCCACATCGGACGATACCTCTAGGATCTCCTCCTCAGGGGCCGCCTGCTTTGAAGAGCTCGCCTCCCCTAACGAGGGGTTGACTCTTCCGGCAGCGGCGTCAGCTTCGGCGTCTGAAGCAGCAGAGGACTCGCCAAACAAGTCTTCCTCCACCACAGGCGCCGCAGCCCCCTTCGCCTCTTCTCCCTCCAAGCCCTCTGGCGTGAACGTCGGCATCATCTCCAGAACTGCGAGGCGCTTCTTTGGAGTGAGCTGGTGGAGGGGCCTCAGGTGCTCAGTGCCCGGAACAGGGATCTCCGGGGCGATGAAGAGCGTGCCTAAGATGGAGGCGACATCGTCTGGCGTGTGGGCGCTGAGGTGCAAGCGCATTGGATCTGCCGGGCCGGAGTACATCCACACCGGCTTCGTGTGCGCCTGGAGGGGAGCGATGCGCCGCCTCACGAAGTCCTCAGCGACCATCTGCCCCGTGAGGCCAGCCTCGCGGACGAGCTTCATGCGCGAGACCAAGTGGGCAATCTTCTGGTGCTGGAGCTTCTCGCTGGACCAATTCGAGTTCTTCAGCGGCGGCGCCTCAGGCTCATCGAAGAAAGCATTCCGCTCCTTGGCGTCGACGAGGACCCACTTCTGGCGGAAGTCCTCCACCTTCTTCGTCACCCTCGTAACGGCCTTGTCGCCATCCCACGACATGGGGATGTAGACGGCGCCCATCCCGTCTGCGATGCGGAAAGACACGCACCCAGACCGCTCGCCGGGCGCCGTGTTGCGGAGCGCGTAGAAGCTCCGGAAGAAGCCACGGAGGGCATCACTCCCAGATACGCCTCGCAGAGATAGGCGAAGATGGCGAGAATCAGGATGGAGTTCGGGTGG
This sequence comes from Poa pratensis, assembly GCA_947311845.1. Taxonomy (NCBI): domain Eukaryota; kingdom Viridiplantae; phylum Streptophyta; class Magnoliopsida; order Poales; family Poaceae; genus Poa; species Poa pratensis. The sequence goes on along the minus strand of CAMZMU010000041.1, from coordinate 116,627,119 downwards.
AGGTGCAGGAGCTGGATCTGATAGAAAGCCAGCACCTCCGCAAGGAAGGGAGAGAACGGCGGCACCAAGCCAGCGAACAGCGTGTGGACGAAAATGGGGTACCACCCCACCGCCAGCTTGCCGAAGCGCGCCGCCTTGACGCCGCTGGCGCCATGCTCGTTATTCCTCCCGGCGACGAGGACCTTCAGCCTATCCAGCGCCTCCGCTGTGGAGACGCGAGTGCCGATGAGAGCCGGTGCAAGCTCCTCCTCCCGCTGCGCTTCAGCGGAGGCCTCCACCATCGCCGCCTTGCCTTTCTTGGGGCCCATGGCTCGCGAAGGAAGGGCGGCGGAAGAGCTCGGAGAAGAACGGAAATCGCCGGAGTAGTGGAGCACCGGAGGTGTATGCGAGAAGGAAAAGGCGTAAATGCGGCGGAACTGCTGCCGGCACAGCCGCGGCAGCCTTTATATCACCTCAGAGCGGTTTCCGAGGCATCGTGGGTCCCACCACGACGCCCACCTCCTCCGGAGAAGCCGAGACGCACCAACCGCTCGCCACGTGTCTCGGGCCGGCCGGACACTTTGGGCCCATGACGCTTCGCCTGCGCCCCTGGACCGCGTCGTGCCCGTCATGGGCCCGGGGGCTACTGTCAGCCCAGTAAGAACCAGGGTGTACTAGGCCAGGCCTCTATAACCCTCAGCACTCGGCGAGTGAATCTCGCTAAGGACCAGGCCTGCAAGCCTGGGATGCCCGCGGGGCAGAATCGCCTCGCGGAGGCGTGAGGAGGCAGCTAAGGCCTGTGGAGCCTCTACTCCGCTGCCTCCTCTCCAAGGAAGTTTTCCCTGAAGGGAAGTCAACGCAGAATCCTCCACATGGCGTTCCCGCCCACGCGAGGGTTCCTTCACTGTAAAGCAAGCTCTGCGGAGCGCACATGGCTTCCGCAGTGGCCGCAGAGTGACCGCGCCTCTGCGCAGAGTGACGACGGAGCTGCAGTCCCACTTTGGTGATAAAGGAGTCAACAAAGCAGGGGCAACGGCGCAGACCACCAAGCTTTCCTCTTTGGTGATAAGGGAGCAGGCCGGCGCTACGCGCCGAACGCGACATCACCGTGGATGGACGGCGGCCTCTCTGCTGCGGCCTCAGCTTTTGTGCCCATGGACCGCGCTCATGGACGCCCAAGCAGCGGTACACCGAGCTCCCGACCGTTGTCGCCATGTGGTAGCCCCTCTGCTGCACAAGGACAGGGAGGAGGCCCGGGGCGCCTATAAAAGGAGCTGGTGCACCACCCTAACAGGGATGGAACAGATTTTACTCCTAGTCTAGCTACTTGCGCGCAAGGGAGAAGAAGACAGTAGTTTCCCTCCCCTTGTACGCGCCATTGCCACAACTGTGCCCTCGGCAAGCACGCTGTACTGTAACCTCTACAAGCAGCAATACAGACAGGCAGGACGTAGCGGTTTTACCTCCACAAGAGGGCCGTGAACCTGGGTACACGCCGTGTCTCTCTCTGCCGTGATGTCCCTCCTCTGGAACGACGAGCAGCGTCGCCGCGCCGGATGAGGGTTGATTGATGTCGTGTTCAGCCCCTTACACGAACTCTCTTCGCGAGTGTGACTGCCCCTGTTTCGTGGGAGTCATTCTCCGACAGTTTGCAATTGAACTTTGGCGTGGTAGCTAGCGAAAACTTCTTGGGCATACGAGCCTCCCGGATCCATCGAGTGAAGCATAGCGCTCCACATGGCCCGATTTCTGCTTCCAAGTCTGAGCTGTTGCTGTATGACCTCCTCGAGTGGCTCCTACTGGAACGATGACGGCGTGAGCTTTTTCGACTGCTCCTTCCCCGAGGGCTTCGACTGCGACGGTCCCGATCTGTATCTCTCCTTGGAGTTGCTTGTGGATGCTGTATGGCTTGTGCTGCTATTGCCAGTTGTTTGTACAGTTGGAGGTGCTGATCCCTCTTTGGGTCTCCTGCAGGAGGTTCGATTGTTCTGAGGTAGGTGCCTAGCGTCATCAGCGCCCCGGCTGGCTCAGTAGGTATGGGGACTCCTTCCGCGTCGACTGCCATAAAGGCTGGGTTTAGGTTCCGAGTGACCGCTGCACGATCTGCGTCTCCGAGGTTGATGAATCGTGACCTATTCGCAGGGTCGTTTCGGCCCGTTGAACTCGTAGACAATGCTCTTCGCCGGGCACTCGATATGCTAGCTTGCTTTTTGCGTTCTTCGAGTACTGCTCGGTAGTTCTTCAACCGTATCGATTCTTGCCACTGGAAGTATTGTAAGGTCAATACCTCTTCTGGAGTTGCGTTTGCTGGTAGCATTGTGCAGCTTTCGATTACTTTGCTCACTTTTTCCGCCATCTCTGCGGTGATGGTCAGCGTGGTTGTTCCGTCCGGCATGGTGACTGTGCAAGGGTATTCTGTAGGTCGACGGCATGTTGCGGCTGCTGATGTTTCTGCTGTACTCGCGGTGTACACCTGATACGGTACCACCCGATCTTCCTCCCATGTGCTGCTAATGCGCATTATGGATTCGGCGTCATCATCCAGGCTCATGTTGGAGTTGCTTTGCTTTTTGGGGTTTCTGCCGCAATCGAGTTGATCTTCGAGTGCTTTGTCCAGGCTATCTGCGTCGCAGGTGAATATCTTGTGGTTGGCACGGATTTCTGGGCCGTTGAGATCGGCGAGGTATATGTTGTCATCTGTGTTCTCCTTGTTCCCCACGACGTTGTTGCAGTCAACGATGTTGTCGAGTGACTCGATTGAGTTGTTTGGGCGGTAGGCAGATTCGATCTCGCTTCTTCCAAATCTTTTTGCCACCTCGTCACGGAACTCTTGCGAGGTCATGGATGTTGCAGAGTCGCTTGGCGATTAGATCGGGACGATCTGTGACGATGTCGCGCCCAAGATGGATGGTGTTGCAGTCGAAGCATTGTCGATTGCCTCCGTGTCGAGTGTCTCCATGTCGAGCGGGTCTAACAGGTCCTGCACACCATCTTTATCGACAAAGAAGTTAAATTTTCCAACTGTAATATCCAAACCTGATTCGAGTCCGGCAAAGGCTTGTTGAGCCTCCATCGAGTGCGGCATGAGCCTCCTTGGAGATTTTGGCGAGTGACCGCTTTTTAAATCGATGCTGGTGGATTTTGCTGGCGAGTTGCCGTTTGCAACGGTGGTCGGTGATTTGCTTTTTGATGATGTAGTAGGTGAGTTACCTTGTGCAGATGCGATCGGCGGGTGGCCGCTTGATGATGAAACCGGCGAAACCGTGAGCCCAATACTACCTTTTCCCACAGACGGCGCCAATTGTCGAGGTGTACCCTCGACAATTCCCATGGTTGCTATACGTAGGGTTGATTGTGTGGTAGAGAACGCGTAGTATCGGTGGAATCGACGGCTGACAAGCTGGATTTACCCAGGTTCAGGGCCCTCGAGTGAGGTAAAACCCCTACTTCCTGCTTGTCTGTGTTTATGGTATGAATATGAGGGTTACAAGAGTTCGACGAGCTGCTGATCTCGTCGAGGTTTTGGTGGTTATGGATTCCTTGCCCTGATCGATTACCCTCCCAGCCTTTATATAGGAGGCTGGGTCCCGGGAAACATAACTGACCAAGGTTACATGTATGGAAAGTCTTAACCGACTATAACTTGATCTAACTTGGAAAACACTCTTCGTCTCAGGCCTTCCTTCGTGGGCTTTGATTAATCTTTGGGCTTCTTTGATCATTACGTGCACCAGGTACCCTTAAGCTGGGGTACCCGCAGAGTATAACCTCGTCAGTGTCTCTCTCCCAATCAAGAATGCTGAGGTCCAATCAAGTTGACCATACGAAAAATAAAATACTAAAAATAAAAACACACAGACGCTCCAAGTAAAGCACATATGATGTGAAATAATTAAAATATAGTTTCACTAGAGATGACCTGATAAGTTGCTGATGAAGAAGGGGATGCCTTGGGCATCCCCAAGCTTAGACGCTTGAGTCTTCTTGAAATTTGCTGGGGTGATCCATGGGAGCATCCCCAAACATAAGCTCTTCACTCTTCTTGATCACATTATATCATCCTTCTCTCTTGACCCTTGAAAACTTCTGCCACACCAAACTCAAAGTAATTCTCATTAGAGGGTTAGTGCACAATCAAAAACTCACATGTTCTATAAGGACACAAACATGACCGTTACTTTTAACATTAGCTACTGCCACTGATGTTATGTGAAGCTCTTCACCCTAAAAAAGAATTCTACTCAACACTAGTAAAAGAGAGAATGCGAAAAAATAAAAGACAGAATTTGTCTAAACAGAACAGTCTGCAAAGACGAATTTTTTTGAGGCACTTACGTTGCTCAGATCTAAAAACTTTAAACTAACGAAAGATGCGTACATATCTGAGGGTCACACACAAAAAATGGCAGATTTAAATAATTTTTCTGTGATTTTACGGAATTAAAACGGTGAACAGCAGAAATCTGTTCCTGCGCAGAAATCCAAATCTAGCATCATCTTACTATTAGAGGCAATACTTGGCACAACAATGCGATAAAATAAAGATACAAAGGAATTGTTACAGAAGTAAACAACTCCTTGACTCAAAAAAAGAAAAATTGTAGAAATAAAATAATGGGTTGTCTCCCATAAGCTCTTTTCTTTAACGCCTTTCAGCTAGGCGCAGAAAGTAAGAATCAAGTGTTTCCAAGCGATGAGGCATGAACAGAAAGGTTGGAAGTTTCTCAACAATGCATTGTATCTTATCTATATAAGTTTCAGAAACTCCTTTTTCATTACTTTTAGGCACACTATCCTCATCAAATAAATTTTCAGGAACAATCCAATCAAAATGCCTCATGCATGCCTACAAACTTAAAAGGTATTGGTATCTTAACTTCCCCCTCATAATTAGTTTCTTTAGTGTATTTAAGCCTCTCTTTTTCCAATTTCTCAAGTGTATTAGTAACATCAATATAATAGCCAAGCATCTTATATCGAATAAAAACTTTTCTAGCTTCCTTAGCAACATCACCAAATTCTTTAAGCAAGGTTTCTAGAACAAAATCTTTCTTTTCACCATCTTCCATATCATGAAGTTTAAGGAACATATGCTGCATTATAGGATTCAGATTGACAAACCTAGCTTCCAACATATGAACTGGAGAAGTTGTAGCAATTTCATAATTTGGAGCAAGTTCCACCAAGGGTCTATCTACAAAATCTTTAAGCCTACTAATGTGACCAAAGAATTCCTCAATGTTATCTCTTCCAATGATAGACCCACTACCCACAGATATGTCTTTAAAGTATACTTAGTGAGAAGCATGATGAATTAACAGAAACTAAACAGAAAATAAACTAAATGCAAGTAACTATTTTTTTTGTGTTTTTGATAAATAAAGCAAACAAGACTAAATAAAAATAAACTAAGCAAGATAATAACAAAGTAAAGAGATTGGAAGCGTGAAACTCCCCTTGCAGAAATCCTCTTGCTCCCCGACACCAGAAAAAGAGCTGTTGCAGGGAGTTAGAGGAGCTCTCAGAAATATTTCTTGCTCCCCGGCAACAGCGCCAGAAAAAGAGCTTGATTGCGTGGATCACACGTTCGCTGGGAGACCCCAAGAGGAAGGTATGAAGCAGTGTAGCAGCAGTTTCCCTCAGTATGAAACCAAGGTTTAATCGAACCAGGAGGAGCAAGAAATCACTTCTGAAGGTTGTTGGTGGCGGAATATGGCACGGCGCAATACCAGCGAATCCGGCGCCAACGTGGAATTGATACGTCCAAAACGTATCTATATTTTTTTATTGTTTCATGTTAATATTATGCCTTTGACACTTGTTTTTATATTAACTTTATGATTTATTTGGACTAACCTATTAATAGTTGCAGAAGTGCACAAAGTTCTTGTTTTACTCCTTGATGTGTAGGAATTATCAAAAATAAAAGAGGAAACCTTGTTGGAGTTGAATTGGGACTTTCCTGAAATCTGTCTGAAAACTCTTTTTAAAGATTGTCATGTTACGGGTCGAAGATGGCGTCAAACGGAAATCTCGCCGCGGACAAAGTTGCAGGAAATTTTCCGCCGAACGTTCTAGACATAAAATTCGCCTGATTCCGAGTCCGGACGGCCGACATAAGCCCGATTTACTGCAACCCTAGATGAGATGACGGGAATCCGAGAAGCTATATAAAGGGGGGAAACCTAACTCGTGGAGAACCCCATACCACGAATTTGCAGCCACCAAAGCCATGTTTTTGCCTCCCCCATGGATCCCATCTCCATGGGGGAGGGATCCCAAGAAGCCATGAAGGAGGGAGGCTAAGGGGCGGCGCTCCCCCATGATGCCGGCGGCGGGGAAGGATCTCCCCGCGCTGCCGCCCTGCGCCGCCCATCTCCATCACCAACTCCTCCTTGTATTCAGTGGTTCATCATCCCACAAACCTCTGTACCGTCCTATGTAAACATGTTGTTTGATGCTATAATATTGATCCTATGATCTATGACATGTTTGTGTAGTTTATTTGTCTTTTGATTGCTTGGTTGAATGCCTTTGGTTCATTAGAGTTGTATGTTGATATGGTACTGTCCTTTGGTGTCCATTATACTTGTGCGCGCATGGATCAACATCACGGGGTTGGTAGTATTTGTAAACGAAGGGGAGAGTCCTGCTGGAGTGACAGAAACCTAAGGGCGCGAACCGTTTAGTTACACGTATGGGAGTAAGAGGACTATAAACTTAAGACTATGGTTGGGGAAACCTTAATGCATTGTTAGTATTCGCGGATGCTTTCTAACAATCCAATCATATAGTACTTGTAATACCAAGTAGTGCAGTGCATGTATATTTAGCCTCTCCCACATAGAAAACTGCATCGAAGACAATGAACCCGATATATTCGGTAATTAATCTTGGACAAAGCCACCACCATTACCACCACTTTTTCACACTCATGGTACTGTTAGTTTATGGTTACTTAGTATATTTTATTGCTGCAGCACTAACATTTACTTTCTTGTATTTATTATCTTGCAAAGCTATCTCTCATACCCATATTATTACTCTAGTATTATTTCCTAGATAAAGTAAACGTTTAGTGTGCGTAGAGTTGTATCAATGGTTGATAGAACATTAGATAATACTTATCCTACCTTTAGCTCCTCGTTGGGTTCGACACTCTTACTTATCGAAAAAGCTACACGCGATCCCCTATACTTGTGGGTTATCAGGAATCTGCACACAACACAATCAAACTACTTTGCCCCAACGAAACAGTGAGGTTGTCAATCTCACCGGCTTGCTGAAAGCAAAGGATTAAACGTATGGTGTGGAAAACAGTAGTAAATTGCAGAGAATGAAAAGGAACAGTGTTTGCAGTTGGTTGTATTATCAGTGTAAAAGAATGGACCGGGGTCCACAGTTCACTAGTGGTGTCTCTCCATAACAGATAACTAACATGCTGGGTGAACAAATTACAGCTGGGCAATTGACAAAATATTGAGCGCATAACAATGCATATATATGACATGATGATTACTATGATATTCATGTGGGCATTACGACAAAATACATAGATCGTTATCCAACAAAATCTATGACTAATAATCCACCGCCAGGTTCTCATACCGAGTTCCCCGTTGGTATTAAGTTGCAAGCAACGGATAATTGCATTAAGTAATGTGCGTAAAGTAAACGAAAGCATTAGACCTAACGGCGTACCCTTAAGCTAAGCATCGGTTATTTTATCCCTAGTGGCAACATCACATCCACAATCTTAGAAGTTATTGTCACTCTCCCAGATTACCAGAGGCATGAACCCACTATCTAGCATAAATACTCACTCTTGGAGTTACAAGCATCTACTTGGCCAAAGCATCTACTAGTAACGGAAAGCATGCAAGATCATAAATAATATACAAGATAGATTGATAATCAACTTGACATAGTATTCAATATTCATCGGATTCCAGCAAACACAACATGTAGCATTACAATAAGATGATCTTGATCATGATAGGTAGCTCACAAGATCTAAACATGATATCATAAGGTGGAGAGACAACCATCTAGCTACTGCCATGGACCCGTAGTCCAAGGATGAACTACTCACGCATCACTCCGGAGGCAGGCATGGTGATGTAGAGCCCTCCGGTGATGATTCCCCTCTCCGGCAGGGTGCCGGGAAGAGCTTCTGAACCCTCCCGAGCTAGGATTGACGGCGGCGGCGTCTCTGGAACTTTTCGTGGATAATGGCTCGGGTATCTAGGGTTTTCGCGTCGGGAGGAATATATAGGCGAAAGGGCGGCGGCTGCGGAGCCACGAGGGCCCCACACCACCCCACATCGCGGTTGGGGGTGGGCCTGCGTGACCCCATGGTGTGGGCGCCACGTGGCTCCCCTCCATTTCTCCTCTGGACTCCGTCTTCGTGTTGGAAAAATAGGAGGTTCTGTCCAAGTTTCGTCCAATTCCGAGAATATTTCCAGACTAGCTTTTCTGGAATACAAAACAGCAGAAAACAGGAACTGTCACTGTGGCATCTTGTTAATAGGTTAGTCCCAGAAAATGCATAAAAATGCTATGAAGTGTATATAAAACATGTAACAATTGGTATAACATGAACATGGAACATCAGAAATTATAGATACGTTTGAGACGTATCACCCTTGAATACAAGTACCTCTCCAACTGGCTACTCAACTCGGGACACAAAGCAAGTTTAAGTTACAGTCATTGCAATTAATAATAGCATCATTAAGAGTTTCCCCTGGGGTACCTCTTGTCCTAGGACATGGAACAAGCCCATGTCAAAATGACAAGACAAACAAACAAAATGGACAATCTCAACACTCTTTTATTGACTATTGGTATAGCTTTTTATTGTGAAGTGCATCACTGAAGGTCCACCGTGGTATGTAAGTAAATTTCCACCATGAATGATGCATGGCTTAGGTTAGACGCCCGGTAGTCTCTCTAGGCATTTATACTAACTCCTCAAACTTACCAAGTTTCCACTTTTATTTCACACAATGTTAGGCATCCATAAACAAAGGTATATGATATCAACTAAATATAATTAAGAGCACTATTGAAAGCTTGCCATGTGACAGCACATATGAGCAAACTCCCAACCAAGACTCTTGTCAAGCACACAACTTCATAATTTTAATCACAACGGTTCATGTTTATTAAGTGCAATAAAAGTAAAGTGTGCATCAAGTTCGTGGGAACTTTTTAACCAACTTTTCCCATAACAAACAAAAAACATAAGCATTATTCATTTGGAAGCATAGATAAAACAATATATCATGAGACACATACTTGGAATAGCATTAAACTAATAGGTAGATATGGTAGACTCACTGGAATAACTTTGGTTTGAAGGTGTTGGAAAACAAGTTTTTACTTGTTGGAATTTTTGGGCTAGCAAGAGGGAGAAAGTTTACCGTCTAAATACATGCATAAGTGTCCATAGAACTAACCAATCCATGTTAAACAAAGTAAAGTAATATTCAGCATCAAAACATGAATAAAAGATAGCTCTTGATAAAACACTTGCAAATTAATACTCATTAAAAGCACATGAATCATGCAACTATATGTACCTTTTTGAATCAACTCAAACATCCCTTTCCCAATATTTTTAATAGCATCCAACTTAATTTAACCCAAACTTCCAGTAGCTCTCTCATACATAAATGATAGTGGTGGTCTCAAGAAAAACAAAAATCAAACCGAAAGAAAAAGAACAAATAAAAGACGCTGCAAGTTCATGCGATAAAGTGCATTGATCGAAAAACAGAAGTTAGACGTGCGCAAACCGAGAGTGTGTCGGTCCAGTGGGGTTGTATTCACATCCCCAAGCTTATGGTCTTCACCATCCTTGGATATCTCTTGGTGCATCTACTCTAATCCCTGTGAAAAAACTTCAAAACACTGTTTCTCCCATCTCTTTTCTGTGGGGTGACATTAGTAGTAATAGACAAATGAATTGCTTTCTGCATAAAATCCTTAAACAAATGTTCATATGAATGTCCAGAAAGTGTATAATGTTGTATGTCTTCTCATAAACTCAAATCAATCAAAAAGATTTAACTTAAAAGTTCAAAGAATGCATCAAACATAATGGGACAAAATCTGTCCAGAAAAACAGCAGCATCAAAACGTATTTTGTGCCCTCAACCTCACCAAGTGGTTGTCAAGCACAAGGTGTAAGCAAAGAGATGAAAATAAAATAAATGCAAAACGAGAAATAAATATGCAGTGATGGTATGGATGATAATGCAACAGTGCTAGAAAACAGTGTGGTGTGTGGAACTAGTGGGATAAATCTCTCTAGCAACAACGCCAGAAAACAGTGATACTATAATGATGATAAATAAATATGAAAAGATGATAGTGTTTTTGGGTTTTATATTGTGAATGCAAGTAATAAAAGTGTTTTTGTATTTTCGGATTTTTAAATGGCTGAAAATGAAAAGTGGATATAAAGTGTTGGAAAGGTGTTTCTTATGATTAAAAATGGACCGGGGTGCATGGTTTCACAAATGCACTCTCTCTTTAATAAAGTGGTAGAAAATGGAACACTAGAATTGACATATTAGATTGCAAACAATGTTTCATGACAAGTTACTAATCATATGGGCATCACGTCCTAACATAGAGATGTTTTGGTTATTCATCTCTCTCATACTCCACTAAGATGTGAATTAAATCTTAGCACCTTAGTATTAAGATAAATCAGAGTATAGCCTTAAGTTCTATGACATGAAGTTAAAATAAGAACATGCTAGATCTAGTCATGGAGAAGTGGCAATGGTCACCCAACATCCCTGGTAGCATGGTATTTTCTTTATCCCTAGTGAGGTAACAAAGTAAGGTAAACACCCAAGTGGATCGCGATATTTCAGTGGTCAGCTTACCGCACTAGCCACCCCTGTTACTCCATCTAATGCACACGTTCCCCCTCACACGCCCTCATACATATGTTGGATCAAGACACATACACAAGAACGGGGTACATAATATGCATCTACTTTCATAACTGAAACACAACCATTGCAATCTCAAACATATATTAACTCATAAAAGATCCACCACGAAGGATAATACATAGATGACCGTAATCATGTTCAGCAGCTCATACGGTGCTAATTAGTGAAGATCAAGCGAGGAGAGATACATAAGTTACTTCCACAAACCCATAATCCAGGGGTGGACTACTCCTTCTTCATCATGGAGACGGTGGAGAAGTCGTTGGAGAAGATGGAGACCACGCCGGCAGCGCCCTGATAATCCCCAAGAGCAAGGAATCACTGTAGCACAATTCGATAAGTATTTGAGTGTCGAACCCACGAGGAGCTGAAGGTAAACTATCTATTCTCTAAAGCCCTATAACCCTCTTATATGGCCATTTGTGCAAAGCAATAAGTTTAAATATGAAAGGAACTAACTAATGAAAGCAAGTGATGTGGAATGGGTTTATATAGTAACAAGTTTCTCAATCAAGTTCCAAACGCAAGTTTCTTAGAGCAAATTTCTCAAAGTAGCAAGTAGCAAATTTCTCAAGTAGCAAATATCTCAAGGGAGCAAATGTTCTAGCAATTGTTATTTCATTCGTGTGGTTGTCACAATTAGTGAAGCACATGTTTCAGTCTTAATTGTTTCTTCTAGGAAGGAGTCATAAATAGGTGTAGCCAAGTAAATGAACTAAAACCCCTTATGATGGATCTCATGGCCAAGTAAATGAGCACACAAGAATTATTAAGACATAAAAGTCCCACTATAGCCTTAAGTTCTAAGGTCCCCTATATATCCCCCAATAAAGTAACTTCATGACTCGGTCTCAGGTTTACATGTCCTCCCAAGTCTCCCTCACTCCATTACATTACCGGTGATCACCTTACATGCATTCCCCAACATATGTGTGCACTCATATATTGTACATAAAGACAATCATAAAAGATAACAAAACTTGTATGCAACCAATCAACGAACTATTTCACTATTGCCATGAACAAATCACTTCTCAAACATAGATGGGGAGACACAATAGATCAAGGGAATAGTATATTGCATCATATATCATGTTTTCCAAGAGTTTATAGTGGAGAGATGGAGATGATCTTGTTGTAGATGTTGATGATGAACACGCCGGAGGGGGGTGGAGCCCTCCGGAGGTGATTCCGACGGCGTTTCCCCCCTCCGATCTTCTCCGGCGGCAGCCTTCTGACTCTCTGTTTCGTGGTTTTGTGTTTCTCCGCCGCCTCCTCGCGAAACTCCTCGGGGGACTATTTTTATAGTCGGTTTTAGGTCAAGACGAAGCCACGGAGACGAAAACGGACGACATCGGAGCCACGAGGCCCAAGATGGGGGTCCCACGCGGCCAAGGAATCTGGCCGTGTGGGCCCACCTCTTTTGGCCCTCGGGTCTCCGTTTGTTCGCTTCCTTCGCTCCTACGCTTCGTTCCTTCCAAAAAATGATCCCCGCAAAATATTAGGTCATTTGGACGTCGTTTGGGTCCCTGAAAGGTAAAAACATTGAAAAATAGGGTTTCTGACAGTGCAGGGTTAATTTCAGAAAAATGGGGAAATTGTGAAATATTCCCAAAATCAATATAAAACAATGATATAACCCTTATATGATGCAAATATGATTGAAATATAAGTAATATAATGCAAAGTTCATGTATGCATCTTACATGCATCACGCCCCACCGGAGTTTTCCCCCTCCAATCTGCAGCTCCAGGTCTCTGTTTCGTGGTTTTGTGTTTCTACGGCGCTCTCTTCCGAAAGCTGTCGGGGGACTATTTTTATAGTCGTTTTTAGGTCAAGACGAAGGCAGGGAGACGAAGATCGACGACATCGGAGCCTCGAGGCCCAAGATGGGGGTCCCACGTGGCCAAGGAATCTGGCCGCGTGGGCCCACCTCTTTTGGCCCTTGGGTTTCCACTTTTTCGCTTCCTTCGTTCCTACGCTTTGTTCCTTCCAAAAAATGATGCCCGTGAAATATTAGGTCATTTGGACGTCGTTTGGGTCCCTGAAAGGTAAAAACATTGAAAAATAGGGTTTCTGACTATGGAGAATTAATTCCAGAAAAATGGAGAACATTTGAAATATTCCCAAAATCAATATAAAATGATTATATAACCCTTATATGATGCAAATATGATTGGAATATCATGTAATACAATGCAAAGTTCATATATATATTTTACATACATCAACGCTCAGCTTCGGGTTCGCCAAGGCAGCGTTCTACGGCGGCCGCGCTAGCTTCTCTCGGAGCTCCAACAACACGTGCTCAGCGAGGCTCTTCCCCGCCGCGTACGGGCACGGCTCGCCGTTGACGGACCAAGACCACGAGGAGGAGGCCAAGAGCACGACGCTCAGCGAGGCTCTTCAGCTGGAGCAAGATCTCAAGTATAGAATTATTCCTGCCTTCCAAACACCTAAATCAGTCGAGAGTATTGATGAGGAAGGGGATTGTGGTGTGACGAAGTGTTTTGGGTGATACCAGTGTTTTCACCCTATCCCCTTGGGAAAATACACCAAAATACTCTCTGATACACTCCTGCCAAACAAGGCCTAATGCGTCCCAGACGGCGAGCGCCGTGTTGTTCTCCGACCACACATTGGTAAGGGGAACGCGTCCATGGCGGCAGTCCCACACATCGTATTCGTGTTCGTGGCACCCCCAGTCCTTGTCTTTGGGAATTTCCCGTGCAGTGAATTTCCCGGTGGAGACGAAACATGCATTGGGTTATTTCCCGCTGTGATCGTAAGTCGACCGGCAAAGGAAGCCGAGCATGGGAGGAGCTCCGTGGAGCTCGCGGTACCGGCCGCGGAAGCGAGGACCGGAGAGCTGGCCGAGCCATAGCTTGCTGGTGAGGGAGGCGCACACGAGCGAGGTTTTGGGGTCAGGGAAAAGTTAGAGTTGCCAACTTGCCGTATGGCGGCCGAGTGCCTATGTGGGCGGAACAGAACACAGACAGGTTAAATCTGAATCCTGAAAGATTTAATTGTTGTCTGAACCTGAAACTTCTTGAGATAAGTGTCTGAACCTCAAACTCGCAGCACGTGCATCAGTCTCCTTCGCCGAATACGTAGGTTCCAGTTTTGATCTGTATTATTATAGAGCGTTCATTATTATATGGCACAAATTTATGAAGTTCCTCACCGCCCGCGAGATTCTGCCGCTGACGAGGGTCGCCGGGTTGGCAAGGGAGTTGTGGGGTCTCATTTTCTTCGTGAATTTTAAATCATACTGACGGCTATGATTAGGGGCGGAGATTCGGTGTGCTAATCCCACCTGTTTAGTACTCATCTTATTACTTTTAGATCCCATGTGAACCTAATTACAGCCGTCGATACGTTTTAAAATTCGTGCAAAAAAAACTTCACGGAAAGCACAAGAGCACTTCTCGAGATCTATTTGTCTACGTGCATATCTGTATCCACATAGTTAGAGTCCAATATTGACTCTTCGTTCCATTAACGTCATCTAGAGTGGACAGTAAAATAGTCTGTGCACTAGAGAGAGGATTTTTGCTCCTGAGCTCCAGTGTTCCTGCTTTTTTTTTGAAAATGATATTTCAAAGTTTCAAATGATTCCCAAAACAAATTTTTGGATACATATACATGTTATCTATATATCTGTATACTATCGCTCAATAATACGTTATATTTTAGGATACACGAAAATAACAAAATCATGGATCTAAAAGGGGTGAAAAAGAACTCATTTTACTTGATAGATTTATATTTTTGTGCAACATGTATGAAAAGAAATTTCCCTAAAAATTTGGACGTACATAGTAGACATGTATATGTACTTGTATGATTTGTTTCAGAATTATGAAGAAATAAAAATTTGATTTTTTTGAAAACCGGGAGTGGTGGAGCTCGGGATCAATAAGTGTTTTCCGTACACTAGAGCCTATCTAGTCAACTCATTGTATACAAAATCATTAAAACTAAAATTTGGCAATTAAATGATAATTTTGTTTATATATTTTATTGTTGCCCGTATGAAAATAAACCACAATTTCATTTAATGGGCCGTCAAATATATTCTTGCAATATGTTATTACAAACCTAATTATGTTCGGTTTAGTAAATAGATATGTTTTATTCCATCAAGTATTTTTGAATCTATTATTTGGTTCCTCAACTATACATGAGTATTTTTTTTTTCTTTCTCCAGTGTCAAGGCTCTCGAGAGTTTGGTATCTTACCCACTAACCCACTAGAGGAGATTTTGACGTAAAAAAAATTGTATACCAATAAAAATAATGGATACATAAGAAAGTTAGTAAAGCTTTATGGATATTTTTAATGCATAATATTATAAAAAGTAATTGATTTTTAATTTTTTAATAGTTTTTTGTAATTTTTAACATTCATGGTCAATGCTACCCTAGGTTCATTTTGCTCCACATGTTTTGATGTAAATATCAATCTCCTCTAAAACTCTGATTTATAATATATATTGTTCATAAATTTATGATTTCGGGAAGTTGTTTATTTTACCATGGAAAAAATATTACGTTTTGTATGGAAACTGCCCAAGCACGTTATCCTCTTTGCCCAATTAATCGGACTCTGAAACTGGAACGGACTCGCGTCCTAGATCGAAAAGAAGACTGGGAATCGGACTCGGAAACGGTCCTTGAAAAGGGACGTAATCTCACACCTTTGCGCCGGAACAGAGCTGCAAATCAGTCTCCTGGATTGATCTCTGCATACGATCCAGCCGGTGCATGCCAGAACCTTCGGAATCGACCATGGCGGATACTCAGCAGGAGGATTCTTCTTCGTAAGTTCTCTACTCCTGATCAACTTGCACGCGTTTCTGATCTCTCTCTACCCTACTCAAGATCACGTCCGTCTTGTTGGTTGTGTTTGCTAGGGTGTTTCAGAACAATTTCTTAGGGTTTACTGAAACTAGAATGATCCGAGATTATGTCGACATCTTGCCGTACCTTTACTGTGATTTTTAACACATCGTAATGCTCTGGTTCAGGTATAAGGAGAAATTGCCAGAGGAGCCAAAGCAGCAGCAGCGTCCTCAAGCTTCCAAGGGGAGGTATGCAAGGTAATCACATATCTCCTAACCTCTTCTCTTTTTGTTGGATTGCTCTCTGCTGAACACCACTGGACATCTTCATTATGATAACACGAAATCCATTCTAGAGCAAATATCTTCAATTTACTCTGCATGTTCAGTTTGTGTGGTAGTGCATGGCTTGAATTTTTTTACAATGGACCAGGAGTCGAGCTGGTTGGTTTTCCAAGGAAAGAAGCACACCTGAAGGTTTCAACAGGGAGCAACATGCTTGGAGGTTTCAGTTCTCTTTCCCCCAACCGGAAGCTTCCAAGGGTTACGATAGTAGCTCCGATTCTGATTGGGAGCCCCCAGTTCTAAGGCAGAGGAAGTCACCGGAGGTGAGGAACGCGCGCCGCGAAAGAATAGTCGCCTTAAGACAGAAGGATGCACGTCACCACGCCGAGGTAGCACTGCATAAATACAACAAGGCGAACAACACAAAGGTATTTTTCTCTCTTTCTCTCTTTCTCTGGAGATGAGGCGTGGCAATTGGGATGTGATTATCCAGTGTTTGGTGCTGATCTAGTCGTGCTGATCCAGTCCTATATCGGTGCTAATGTGCCCTTTCTGTTGGGGTTTTCGTCTAGCCTTCATCCAATTTAACAGAATATTTAAGATTTTTAATCTGACTAATCCATCTGTATTCTTAATACAGTTTGAGCTGGTGGAAGTAGGAGCAATCTCTATATTTTTTGAGTTTGGAGGGGGCTGCATCCATTTTAACTTCACTGCTAAGCAACCCGAGAGTCTTCTTCCTGCTGATGCCGGCATTACCAAGCTATTTTTTTCGGAAGTTGATCTGGCGTTTCGGAATGAGAATGATGTGATGGTGTGCTGTATAGTTGGCGAAAATGATGCAGGTATAAACTTTGTTACCTGGGATTCATCCAGTACTGTTTTCTTGATTTCTTATTATTCTCCTGCTCCCTTATTTATCGTGCAATTTGTTAATCTTAAATAATTTTTATCGCAATCTCGCATTGTATCTTTGTGTTATTATCTAACTAACTCTATTTTGTAGGGCATTGCTATGGCTGTGAAAACTACAAGCCTGTTGTTCACCCAAATAGCCAAGCATACGGCGGTGGTAGTAGTACCTGTATCAATTACCCTGGTTCGGACGGAGATAGCACGGACAGTGATTAGTACGTAACACTTGAAGCTTGGTGGTCAGGGCTGGCTTGTGTGGCTAATCTTAAGGTCTGTGTAGCGAGGATCTGTAGTGTGTAAATGAATTTGAGAGATGTGTAGACATGGGATGGAAGCCTGAGTTCTAGTTGAGTGTTGTAATGTTCTTTGATAATGTCATATATACTCTTGTGATTTGCTTACGCTTGTGGCTGAGTTGCTTTTGTGTTTCGACTTTTCTATCTATGTGAAATTGAACACCTTGGTTTGTCTTCCGCAATGCAATTTCTGGAGATACATGCTGAAAGTTTAGCAACTGCAACTGTTTCGGCAGCTGCTGCTGCTGAAGTTTTGTTGCAAGTGTGCACATGTTATATCTTCTTCATTTTGGTATTTTTGATGTAAGCTATTTGCTCCATAATGGGTTCGGGTGATATCACAGTACCATGTACCGCTCAACTCTCAAGTGCTCTTCAGCTTTTGTTTCTTGAGAGCATCTCTAACCGGAGGCCCCAAACCTGCCCTATACGTCCGGGCGGACGGTCCGGAGGCCATTTGGCCCAAAAACGGCCACCCAAGCGCGGCCCCCATAGCCATCCTGTAATAACCCAAAATTTCATATTTAAATTTATCATTTTGACAACAGAAACAAGATAATTTGCATATACTAATGAAATGATAGATAAAATAAGAAAATAGAAGGACCTAAATGTAAGGTTGCTAGATATTTCTCCCATCGCTATGTGCTGCAGCATTATCTCTTACCTTGGTTTAAAAAAAAAGAGGGCAAGGGGACTCTGTTCTTATCCTCATCCTTGGCACCCAAGCTTCCTCCCGTTGGTTCTTACTAGGGGACTAAGCGCGGCTCTGCCACGCCCGTGGGCTTAAATTTTGAATCGTTCAACCGTAAAGTTGTTGTGAATTAAAGTTTCGAAAACTGTTCAAATTCGGAAATCACTAAGTTTTTGAATAGTTCAGCGCATTTCAATTCCTTTTGGCGTATATGGGAATACAAATTTGTAAGCACATGGATATTTGAAATTTGAATTTTGCTCGTGCATATTTATTTTTATGTGATCCCGTTGACATATTTGTCATTTTTTTTCCCGAGAACATGTTTTGAAATGTTGATCTGCATTTTTTAGAATTGTTTTAAAATCGAATGGATAGTTTCTACAATTTTTCGGAAAAAACTATGGATATTTGTTAATTTTTTTGGTTTGCATTATTTAGAATGATGTCAAAATCATATTTACAATTATGTAGAATTGTTTCAAGGAAAAAACTGTGGACATTTTTTAGTTCAAGCTCGAATGGATAGTTTGAACTATTTTTCGAAAAAAAAAACTATGGACATTTGTTATTTTTTTTGGTTTGCATTATTTAGAATCATGTCAAAATCATATATAGAGACTCCACGCCCGTGGAGTAAATGGAATTTTAATTCGGTAATGTACAAATTTAATTATTACTTTGGTTCAAAGATTAGTGAAATTCAGAGGAGTTCGTGTTTGAAAGTTGTTTAGATCCCGAAAATTGTCAAAGTTGAGAGCACTGATTTATATTAGTTTGTGTATTTATTACTTTTAACTGTATTAGAATTTGTTGATTTCTGTTTATCCGAATAGTGAACAATTCTCAGTTGTTTTTCTGTAGGCCATATAGTTATTATTCTGTAGTTATCTAAAATCAACAGGTCATAGAAGATGTATAATTAATATAGAAAGATATAATGTACTTTTTTGAATAATGATATATAAAGCTGTATCAGTTCTTGCAATTATTATTTTCAATTTGTAGGAACATGCATGTAAATGTGTTGGTTGTAAATAAATATATATTTTTTTGAAAATTTTGTAATTTTTTCTTTTTTTTTTTGGCAGTTTGGAATATTTTTTACCTTGAGCTCCTTATTTAATGTATGGAAAACTATATATTTTTTGGTAATAATTATTTTATGTAGTAATTTAAAAGCAACAATGGGTTGTTCTAAGAAGTTATATTAGTTATTGTAATTGTTTTTTATTGAATTAGAATTTGTTGATCCGTGAGTATCCGAGTATTCGAGATGATTTTATATAAGCCATGTAATTGATATGGAAAGTTATAATTTGTGTTGTAATTTTTTTTTAGTTGTTTGAACATGCATGAGGATGCGTTTGTTGTGAAGACATATTTTTTCTGTAAATTTTGATATATTTTTTTTGTATTTTTCTGAGTTGTATGTCAAAAGATATGGTTTATTTGAATTTTATTTCTTTTTCTGAAATTTCTGAAAATCTTACAGGTGGGACCCGCATGTCAGCCGCTCCGCGCTGACGTCCGCCCTCGACGTCAGCGCCGGCAGAATGGCTGGCGATGCCGCGGCATCGCCGAGCTCGCGTGGCGCGGCGGCGGACGCGCGCGCGCCCGAGATGGGAGGGATTCGGCGGAGGAGAAGGAGAGGACTCGAATGGGCGGCGCGGCGTGCCAAATAGTGGCCGGAATCGCCGGCGGCGAGCGATCCCGCGGCGGCGGTTGCCGAGCACGGCGGCGGCGAAACGCGACGGCTCGTCGGCGTCTCCGGCCGTCCCAGGCTTATTCTTCCGGTGAAATTGAAGCGGGAGAGACGGCGGAGGTCTTCGTCCGCTCGGATTCGGGCGGGGAGGCGCGGAGCGGCGGCGGCGGATCCGGAGTCGCGCGGGGAGAGGAGAGCTCGCTGGCGGTTTTGCACATTAGCCCCTGACTTTGTGATAAATTGCGCTAAGGTCCCCCCGCAGAGGGAAATCGATGGATGCATGCGAATATCAGAAAGTGGAAGGGCTTTTTTAGAAAAGCGTGCGGTGACCGGGTGGGCGACCGACTGCGCGCCGGGTAACCGGCGGGTGACCGGGACGCGTGGCGCGGTATGATTGGCTAAAAATCGCCATGAACAGTAGCCAGGGGTTTTGGGGGCGACGTGGCCGCATCTCGGCCGTCCATCACGCGGATCGGACGGCCACGGTTTGACGGCGACGTGGCGCGCTGTGGGGGGGGGGGGGGGGGGCGGATTCTTCCCCTTTTATATATAGTAGAATCTGCTCTGCCTGAAAAAATATCTTTGATCAGTACGAGGTCTTGAGACTATAAATATCCCTCAGCCGGAGCCTTTCCCCATCGCTCAGTCAAGCTAGCATCTCTCTCCATTCTCTCTGTTCCACCGAAGCTCTGTTTCTATTCCTTGGGTTAGCTAGGAGGAGGCTGCTGCCCAGAAATCTGCTAAGTGGGCGTCCAGAGGTAGGCAACTAGCTAATCTAGTTCTGGTGGTTATTCAATTCCATGCTGATCTCCTAGCTGTAGTACTAGTAAATGTTTTCCTACATGCTAAAAGATCCATTGATCCATTCCTATCCAAGAGCACGTTGCACTTGCTTCCTACTAGTTCTGATTAATTAGCTCAAGAACATTTACACGTATATACTAGAGTAATGGTTAATCAGATGAACAAGTTAAAGGGAGTCTTCTGTAATCAACCTGTCCTTTCATTTAATTATCCGCTTGCCGTCGGCGTCGCGACGACTGCCGGAGCTACTGCTCTGGCCATGCTTGTCGACGACGGCGTGAAACTGAACTTTTGATTTAAAGGATGAATTAATAAATCTATACAGAAATGCTTGGCACGCATGAACTGATCAAGTAAAGTATACTAGCTATGCATGGAGTCATACTTGGAACGTGTACAGAGTAATGAATGAAAGAAAACGTCCTGAGGACTAGCTCGTGCATGCATGGCAACAGAACTAGTACTTGAACCATACGTGTATTTAAGTAAAAGTTAATCATGATTAATCTAACTAATTATTAAATGGTGAATGTGAGAAAAATAGTATAAGTATACTATACCTGACCTATGTGACATGTTTAGGCCCGGAGGAGAAAGAAGTTTAATTCCCGAAGAGGCTCAAGGCAAGCTGCGTATACCAGAGTTCTCAACTGGTTTTCGAGTTGGCGATATGGAGTGTTAAGTTTTAATGAGTTGTGCATATGTGCAAAGGCATTTGAATTGTGTTTATTCTTGCTGAGTATGTTTAACATACTCGCGTCCTTTTATTTTTATCTGGTATGCGCAGACAACTATTGTGGTCAAGAGGTGATAGCCGAGGATCCATATGGTGACATCTAGTGTAGTAATTGAGATAAACATCAATAAAAGAAGATACCGCTGCTATCGTAATAAAGTAATTTGTACTTGTAATATTTGATAATTAATAAAGTGGAGACTTTGCTTGGCTTTTGTCGATGATATTTCACTATATTTAGCCTTGTATGCTTATGGTTTCTTCACCCATAAGTGTACGGCGGTTGTCATACTCCCAGACCGTGGTTTGGGGCGTGACACATCCGAAACGACCGGGCGGTCCGGCACACCCCAAACCCAGCCCAAATCTGTGGCGGGTTTGGGGCGGCCCGGACGCGCCCGGACGTGTCCGCCCCTTACTCGCTGACAAAGCGGACCCACTACGGGAGGCTGACCGTCGCCGCTGAACGGCCGGCCGTCGCCGCTGATTTCCGCCGCGTGGCATCTCCGTCCCCACAAATACCCACCGGCTAACCCTACCTCACTCCACCCCCCACACCGCCACCTCGCCTTCTCCGCTCGAGCGGCCGGCGCAATGTCTTCCTCATCCATCGACTGGGGCTCGGAGCCGGAGGACGAGGTTTCCGATGCGGCGGCGCCACCGGAACCTGTGGACGCGGCGGAGGCCATCCGCATTGCCGTCGAGCAATCTTTGAAGGAGGTCGGCCGCAACAGATCCAGCGCGGCGGCGCCGCTAAGCGGAGGCCAATGCAGCCGCTGGTCCGAGCTTGCGCCGGTGCGGCGCCATGCAATGCCGGAGGGATCTGTGGCGGCGTCATCGGCTCCTCCACCGCGCTCCGCTCCGGTAAGATCTGCGCCTCCCCATCTCCGCCTCCCCGCCCCCCCCCCCCCCCCGTCCAAGCTCCACCTGGGTGGAAGATTCTGCCGGACGGGGCCGGCGGATGGCGCCTTCTTCCGAAGACCCCGCCGTCTTCGAAGCGGATGCGCGTGCCGGAGACGGAGGGGAAGGCTTTCCGGCAGCTCCGCAAGGCCGACCCCGCTGCGGCGGAGCAGCGAAGGAGCTGGTGCCGTTGGCCGTCTTGGAGCAGTCGTACATGACCGCGGAGACGGACGCCAGGCGCCTCCGCCGCAAGAACAAGGCGATGCTCGACGCCGCCATCGCCGAGTCGAAGAAGGAGGCGGCGAAGAACGACCGCGCGGCCAGGCTCACCGAGGAGCAGACCCGCGCCGTCCTCGCCGCTCGCTCCAACAGCTCCGCCTCCTCCAATGACGACCCGTACGCGGCCTTCGAGCTGCTGCGCCGCCACCGCCCTTCCGCGGATGACAAGGGGAAGGCGCCGGCGTCAAGGCAGTGAGCGCCGCCGATGGAGGCGAAGGGACCGGCGGACAGAGAGGATGGCGGCGCCGCCGGTTTGCCTACTTTTGCTACAATTTGTCTATATAGTTTAGCCCACCTATGTATGTAATCCGAACTATGAGCTCCGATCGAACTAATCTTATGCAATCCGTACTACATTTGAGCTCCGATCTACGTTCTTTGTTTACGTTGCATGGCTAGTATGGTTTTGAGGATGCGGATATGGGGGGCATGGTTGTAGGACACCCTTTTTGGGGTCTGTCCGGTCGCTGTCCGTGGACACGTCCGGACGTGTCCGCGGACACTTTGGAGGTCAAATTTGGCAACTCCGGTTGGAGATGCTCTGAGAGAACATGGGTGTGGGCTTTCACACGAAGATTTCTGGTGGGTGCTTCTCACAATGCCCCTTCTCATCAGTGCTACAACAATTTTGGTTTGGTTAACTAAAGTTCCAGAGACCAGACATGCCATCGATCGACCTGTTATGTTTTATTGCCATATGCACTGCCGATATGTTATATTGATAAGAATGTACCCAAGATGAAGAAATAATATTGCAGAGTGAATTGGTGGCCTGCCATAAAATGCAAACATACTGATATCCACTGACAACGCTCATGGCAGATCATGGACAACACCATAGACAATCAGTAGTCATTGTTACACGTCCACACCGACTGAACAAGACATAAACACACACACACCAACAACAACCATTCAGTGAGCAAACTTAACAAGTATCGAAAGTAGCGTTCGTCGATAGACCTGACAAGAACATGACTGTTACAACTGTCAACCATAACTTGCATTTTCTGCTAGTTTATGAAGTAGATATATATTACGGCATTTTACAAGTTATTATTGCAGGGTATTTTGATTGTTAATTTTCTTACTTAAGCTTGCCAATTATCTTGGTAATACAACGCCTTGTTCAAAAAGTAACAATTACTTACCACCATCGGTTGCAGTGTATGTAGTGTACATTCTCCTATGAGAACACATAATCTGGAGGAATACAAAATATATGGGAGCACAGGGTTTGGAGGAATATAAATACATGTATGTATTACTACAACACAGGAGTAAATGAATTGAAACGAAAATCAATGTTAGGCGAATAAGAACGGAAATTCATCAGTTCAGCCCACACCTAGGCGGGCCCACTTGTCGGTTACTCCTCACGTAGACCTGGCTGAACTGAACCGCACAAACTATTCCCCACCTGAAAACCCTCGCCGCCGCATCGACCATGCAGCCGCCGCCGCCGGCACCGACGCTGCCGGATGAGCTTCTCGAGGAGATCTTCCTCCTCCTCCCACCGGAAGAGCCCGCGTGGCTCGTGCGCGCCTCCCTCGCCAGCAAGCTCTGGCTCGGCCTGCTCCACGGCCCTAGCTTCCGCCGCCGGTACCGCGAGCTCCACGGAGCCCCTCCCATGCTCGGCTTCCTTGGTCGCTCGATTTCCAACCGCATCAAGAAAGATCCGGCCCCACGCTTCGTCTCCACCGGGAGATTCAGCGCACGCTTTCCCCAAGACAAGGACTGGGGACGCTATGGATACGATGCGTGGGACTGCCGCCATGGCCGCGTTCTCCTAGGGAATGCGAGTTGGGGGGAAAACATGGCGTTCGCCGTTTGGGACCCTATGACGGGCCGCCACATGGAGCTGGACGCGCCCGAAGTATACGACAGCCATGGTGCTGCGGTGCTCTGCGCGGCGACCGGCTGTGACCACATCGCGTGTCATGACGGCCCTTTCCGGGTGGTCTTTGTCGGCCTGCAGCACACGAGTGATGGTGGTTGTGTTGCATGCGTGCATACATCGTTGCCACAGATGGGAGAGTGGAGCAAGCTGTGCTCTCATCGTCTTCATGTTGCGGGCATTGTATTCATCGACTCAATGCCCCATGTCCGCACCGAAGATGCACTTTGCTTCATGATTTTTTATGACGACGATGATGAGGACGACGGCGACAATGATGATATAGCAATTCTCAAGGGAATTCTCAAATACGACTTGGGCTCTAATTGTTTATCGCTGATTGATGGGCCACATTCAGAGATTAGCACCGATGGTGACACTATCCTCATGGCCATGGAGGATGGCTGTTTGGGGTTTGCACGCGTGAAAATGTTTACCCTCTACCTATGGTCAAGGCAGATGGGGTCAAATGGAGTTGCGTCATGGGTTGCATGCAGAGTTATTGATCTCCACGAATTTCTCCCCATTCAAAAGCCCAAGAAAAAAGATTTTAGGCTTATAGGATCTGTGGAGGGCACTGATATCATTTACGTGACGACAGATCTCGGCATCTACGAGATTAGTCTCAAGTCACTAGAGTGGAAGAAGATATCGAAGACAACAGATTTCTATGCTTTGGTTCCATACATGAGTTTCTATTATCCATTAGGTATGTATGTCTGTATGTATGTATTTATCTATACTTCCTTTAGTGATTTGGGAACAGGTCTTAAGTAATAATATATCGGTTAGTGGAACAAACCATTATTGAATGTTTAAGTTTAACTAGATCAAAGTAATATTTATATTTCAATTTATGATACTACCTCAGGCCCGAAAAATGTGTCGCTAGAATTGACCTGTACAGTACAACTTTTACCTACCACTCCCGACACATTTTTTGAACCGGAGGGAGTAGTATATCTGCTTGAGCTTTAAATATTATCTACACTAAAAATGTCATACCTAAGTATGATTAGTAGATTGTATGCTATCGTGTTATCTACTTCTGTGACCACACTGAAAAATCTATGTGATGTGGTGCATTGACAACGTGTGGTTGAATTTGCTTAAGGGTAGGAGGCCACACCCATCAGCAAGAAATATGACCAACTTGGAGGCGCGAGGGATCGTATGATGAATTATGCCACTATTTAGTAGGTGGTTTGGTGGAAAGGGTAATTTTTTCCTTGCATTGTTTTTAACTTCCCCGTTTGTTGTCATGTGTAAGTGAGCAGTGGTTATCTTCTAATGAACTTCCTGTTTCTTGCAGCACCAACAACCACCATGTGCTCTGTTATTCAGGTTGCTTGAAAGATCACCGTAGCTTAGTCTTAAAAATTATGTTTGCTCTCCTAGCTTTGATCCAGTATCTAGATTCATCTCCAAAAGAGTGACCATTGATGAGTACATGACGATGGCATGTCTAGAACTACGTGTGAATTTAGTAGCCTATTGGTTTCTGTTGCCCAAGATATGATATGATGATGTTTTCTGGATGCTACCTGCTGATATGTATTTATTAATCTTGTGAATTTAATTTGTAATACATGTCAAGTGATGGTGTTACTGCAGTTCTCCTTAGCAAGTAGTGCTACTGAAGTGTACTCCCTCCATTCCAAAATAGTCTACATCCTAGAAAAATTCAGACAAATTAGCGAAACATTTATTAGTACTACTTAGTCAAGCACAAAGCATGCAGTGCATTAATTGATCACAGAAAACAAAGCCTTTGTACCAATTACCCATAGCTTAATTAATGGTAGCCATGCAATTTGCCCAATTGACTTACTCCCTCATACTTGATTACCCAATTTTCTCTCTCAACTTAATTAGTACTACGTGGGACCCAGCCAAGATGTAGAGTATTTTGGAACTTAACAAGGAGCCAGAATGTAGACTATTTTGGAATGGAGGGAGTATACATGTAGAATGAAATCTTGATTTAACTTCAGGGAACTGATAGTCTGATAGCATATGATCTGCATGAATGTATGAAAGTCATAGAGCTTTTATTTCTTCAGTAGCTCCATAAAACGGTGAGGCATAGTTGGTTATATGTTGCACATTGTTGGCCTACAGTGGACATAATGGTAGGTGTCAAAAAAAATTCTCGAGTAAATGCAAAAAGATTTTGCATTTCATTTCATTGCAAAGGTGAGAGATTCAGAGTTACATATAGCCAATTCCAGGAGGGAGGGCCGAAAGAACAAAAAAGAGAGTGTACATCAGTGGACATCCCAGGTCGTTAGATGGAAATTTACATGTAGTGAGATGAAGGTTTCCGTATGTTTGGTCATAGCGTGCGAGGCTATAGTGATCTTTACTATTGTTTTGTTTATTATAACATCCAGATTGGTTTCACAAAATTTCCTTACTTCTGGATAAGATATTTTACTCATAGCATCAACATAGATTTCTGTATGCTATCTGTACCCATTATAAATGGAAGAGATATGGCTGTGTTCCAGATGTTTGATAGCTAATTCATCTTGTTTATCCTTCATGCGCAAAACGAATGGCCTTCTGAGTTGGCTGATGTTCTGTATGCCATATATTTTCTTCATATATCGGTTCTTGACTTCTTGGCGAGTAATTTGTTTCTTTACAGTAGGACAGTGGTATCATTTTCTTTAGAAGTTGCAATGCCCAAGATCCTTGTTCTCCCAAGAAACGGTGCTTAAGTAGACATTATGAGATCACATGCAATGTTAACAGAAACGCTGGAGAATTGATTGTTCTGATTGTTGACTATGTTGAAGAGATGATGCCCCTGTATTCAACAGTAAAGATGATCTTTACGAGGCAACATGGATCTTGGATTAAACATGTCTACGGTCACCGCGCCTGTAGATGATGTCGAATGTTGTCTCCTTATAGAGGACCTTCAACATGCTGGATGTGTGATAAACATGAGTTAATCTTGTAAATTGAACTAGTAGGACTGCGAAAGTGTTGTTGTTACTGCAGTAACCTGTTGCATTGGTTTGAGGTATTGTAACGTGAACCGGTGAATGTAAGGAACTTCTTTGTTTTAAAAAAAATATCAGTAATTTGGGAGCAACCAATACCTAAAAACAAAGGATTTCACGAATCATTTCAGGTTGCGGATCAGGTGGAAGAATTGTGAAGAAACAGCAAGTAATGTCCATGCAGCTATGGTGCCAAGTAGGTGTCTGAAATTAATACACATTTGGCGCAGAAGAAAACTTAGTTAACCTTGTAAACTGAACCACTAACGTGAAGGAAATTGTGATATCACAAATTGCAGAAGCAAAAGTATTACTACTCCCCAAGAGCCACTGTATTTGGGTATGCTGTAACTGAACCAAATACGTTGAACTGGTTCAGTTAAGGTACCCGAGCAGTACTAGTCCGGACTGGGCTGCCAGTCCTAGTGGAAGGACTCCGGGCGAAGCTCGACCTGGACCAGCGCCGTCTTGGGCTCCACCCTCTGCGTGTAGGCCGTCGCCAGGTAATGTAGATCCTTCGCAGCCGCACGCGGGCGGCCAGCGCGCGGGCCTGCTTCTTCACGGTTGTCTGCCGGCGCCATCGAGAGGCAGATGGTGGAACGACGACCAGCCCTCGTCGCGGAATATTGCGGCCGAGGCCCGAGGTGGATCTCTTCTCGACCGAGGACGCGCACCTCTCTCCTCTCCTCGTGCGCAGCCTCCGAAGCGGATGGTCGCCGTCCGGCGGCGCGGGTCTTTTCTAGGAAGCGGTGGTGCTGATTCCAAGAAGACTTCGACGATCGAACTTTTCCTGGGGACTTGAACTTGAACCGAACGGAGTTCGGTCATCAGCGGGAGAAGTAGAACCGCCGCAAGCGCTATAAACAAGACGCGGCCACATCTCCAGTTCCCCCACACGCATCACCTCAAACTTTTCCACTCCCGAAAACGCTCACCTCCGCCGACAATGACGCCGCCGCACCACCGCTGCCGGACGATCTCGTCGAGGAGATCTTCCTCTGCCTCCCTCCAGACGAGCCGGCGTCGCTCGTGCGTGTCTCCCTCGCCAGCAAGCCATGGCTCGCCATCCTCACCGGCGCTCGCTTCGGCGGGCGCTACCGCGAGTTCCATGGAGCTCCTCCCATGCTCGGCTTCCTTTATTCCTGGTTCCGGGGCTCCCCCAGTGAGCCTGACCCCTTCCCGCGCTTCGTCTCCACCACGAAATTCAGCGCAAACATTTGTGACGTCGAAAACTTGGGAGTCTTGCATAACTTGTGGTTGGGCCAAGACGTGCTGGACTGCCGCCATGGCCGCGTTCTGCTTTGTGAAAGGAATATCCGTTGTGATATGCTTAAGTGGCCCGCGGTGCTAGTAGTTTGGAACCCCATGACGGGCGGCTGGTGGAGGCTCTGCCCCCCGTTGATTACCCAACTACTCGACGGGCCGCTGTGCTCTGCGCCGTGGCCGGCTGTGACCACCGCGTGTGTCATGAGGGCCCCTCTCGGGTGGTCTTCGTCGCCATGGGGAACGAAGATGGCCGTTTCCTTGTATACGAGTTCGTGTCCACGCCAGAGACGGGTGACCGGAGCAAACTAAATGCGTGGAGCAGTTCGTGCCATGCTCTTGATGATCTTCCCGATTATGCATGCCTTGAACCGCTGTCCCTGCCTCCTGTCCTCGTCGGCGACGCTCTTCACTTCATGATCGCTTATATAGGTGATGACAGCGTAGGAATCCTCAAGTACGACCTCGGATCTAAATGCTTATCACGGATTGATGCACCCTTGGCGAAGGCTGACATGGCTCATGCCACTATCCTCATGGCGACACATGATGGCAGCTTGGGATTTGCAGAGGTGGATGGGTTAACCCTCAACTTGTGGTCATGGCAGATGGGTTCTGATGGAGTTAGGGCATGGACTCCGCGTATAGTCATCAATCTCAAAGAACTTCTACCCACTCAAATCCTCGAGCAAGGATTTAGACTCGTTGGATCTGTGGAGGGCAGGGACATCATTTTTGTGACCACGAATCTTGGCATCTACGAGATCAATCTCAAGTCACTCCAGGGAAAGAAGATATGGAAGAGAGGAATTTACTATCCTTTGTTTCCGTACATGAGTTTCTACAATCCGCCAGGTATACCTGCATCTATTTCTTTTGTGATTTGCTATGAAATGATATAGGTTAGTGGAACAAAAATAAATTGAATGTTTAACTAGATCAAAATTTATATGTGATGTTTCAAATTCAATATGTGCTAGAGCAAAAAATTTGCGTTATATACCTGAATGTTACACCATTTATGCCTTGTGGTTACCTAATTGACATATTTTTATAGCATCAAGTGATGTCCTTATAACCACCGATAAATCTATGTTTGCAGAACGGGTGAGAGCAGATGATGTGGCTCTTTGACGACATATGTCTGAATATGCATAAAGATGTGAGGACATTCTCGGGGCGAATCTAGTAAAAAATGACCATGGTGCACAACCTTTACGTAGACTTAAGGATATACGTAAATGAATTCAAAATTTGCTTATCGTGTCGCGTATAAAAAATTCTTAGCATAAAGAATTCAACAAAACAAAGACACACCATTTGCTCACAACACATAGCAACAGAAATCACCCGACATAGCATCCTCCATAACCAATAAATTAGCAATGCGGATTCAAGTTATCAGTAGATATAAAATAGCAAAATATAATATTTTAAGTTAAAGAGTGTTACCTTTTAATATTTACGATTTCTAATTTTCATGAATCGATCAACGACTTGATCATTGGTGACTTTCTTCATTTCTTCTTTCTCCACATAACAAATGACACAGTCACTCAAAGTATCATCATTGAGGCGATTACGTAAATAGGTTTTCACAAGTTTCATCGTTGAGAAGCACCTCTCAACCATAGCAGTGGCAACAGGCAACACAAGTACTAGATTCAGAAGACGGTAAACTAAAGGATAACAAATATGTTTCAGTCATCGCTGAGAAGCACCTCTCAACCATAGCTTTGGTCTGTCGTCTGCGATTGAATTATCGAAAGCGGCGGCGGGCGGCGGCTGCCGATAGCGTCTGGCGACTGGCGGTTCAGTCAATTCCGGTGTTCAGATGTGATCTGGAGAGGCGTAGCAACCAGCGTCCTGCCTGGCTGCCTGACTGTCGCCACTCGTCGCTTCGTGGGGAGAGCCGGAGAGGATCCAGAAGTTAAGTCTGGGAGCTGAATCAGCGCGTGTGTACGTGATGCGATCGATCGATCGATCTATTCTGGCTAGTTTCTCTTGGGCAGTTGGGCTGGTATGTTGGTTCTATTGGGCCTTGATGCCCAACAAGGCCACACAACAGGCTACGTGCCTGAACCTGGTGCACCACCGCTCCATTTACCTGGTGCATCGTGACTACTATATACCTAATCCCTACTTAACAACATTTTCGACCCTAGTGCATGTGCACTAGGCTGGATCTACGTAGCTCCGCCCCTGGACATTCTCATCAACATGAAAAGTGACCAACTTGGAGGCGTCAAGGATCTTTTGATAAGTTATGCTACTACTATTTAGTAGTGCGATGGGTTTTGAAACAATGGTGCTTGTTTTTGTTGCCTCAAATAATCTTAGGATATTTGGCATCTAATTTTGAGGCTTGTTTTTTATGTGGTTTGAGCGGCTTGATGCTCCTGTCATGTGGCTGAATCAAATGTGATAAGAGGCAATGTTTGCAGCTAGTGTTGTAATAAATATGATCGACAAGGAGTAAACATGTTAGTCAGTGACCAGCTTGACAAGTATCAGAGCTAGTGTCTGCAGACCTAGCAAGAACAAGCCAGTTGCAAGTGTCAACCATAACTCACATTTACATAATCTTCTAGTTTGTGAAGTAGATATTCAGGCTTTATACCACAAGTTATTGTGAGGTATACAGGATTAATTTTCGTTCATAAAGCTTGCCAGTTATCTTGCTAGATGCAACACATATTTGCAAGATCTCTGCGACACCAAAAGTTTGGAACATATAACAAACATATAATAGTCAAAAGGCTGAGAAAATAGTGCGCCTAATTAAGATTTGTTTCTTAAAAAGTTGGACAAGGAACCACATAGAGATCAACTCTAGGTCCTCTTAACTGTTACAAAAAAAATGCATCCCAGGCTACAGGTTGGCAACAGTGTGTGTTTACATACTCTGCTGGTATTCCAAGGTATAGATTACTAGTTTTCGTACATAAGCTTGGCAGTTATCTTGTTTTACACAACACCTTGTTGAAAATATCTCTGACTTTACAGTACAGATAGCTCTGTAGCAAGCCGGCGACACAACGACAGTTTGGGACATAAACGAGTCAATGCCGAGCAAATAATGCACCAAATTAATACAGTTTCCTCGCCTTCTAACTGAAACAAAAATAAAAAATCTATATATCTCACGTTGCAGTATTGACAGATAATAAACCAGCTACAGTTAGAGTAACTGCAGTTGCTGTCAATCCGGTAATGGAAAGTACAAGTTTGAGGTTCAGACATTTATATATCTGAGGAAGTTTCAGGTTCAGGCAACAATTAAGAATGTCTCGCGATTTTCCAGGGGAGAGTGTTTTGTGATTGATGGATCAGGATGATTGGCTGTTGCAAAGAAATTGCATGACCTGGTGTAATGTCTCGAGGATTCAGATTTATGACTTGGTTTAGTATTGGCTCTTGCAAAGAAATTGCCGTCCAGAGCTGACGTACTCCTCTTACCGTCTACCCGGACCCATAACTTACCGCACATCAAAAAATTTCCCACCCCAAAATGATTGTGATGCGAAATGAGAATTTGGAGGAATACAAAATCGAAATTGCAATCTTACCACAGATTAACTATTGTAAGATCAAACTGAAGTGAGACTGATGTACTACCAGTTTCAGGTTCAGAAATCTCAAAAAGACACTGCAAGAATTGGAAACCCAGTCTCACTGACTGTCCGGCCCCACCTTTCGGCAGAGCACTACACACAGGCACAGGGCCATGTCCTTCCATCCTGCCCGCCCAGCGCCTCAAAATTTTCCCCAACACAAACCTGAACCCTCGCCGCCGCCTCCACCTCCGCCGGCCGACCATGCCGCCGCCGCCACCACCAGAACCGGAACCGGCACCGAAGCTTCCGGACGAGCTTCTCGAGGATATCTTCCTCCGCCTCCCGCCGGACCAGCCAGAGTGGCTCGTGCGCGCCTCCCTCGCCAGCAAGCTCTGGCTCGGCCGCCTCACCGCCCCTCGCTTCCGCGCTCGCTACAGCGAGCTCCATAGAGCTGCCCCCATGGTAGGCTTCTTTTATTCCACTCCCTACATCGACAAGAAGCCACCCTTCGTCTCCACCACGAAATTCCGCGTGCGCATCCCCGACCCCGAAAACTGGCGGTACTCTGCATACTGTGTGTGTGACTGCCGGCACGGCCGCCTTCTCCTTGTACATAGCTTCAGGGAGCTCGCGGTTTTGGACCCCATCACGGGCTGCTGCAGGGAGCTGGTTTCGCCCGGCTGCTATAACTGCTTCGGCGCCGCGGTGCTCTGCGCCGTGAGCGGTTGTGACCACCGGGCGTGTCACGGTGGCCCCTCCCGGATGGTCTTCGTCGGTCTGGGTACTGATGCCGCTGGTTTCATCGCAAATGCGTACGAGTCCTTGCCGGAGACGGGTGAGACTGTGAGAGGAGCAAGCCTCACTCTCCTCTTCCCCAATGGAGCAAGCCGTCCTCTGGTCTTCATCTTGGGCCTGATGCATCCATCGAGCTAGTGCCCCCTGTCCTCATCAAAGACACACTATACTTCAAGCTTGCATATGATGATGACAATCACGTGGGAATCCTCAAATATGACTGTTGTTCCAAATGCTTATCAGTGATTGATGCGCCGATCGCCACGAGGGGCATGTCCCGTACCACTATCCTCATGGGGATGGAGGATGGCAGTTTGGGGTTTGCACACCTGGATGTGTTAACACTCAATCTATGGTCAAGGCAGATTGGTTTTGATGGAGTTGGCTCATGGATTGAATGTAGAATAATTGATTTGAAGGAAGTTCTCCCTTTTCCCATGGAAAGACTTAAACTGGTTGGATCCATGGAGGGCGGTGATATCATTTTCGTGACCATGAAACTTGGCACGTACGAGATTAATCTCAAGTCACTGTAGTGGAAGAAGATATGGAAGAAAGAATGTTCTTGTATTTTAATTCCGTACACGAGTTTTTATTATCCACAAGGTATATCTATATCTCCTTTCTTTTGAGATTTGGAAACAACCTCTTGAAGTAATAATATATCGGTCATTGGAAGAAACCATACATTGAATTTTCAACTAGATTGAAAGTTACATGTAATGTTTCAATTTGCGATGTCTACTTAAATGGCAATTTATATGCTATGATGTCATCTGTTCTTGTGTCCACTCTGAAAAATCTATGTTTTGCAGAGAGAGCGAACTCATGTGATGCGGCGCATTGACAACACATGGTTGAATTTTCTTAAGGGAGGCTTCTCTCATCAACATGAAACATGACCAACTTGGAGGCGACAGGGGTCTTATGATGAATTATGCCACTAAGTAGTAGCTGGAGCCATGACATGGGTCTTAGGGTGAATGGATTATCTTGCAAGTGGGTGAATGGATTATCTTGCAGTGAACCTCTAGTTTCTTGCAACAGGAACCATGTGCTCTGTTATTTAGTTTGCTTGAAAGCGCACCGCAGATAGTAGCTTAGTCTTATTAACTCTGTTTGCTATCCTAGCTCTGATCCAATATCTAGATGCATCTCCAAAAGAGGTATCATCGATGTGTAGTGTAGATGACGATGGCATGTCTAGAACTATATGTGAAGCTAGCTGCCTATTGTTTCTGTCGCCCAATATATGATATGTCGATGGTTTCTGGATGCTACATCGCTGATATGTTTTTATTAATCATGTGGATTGAATTAGTACTACATGTCAAATGTTGATGTTACTTCAGTTCTCTTTAGCCAGTAGTAATGTTACTTAAGAGTATACCATGCAAAATAAAATCTTGAGCTATAAGTTCAGGAACTGACAGTCTGACAACATTTGGGTTGCATAAATGCATGACAGTCCTAGTTCTGTTATTTCTTTAGTAGATCCATAAAACGGTAAGGCATAGTAGGTTATATGTTGCGCATTGTTGGCCTACAGTGGACACAATGGTAGGCTGCACTGTCCATGTCATGAGATGAAGAGGCTCTTCTCCACATATTTTTGATTTTTTGGTCACAGAGTTTAGTCATAGAGTGCAAGGCTACTTGTTTAGTTTATTATAACAACCAGATTGGTTTCACAGTTTTTTCTTAATTCTGGATAAGATCTCTTACTTAAAATTAAGCCATCAACGCACATTTCTGTATGCATACTGTACCTCTATATACAGAAGAGGCTCTAATCCACATATATGGTAGCCAATTAAATTGTGTTTCGAGTTGGCTGATATCTGTAGCTATGTTGGCAAATTTGTTTCTTTATTACAAGCTGGATATATATGGATCTTATTATTGCTCATTTCTAGAGAAATGCTTGTCATCCTGGTTGAGTCTAACAATTGAAAAAAAAGGGTTTGTTCCGTGAACCAGAACTGTCATGAGCATACAAGCATATTGTCTTGCTGATATGTCTTAGTGTACCTTTTGAATTTAATTAGTGTTACATGTTAAGTCCTGTTGTTACTGTAGTTTTTTAGCAAGCAATGTAACTGAAGAGTATAACATGCAAACTGAATGCTTGAGCTATAAGTTCAGGGACCTGATAGACTGACATGATATGTGCTAAGACCTCATAGAGGTTCTGTTTTCCGTAGCTCCACAAAAGTGGTAGGTTTTTGTTTGTTATTTGTTGCACATTGTTGGCCTACAGTGGACACGATGGTAGATTTTAATGGACATTTAATAAGATAAAGATCTTCATAATTTTCAGACTGGTTGCACGGACTTTCTAGATGTAGAAAATATCTTAATTACACTCAATAGCAATAACACACGGTCCTTTCTCTATGCTTTTTGTACCCATATTGAAAGAAGTGTGGCTCAGTAGCATCAACATAGATTACTCTATGCTATCTGTACCCATATATATGGAATCAGTATGGCTCTGTTCCAGATGTTTGATAGCTAATTCTTCATGGGAAAAATGAATTGCCTTCGGAGTTGGCTGATTTTTCGCATGCCATGTAAATAGCTTGGATTTTTATTACATGCTCGTCTGTCTTCCATATTTTCTTTCTGTGTGGGTGATCGTGGCGAGTAATTTCTTTCAGTAGGACAGTGATATCATTTGCTTTAGGAGTTGCAATGCTCAAGATCCTTGATCTCCCAGAAACATATTTTGTTTAAGTAGACTTTAGGAGATCGCAGAGATTGGCAACGGAAACGCTAGAGAATTGCTTGTTATGTGTGTCCAGTATGTGGAGGAGCAGGATACCATTCTATTCAACAGTAAAGATGATCACTAGCTGGTAAGGTGTTTTGGTGGTGCTTGGTTGGCTCTTATTGCTGATTTGTGTGAAGCTCTAGTGTTGTCCATGTGCGCGGAAGGGTGATCTTGTGATGAACCACGATTTGATGAAGCATTGGCTATGTTTAGTTTCCTTGCGGTGCTGTTTAGTTTTCTCCAAAATGGTCTGCGTACAGTGGCTTAGTGATCAGGAGATTCAAGTGATCAGGAGATGATGTCGACTGTTGGCTCCTTATAAGATCTTATGTCAACTGAGAGGACCTTCTGCATGCTTATTCATGAAGAGCACCAGAAAGTTCAAGACCAACACGAACAGAAAAAAATAATTCAGGAGAAAGAACATAAAGCATTCCTTATTCATGAAGCAAAATTCTGAAACTGGCAACCAGATAAATTCTAACCACACTCAATAGATACAAATCGATCTGCAAAAATATGGATTACAGACCAAGAGAAAACTTTCTTCTTCCGGAAGGCTTCTGTTATTTTCTGGTGTTCCAAATTCTAGCGGTAGTACCGCTGGGTTAAGCGGTACTACCGCTCGAGCTACCGCCACCGCTACCGCCAGAATGACGTCTGAGCGCTTGTCCGGTACCGACTGGTACCGCTGGCGGTACCGCCGCCGGTACCGCTGAGGTGGGAAGAGACGAACCAGCCCACCCCAGCGGTAGTACCGCTGGGTTAAGCGGTACTACCGCCGAGGTGGGATTGATTCCGGGTTGGACTGCAGCCGACCTAGGGTTTGATGCTTCTATTTATTCCTCTTGTAAGCCGCCGTTTTGGGGTAAGCCACACATTGTAAACCCACGGCGTTTGTAACCTCACCCGATATAGTGAAGTATTGCTGGCTGGCGCCCGTGGTTTTTTCCTCTCCTTTGTTTGGAGAGGTTTTCCACGTTAAATCTCGTGTCCCCTTTGGTTTGATCGTTCCGCTCTTCGTCGTTTCTTTGCTATCGTTTACAACAAGTGGTATCAGAGCCCTGTTTCAGATCTGTTTTCAGATTAGGGTTTTGGATGGCATCGATGAAGTTCGATCTACCGGCGCTGGACTACAAGACGAGATTTTCGCTGTGGCAGGTCAAGATGCGTGCGATCCTCGCACAGTCCAATGATCTTGACGAGGCGCTGGAGAAATTCGGCGACAAGGATGCGGCGGCATGGACCGCCGATGAGAAGCGGAAAGACCGTAAGGCTTTATCGCTTATTCAACTTCATCTATCTAATGATATTCTGCAAGAAGTACTCCAGGAGAAAACCGCAGCGGCACTGTGGGCTAAGCTGGAGTCGATCTGCATGTCCAAAGATCTCACCAGCAAGATGCATGTGAAGATGAAGTTGTTCACGCACAAGTTGCAAGAAGGTGGTTCGGTAATGAATCACTTATCGATCTTTAAGGAGATCGTTTCTGACCTAGTGTCGATGGAGGTAAAGTACGATGATGAAGATCTAGCACTTTTACTTCTATGCTCGCTGCCAAATTCCTTTGCAAATTTTCGTGATACCATACTGTTAAGCCGTGATGAACTAACCACCGCGGAAGTATATGAGGCCCTGCTTGCCAGGGAAAAGATGAAAGGTATGGTACAGAAAGAGGAGTCGTCGTCCTCCAAGGGCGATGCTTTGCAGGTCCGAGGGAGGCCTGAGCAGCGAGATAACCACTACCACAACAACAACAGAGACAAGAGCAAGGGTGACAGAGTCGCTCAAAGTCTAAAGGCCGTGACAAGTTCTGCAGGTATTGTAAGAAATCTAATCATGTCATTGATGATTGTTGGAAGTTGCAGAACAAGGAGAAAAGAAAAGGTACTTACCAACCGAAAAATAATGAAGGTAAAATACCGGTGAGGCTTGTTGTTGATGGTAGTTCTGATGGCGATGCCTAGCTGTTTTAGCTGCATGTGTTTCTCGTCAGGATGAATGGATTCTAGATACTGCATGTTCTTTTCATATTTGCTGTAACAAAGATTGGTTCAGTTCTTATGAGTTAGTGCAGACTGGAGATTTCGTGCGTGTGGGGAACGACCAGCAATGCAACATTGTTGGCGTTGGTTCCGTTCAGGTCAAGACACATGACGGTATGACACGCACGTTGACGGGAGTGAAACACATACCAACCATGGCAAGAAATTTGATCTCGCTCAGTACCCTTGACTGTGACGGGTACAAGTACAAAGGAGGAAATAAACTCCTAAAGGTATCAAAAGGTTCTCTCATAGTTATGGTTGGTGATATGAATTCTGCTAAGTTATATGTTCTTAGAGGTAGCACGTTATCTGGTACTGTTGCTGCTGTTTCTCATGATGACGCTAGTAAAACTAACCTTTGGCATAAGCGTCTTGGACATATGAGTGAACTTGGTATGGCAGAATTGATCAAGAGAGACTTGCTGCAAGGATGCAGTTTGGGTAAGATGCAGTTCTGTGAACACTGCATTTTCGGTAAGCACACAAGAGTTAAGTTTAATGCTTCTGTTCACACCACCAAAGGTACACTTGATTATGTACATGCTGATGTTTGGGGGCCATCTCGTAAGCCCTCTTATGGTGGTGCTCGTTATATGCTTACCATTATTGATGATTACTCTAGAAGAGTTTGGCCTTATTTCATGAAAAATAAGGATGATGCGTTTGCTGCTTTTAAAGAGTGGAAAGCTATGATTGAAAGGCAAACAGAAAGGAAGGTGAAATTACTTCGTACTGACAATGGTGGCGAATTTTGTTCGAATGCCTTTAATGATTATTGCAGGAAAGAAGGCATTGTCAGGCACCTCACCATCCCGTACACGCCTCAGCAGAATGGTGTAGCGGAGCGGATGAACAGGACCATCATCTCCAAGGCTCGCTGCATGATCTCCAACGCTCGCATGAGTAAGCGTTTTTGGGCTGAGGCGGCTGCCACCGCCTGCTACTTGATAAACAGGTCACCATCTATTCCCCTCGACAAGAAAACTCCCATTGAGGTATGGTCAGATTCTCCTGCTGATTATTCACACTTAAAGTTTTCGGCTGCACTGCTTATGCTCATGTTGATAATGGAAAGTTAGAGCCGAGAGCTATTAAGTGTGTGTTCATTGGTTATGGTTCGGGTGTAAAAGGATACAAGTTATGGAATCCCGAAACTAGCAAGGCTTTTATGAGCAGGAGTGTTGTTTTCAATGAATCTGTTATGTACTTTGATAAGTTGTCCTCAGATGTTTTGCCAGATTTTTCTGAGGAGCAGGTTCGTGTCGAGGTGGAGCACTCTGTTGAAAAGGAAAATGTCACTGTTGACAATGATGGTGCTGCTACTTCAGATGATTCTGATCCTGATTCTGCTGGTTCTGATGATTCTGTTTCTTCTGATTCTGATAATGATAATGTTCAGAACTCACCCCCTGTTTTGCAGCCACAACAGTCTATTGCTGCTCGTAGGAACAGGAGGAATTGTGGTCCTCGACCACGTTTAATTGAAGAGTGTAACATTGTTGATTATGCTCTGAGTTGTGCAGAACAGGTGGAGCACGGACATGAGCCGTCCACCTATACTGAAGCTATTGGTTCCGGTGACCGCGAGAAGTGGCTTGCTGCTATGCAAGAAGAAATGCAGTCACTCGATAAGAATGGCACATGGGAAGTTGTGCGCTTGCCTAAGAAAAAGAAGGCAGTCCGCTGTAAGTGGATCTTCAAGAGAAAGGAGGGTTTATCTCCTAGCGAGCCTCCGAGGTTTAAGGCAAGGTTAGTTGCAAAAGGCTTCAGTCAAATTCCAGGTGTTGATTATAATGATGTTTTCTCTCCAGTTGTTAAGCATAGTTCAATTCGTACATTCTTTGGTATTGTTGCTATGCGTGATCTTGAGCTTGAGCAGTTAGATGTAAAGACTGCGTTTCTGCATGGAGAGTTGGAGGAGGAGATATACATGGACCAGCCAGAAGGGTTCATAGTGCCTGGTAAGGAGGATCTTGTGTGTAAGTTGAAAAGGTCCTTATACGGTTTGAAACAATCTCCTCGTCAGTGGTATAAAAGGTTTGATTCTTTTATGTTGTCACATGGCTTTAAGAGGTCTGAATTTGATAGCTGTGTGTACATTAAGTTTGTTAATGGATCACCTATATACCTGTTATTATATGTTGATGATATGTTGATTGCTGCCAAGAGCAAGAAAGATATCGCTGCTCTCAAGTCACAGTTGAGTAGCGAGTTTGAGATGAAGGATCTTGGTGCTGCTAAGAAAATTCTAGGTATGGAGATTACCCGTGACAGAAATTCTGGTTTGTTGTTTCTTAGTCAGCAAAATTACATTAAGAAAGTTCTTCATCGTTTTAACATGCATGATGCAAAGTCTGTTAGTACTCCTATTGCTCCTCACTTTAAATTGTCAGCTGAACAATGTCCTAGTACGGATGAGGATTTTGAGTACATGTCTAGAGTTCCATATTCTAGTGCTGTTGGTTCTTTAATGTATGCCATGGTTTGCTCACGTCCAGATTTATCATATGCTATGAGTTTGGTTAGTAGATATATGGCTAATCCTGGTAAAGAACATTGGAAGGCTGTTCAGTGGATTTTCAGGTACCTTCGTGGCACATCCAATGCTTGCCTCAAGTTCGGCAAGACTGATGAGGGACTCGTAGGCTATGTGGATTCAGATTTTGCTGCCGATTTGGATAAGAGGAGATCCCTCACAGGTTATGTGTTCACGCTTGGTGGTTGTGCCGTGAGTTGGAGGGCAACGTTACAATCTGTTGTTGCCCAGTCTACCACTGAAGCAGAGTACATGGCTATTGCTGAAGCATGTAAAGAATCGGTTTGGCTGAAAGGTTTGTTTGCTGAGCTTTGTGGAGATGATACTTGCATTAACCTGTTTTGTGATAGTCAGAGTGCTATTTACCTTACCAAGGATCAGATGTTCCATGAGAGAACAAAGCACATTGACGTCAAATACCATTATGTGCGTGATGTTGTTGCAAAAGGTAACTGAAGGTATGCAAGATAAGTACTCATGATAATCCTGCTGATATGATGACAAAGCCAGTTCCTGTTACTAAGTTCGAGCTTTGCTCGGGCTTAGTTGGTATCACTGTCTAGCCCAAGAGGCTATTTGGCGCCGAAGGTGTTTTTCTTTGTTGTTTTCAGGGTGAAGTTCTCTTTCATGCTACAAGATGGAATTTGTCTCAAGGTGGAGTGTTATTTTTGGTGTTCCAAATTCCAGCGGTAGTACCGCTGGGTTAAGCGGTACTACCGCTCGAGCTA
The DNA here is from genome assembly GCA_947311845.1 of Poa pratensis. Taxonomy (NCBI): domain Eukaryota; kingdom Viridiplantae; phylum Streptophyta; class Magnoliopsida; order Poales; family Poaceae; genus Poa; species Poa pratensis. The sequence continues at coordinate 116,586,101 of CAMZMU010000041.1, read as the reverse complement.
CCGCCACCGCTACCGCCTCCGCTACCGCCAGAATGGCCGTCTGACGCTTGTCCGGTACCGACTGGTACCGCTGGCGGTACCGCCGCCGGTACCGCTGAGGTGGGAAGAGACGAACCAGCCCACCCCAGCGGTAGTACCGCTGGGTTAAGCGGTACTACCGCCGAGGTGGGATTGATTCCGGGTTGGACTGCAGCCGACCTAGGGTTTGATGCTTCTATTTATTCCTCTTGTAAGCCGCCGTTTTGGGGTAAGCCACACATTGTAAACCCACGGCGTTTGTAACCTCACCCGATATAGTGAAGTATTGCTGGCTGGCGCCCGTGGTTTTTTCCTCTCCTTTGTTTGGAGAGGTTTTCCACGTTAAATCTCGTGTCCCCTTTGGTTTGATCGTTCCGCTCTTCGTCGTTTCTTTGCTATCCGTTTACAACAGCTTCGACGAGTTAATTAAGCAGCGGACAGAGTGAACTGGAAATAATAATAATAATAATCTATACCTAATAATAAAGGCACTAAGGCTTCCACCGTTTGGTTTGGTAGGTCATCAAAACTACTCCTAAAGTTATAAATAATTACCCACATATGCCACCTATAAGTCATAAAAACGGTCCGTTGGTCCTATAGTCCCGTCCGTCACCGCGGAGATTGGCCGTGTTGGACAAGAGTCCGATCCAAACTTGTATCACAACCAGACCAGAGTCGCCCTTTTCTACCCTTTTCCATGCCTTCAAATATGGGGCGATCGACTGCCCTACGTCAAACCCTGCGATGTCTATTTCCCCGAATAGCCGAGCGAATCTGTTCGTTCGAGCCGCCTCCAGCTCGATCCACCGCGACCGACGCTGCAGCCCTCATCCAGCGCTCCCAATCTGGAGTCTTCGACATGGGTGTGGTCGGAGCTTGGGCACGGTTGACGGGAGGCTCATGTCGACGACTTGGCTGCAATGATGGAGCTCGGTGGTAGGACTTGCATCTTTAGAGAAGACGTGCTTGTGGACTGCATCTTGATGTGCCATGGCCGGCAGTGGAGATGTGCCCTCCGTCAAGATTTTACAGGCGGTAGGTCGCCCGAGAGCACATGAGGACACACTCGCCGGCGCGGTCGGACGCACCACAGCGTGCAGGCAGGGGCTTTCGTCGTCCAAGTTCATGGCCGCAGCAGCTTCGGAGGGGTTCTCTGCTTGTGTTCCAGATCCATCGGCCTGCACCAGTGTCAAGCTGCAGCTACGCCCGTCCTCCGTTGCATGTGATGTTTCTCCTCAGCTGCTTTGTGTGCTGTTTCATGGAGGTGGCAATAGCAGAGCCAGCAGCGGGGCATCGCTTCTCCAGTCCGGCACGCCATCATGCACTACCGCTGAAGGTCAAGCCCCGATTCCCTGCTTCTGATGCCCCTGAGCTGCAATCTCTTTTATTTCCTCCGGTCAGTGCTCGCGGAAAACAAATGACCCGATTTGGAATTGTTATTCACGCACTACTCTACATGCTAATAGTCTCTGCTGCACTTCCTTCCTTTTTAGCATCCGATGGCAGAGAAAAGCCAATTTAACAACTACAAAAATTAAACGGAAATACAGCTACAACACTGCAGAAGTACATGTATATATGTACTATAAAAAAGTGAGTATTGCAGAAGTACATGTATATTTTATAACAAGGAAGTACATGTATATTTGTACATTTCCTTGTGCTAAATGTGTATCAAAGTTCTAATCCAAAAGTTTTTTTATTATCCCGTTGCAACGCACGGTCATTTTTCCTAGTAATAATAATAGTAATAAATAAAGCAAACTCATACTATGAAGCAAAGCTCGATCCATGGTTGATGGTGGCGGCGTCTACACGAAGGCGTGCTTCTCGAGCAGCTTGGGCACCTCCTCCTGGCTGTTGAGCCTCGCCACGTCGATCGCCGTCTTCCCGTCCAGGTTCTGCAGCGTCCTGCATTCCATTTCACCATGATCTCGTCAGCAGTCAAGCGAAGCAAGGTTCAATTAATGCGTCCGTCATGGCGGGTCGGCTTCACTTACACTGAGCTGCCGTGGTCGAGGAGGAGCACGACGCACCCTCGCGGCCGTATCCGGCGGCGTAGTGCAGCGCCGTGTTCTTGTTCTTGTCGACGGCGTCTGCCGCCGCGCCGGCCTCCAGGAGCGCCTGCGCGCACGCCAGCTCGCCGTAGCCGCACACGAAGTGCAGGCCCCGACGCCCCTCCGAGTCCTCCTCGTCAGAGGCGGAGCCAGGCCCCAGGCAACCTGGGCCATGGCCCGGGGCGTGGAAATCTCACAAGCACGAAATTACCCAGGTACAAGATTTGGCCTGGGACGTGTGCTATTCCAGCCCGGCCAGTCATGCAGCCCACCCTTCTCTAAGTTGCTTTGCGGGCCTTCCATAGTCGCACTGTACAGCCTACCAGGAATTCCTTAAATTTCCAACGCCCCAAGTCCAACTTCTATTTGCACACGACCTAGAGAAAACGAACGGCAAAGAGGAAAAGAAGAACATGGATGGATACTTAGTGCGAGAGGCCGCACTGATTTCCATATAATTTTTTATTAAAGATACAGCTTCTAAAATTGACAATGTAGTAAAGGGAGACCTTGATCAGCGACTTCTCTTAGTTGGCTTTTGTAGTTATGTGTGCAATTGAGCTTTACGTTTGTTGTACCTTGAAATTGGGGAAAAAAATTAGTAGTTCTGCTCTTAGTTTTTGGCCCGGGGCGTGGCCAAATCCTGGCTCCGCCACTGCTCCTCGTCCTTGTCCGCGCGGTCCTCAAGCGCCTTCTTCAGGCCCTCCACGTCGCCCACGCTCGCCGCATGGTGGATCACCGACTCCTCCTCGTACTCCCCTTCCTCGCCGCCGTCCGCGACGTCGGCTTCTTCCTTTGCTTCGGCGGCGGCGGCAGACGGGCTGCCCACGCCCATCGCGCGGCCGAACTTCTGGAGCGCCTCCGGGTCGTTCCAGTACCTAAGAAATCGCCATCAATGTCTGTCTTGGAACGTTGAGCTAAAGAAGAAACGAAGAAACCGGCGGGGAGAGCGCCACGCCGGCAGCGAGGAGCTAATTACTTCATCATGGCTGCGGGGCCGCCGGACCCGATCTCGTCGAGGATGGGCTTGAGGGAGGGGTCGTCCTTCATGCGGGCGACGCGGGCCTGGAGCTGCTCCTTGTGGGCGGGGTCGGTGAGGCCGCCGAGCACGGAGGACATGGCCGGGTCCTACATGAGCGCGCTGCCCAGGCGCTCCGCCATGGCCACGAACTGCGGGTTCTGCATCAGCTGCTGCATCGTGGACACGTACTTCTGCGGGTCCAGCGCCGCCGCCAGCTCCTGAGGCGACCGGGGCGTCGAGGCCGATGAGGCCGGTGACGCCGGCGAAGGAGCCACCGTCCTCTGCAGCTGCTCCGCCATCTCGCTGAAGGACGGGTCCTTGGCGATCTGCTCCGCCATCTCTTTGATGCTTGGGTCCTGCTCAACCCACAGAATTCAGAATGATTGGGATGATTGAAATGGCGCAAAATTTCAAGCCAAATCGAAGCAAATTATCAACCTATTCGGGACTAGTACAAATCTTCCCAAGAATTGGTCTTTGACAATGAGCTATGAACGGAGCAAAACAGAGTATTGCTAACTTCAGAAAACTCAGTGGTCTATGGAGCTGAATATTTGCTAGCAAGGGGACAGTAGTTATCTTACATTGAGCAAGTTCATCACGGTGGAGAAGTCGAAGGGGCTGGCCGGCGCCACCCTGCGCGCCGCAGCCGGAGGAGGCTGCTCTGCCACCGCCGCTGCCGGCGGAGAAGGCGCCTCCTCAGACTTGACAGTCGTTTTCTCCTCTGCCCAAACAAATTACAAGCTTCCTTCTCAGCCATTTCTTGTCACAAAGAAACAATCATGCGCGGAAGATTGAACAATGGAGCAAACCAGAGGAAGATTGTATGAATTATGGATTAATTGCTGACCTTGAGTAGCCATGTCGACTGACGATGGCAGTGGAGACTGTAGAGTATACCTGGGCATTTTTCGGGCCGGGCTTAAAAAAGCCCGACGCAGAAAAGTTCAGGCCCGGGCCCGGCCCGACAGTCGGGCCCAAGCCCGGCCCGAGCCGACAAAGCCCGCAAAAGCCCGACCGGCCCGGCCCGACCCTTGCTGATTTTCTGTTTTGGCTAGGCCCGAGCCTGGCCCGACATGACTATCGGGCCCGATTTTTAGGCCTGAGCCCGGCCCGATCTGCAAGCCCGGCCCGGCCAAGATTATCGGGCCGGGTTGCGTCGGGCCGTTCGGGCCGGGCTGCCATGCCCAGGTATGCTGTAGAGGCTTCGTGTTGCGCTCTCCCAGGGCAAATTGACCAAATCTAACACTTATGCAAAACTTCAACACGAAATGAACTGCCTTCATATTTTTAACCGGATCAAATCCTTTTTAGTACCGCTCAACATATTGACAGTACATTTAGGTATGGTACGCCATTGTCATCCTAACGTACCACGGCTAACCCTACCGCCCAGACGGTACCATGTACAAGGCTACCGCCAGATGACCCGGCGGTACCACGTACAAGTCTACCGCAAGAAGGTTTGGCGGTAGCCAAAAGGGTTAGATGCAGATTTTCTTTTGAAAAAGGTCATTTAAGGCTCAAATTTCATGCAAAGGTCACATTGGTCAAAATTGCCCTCTCCCAGCAGGTGCAGGTAGTGGTGATGAAGAAGATGATAAGGTGGTGGTGATGGATGGAGAGGAGAGACTGCGACCAACCGGATGGTTTCCTATTCCCGTGTATTTTTTATTACAAGTTTTATATATACATACAAGCGACTTGCCGACTATAAATAGTGTGATCAAAGATAGTAGTATAAATTATTAATAGAGTAAAACGCCCCTGGAGTCTATCAAGTTGCGGAGTTGGAGCGGATTGGTCACCTACTGGGAAAATGCTAACTATTGGTCACTAAGTTGTGTCAATGTTGAAGGTTAGTCATTCCGTCACTACCACCGTTAAAATGCTGATGTGGACGATGTTTTTTTTTACAAAAAAGACCTTAACCTTCTATTTCTTCTTATTACTCAGTCCTTTTCTATTTCGTTGCAACAGCAAAAAAAAGGGATTTGGGGACTGCTGGACCAGCAGAGCACACTTTCAATCTCAGTCCTGCTCGGTGGAGGCGAGGAGCGCCAACAGGCGGGAGGCTCGCCGGCGGCGACACAACAGGGAGCCGGCCCGCTGGCTGGAGATCGCCGGCAGGCTCCGCCCTCCGCGCCGTCCAAGAGGCATACGCCCACCTCTCCGAGACCACCTTCGCTGGACCCCCTTCGCTGGAATGGAATGGGCGGGCTGGACGCGTGGGCGCCGCCGCCGTCGACCAAGCCGGACGTGTACTTGCGGTGGGGCAAGTCCCTGCCCTTCAAGCTCGGCGACTCCGTCTGGTTCCTCTACCCGCCCAGCCAGGACAACGCGGTGCAGGTCACCGCCAAGGCCTTCGCCTCCTGCGACGTCTCCGACCCGGTGCTCAAGCTCGACGACGGCAACTCCGTCTTCAACCTCACCACGCCGGGGCGCGTCTACTTCACCAGCGCGGCGCCGGGCCACTGCCGCAAGGGCCAGAAGCTGTCCATCGACGTGCCCACCGCGGACGGCAAGTTCTTGGCGCGTCGGCGGATGACCAGGCTGCGTTGAAGGCCCTGGCGGCGCTCCCGCCCGTCGCCGCGCCCACCGAGGCCCTCCCCGGTCTCTCCGACAGCGGGAATGACTCCTCCGCTGTTTCTCCGACACGGGTTGCCGGTGCTGGATCTGTATTGTTGCTGGCTGCCGCGGCTGCTCTGTCTCTTGTTGTTCTCGTACTCTGAGATGCCGGCGGGAGCTGCTGCTGATTAGTGATTACTCTTCCTTCCTTCCCCATTCATTTGATTTTTGAGATAGACAGAGACGACCTTGTGTATTTATTTTCGATTAAATTGATGTGGATTGGCACATTTTGATGGATGCGCACGCAGTTCCTCCTCGGATCCCATTTCTTGGATCGTTTGCACTCGCTACGCAATTTCCTATTTCTATATTTTTCTATCCTACGAGTTAAAGGAGACCTTAGCCCCGATTTGGAGTATTATGTTGTTGAAATGTTCTCTTTTAATTGTCGGACAAGCGTAATTTAATTTGTTGCAATGTCCCATGAGTTTGCGGTGGAAAAGGAGGTCGATCCACGGCCGACGCCTACCAGCAGCCTAGAGCTAAAATCTAGTTGGATTTTTTGGTCTAAAAACCTGGTTGGATCCAAAGCTGCAGAGCACAAACTCCAAATCCCCCGCACTCCCCGTAACGAACACTGCCACGAACCACCTAAAAAGCAGAGAAGAAACAAAAATGGCTTCACAGTCACAGCTCTGGATCCACATGCTTGCGCCGGAATGGAATGGGAACGTGGAGACTGGACTCGCAGCGAGCTCAAGGGGAATTAACATCAAAGAAATAGAAAAGGACTGAGTCATAAGAAGAAATAGAAGGTTAAGGTCTTTTTTGTAAAAAAACATCGTCCAGGTCAGCATTTTAACGGTGGTAGTGACGTAATGACTAACGTTCAACATTGACACAACTTAGTGACCAATAGTTAGCATTTTCCTAGTAGGTGACCAATCCGCTCCAACTCCGCAACTTGATAGACTCCAGGGGCGTTTTACTCTTATTAATATTACCAAAAAATATTCTGTACGCATTTTACTCGTCGACTAATAAGCAGTGTCGCACTTTCATGGCGCCACGTGTGCACCAAATTATAAGCTTTTCTCACAATAATTTATTGCTAGAGTCTTGGGAAATAACAGTTATCCAGACAACGAATAAATAACTATTTAAAATTCATCCTACAAAAGGGGAGGTTTGATTAAGCTGCACCAAAAAGGAATGGAGATCTCTTAAGCCCAAGATCCAGTAAAAAAAATCAAAATCCATATCTTTAGGTTTTAAAAGAATCTGGAAAATAAATTGAATATTGTCAACAATGTATCCGACTAACGTGCAATTTCTCAATTTGAAATATTTTGTATTCAGAGCTACACAAAATGAGAAATGTGTTGATCTGAGTATGCGCACTTTTAAATACCCAAAATATAGAAGATTGTTTTTTTTGGAGTACATAATACAAAGAATTTGTCGGGGGCTACCCCGGGTAGGGTCATGGTATGGTCAAAGTTATACCCAGGTGCGGGCCAGGTTACAGTGAAAGCCGACATACCTGGACCTCAGAAGTGACCAGGGTGTGATGTAGGTGCAAACCGACATAGGCAAACCGAGGTAACCCGGGCCAGAAGGGACCGAGGTACCATGCTGGTGCAAACCGGCATATGTTGACCGAGACTTGGGATCCGAGGTAAGGGATCCGAGACATCATGACCGACATATGTATGTCGGTATCTTGTATGTTCTCTTATGTGCAGGGAAAGTTATTCAGGAAAGGGAATCCGACATAGCCATGCCGGGTTATAGAGATGAGGCACCTTATGTCGGACGGAGGTCAGCGCTGCTGTCACCTCCCGTCTGGCACGGGAGCGCGGCGTGCGGTACGGCGCATGTCTGAGGTGACTGGGCCTACCTCTGCTGACCAAGGACGCGCGTGGGAGCAGGAGAAGGACACCGCTGACCTCGGCTGTACCTGGGAGCAGAGATATGGGACAGGGCATGGGCAAGCCACGTCATGTCCACTGTGCAGAGACAATCATGACGCGAAGGCGTGCGCGTCTGCAGTGCCGGTACGATGGTGTGACCGTTGCTAGTGGAGGGGTACTTCCGTAACTCGGTTTAGCTTATAAATAGGGCTTCACCCCCTCCTGCGTGAGGGACGATGCATTGGGACTCATTTCCCCCCTTAGTATCATCTTCATCCTTGAGCTCTTCTCCATTGTTGAGACATACAGCTCGAGGAGCATGTTGTACTTGTGATACCTCGGATATATAGAGAGAGATAGGCAGGAGTAGGGGTGTTACCTCCTCACGAGGGCCCCGAACCTGGGTAGATCGTGGTATGTTCTTGAGCTTGTGTGATTTTCTGTGTGCGCTTCTTAGCGCGCTAGCCCTCTCCCGGATCCACCAGCGTCCATCGGCCCCACTCTTAGCCATCCTATGGCATCTGCCGTGATACCACCACGACAGTTGGCGCCCACCGTGGGGCTCGCAGCAGCGCTGGCTGGTGTGTTCATCCGGACGGGTTCCATCATCGACTCCGGCGAGCGCGTCGTCTGCGGGCTCATCTGCAAGCTCGGCTCGCTGAACTTCATCAGCGACAATGCGGGATGCTTCGGCAGCAGGCCGTTCCCGACGAACGGCTGCCTCATCAGCTTCGGCGCCTTCGTGACCTACGTCGCCACCGAGGTTGTCTGCAAGTACCCCGAGCAGGTGCTTGTGGCCGAGGATCCTCCTGCTGTCTGTGCGGCTCGCGGCCGGCGTAGCGCTCGCCCCGGGAGCTGCGCAGAGGTCATGATGACCGGCACTGCGGGTGGTGCCGGTAAAGGAGAAACCGGCACAGGAGAACCCGGCAAAGGAGATGCCGGCAATCCTGCCCCCAAGGCCACCAGATCGGCGAAAGTGCCGCTGGAGAGGAGGGAGAACCTCCGAGACCAGGCCGGTACATCCGAGGTACCGGTTAGGCCGGCTCATCTCGAGGAGATAATCGAGAAACTGGCTGTGCCGGTAGCTGCCGGTACAGATGCTGCCCAATGGAGGCAGAGTTGGAGTCACGTCGTCAGAGCTTGCATCAGGAGGCTCTCGAGATGGCCGAGGTGAGGAGAGAGTTCGGGATAACTCTCCGTGAGTATAACCAAGCACATGGTTTAACCCCGGTAGCTGCTCGCCCTAGTCGCATAGAGGATGTGCGTAAGAGGGGTAAAGACCTCAATGCCGAGATTGCTAGAGATGGTAGATCTAGTTCCAGTAAGACTCCTAGTAACTTGTCGGTCGAAAAGCCGAAGTATAGTTCCCCTGCTAAGACTCTTAGAGCTGCCGAGGCAGCAAGAGCCGAGTTGTCAGGCTTATCCGGAGAAGCTCTCCGTAGGCAGCAAGACCGAGTTAATGAGTTGGTAGCTGTGGCTACCCGGCAGAATGAGGCCTATCGCAAGGCTAACACAGTTGCAGGTGGGTCCGAGATTGTTCACTCGGCTAGGGGAGCCAGTGGATCTAAGGGGCAAGCTTCATCACCGCATGTCGGTGGAGATCGGGACCGGAGTGTAAACTCCGGTAAGAGCAAGCAGATACAGGTGTATGATCCGGCATGTGCCGGAAAACAGTTAGTTGGGCGAGGCAGTGCCGGCCGGGGTAAAAGCAATCCCGGTCCGGGCGGTCCAGATGCCGGAGTAGTTAACTCGGCTGGCCGAGGCTATCCACCTCGGTATCCGACACGAAATCTCGCCCAGCAGCAGCAAAATGTCGGCATGTCCAGCAGCCACAAGGTGTTGACCAGGTGGCTAACCGTTATGATGATGGTTACTCGGCTATGGAGAAAGCCGGGTATCCGAGATATGAAGGTGCACTGGGATCCCGGTTGGGACCTCGCCAGTTGTCACCAAATGATGCACGCTACAAGTTGGACAGGATTTATATGTCCGAGATGCTGGAAGAGCAAGGTCCACCTGGCCCTGCATGCTTTGGACCTCGGATCATGAGGGAGCCACCGGTGCGGCACTTTCAGTTGAACCGAGGCGCAAAGACATATGACGGCAGTACTAAGCCGGAGACTGGCTGACAGATTATGTGTCGGCAGTGCATATCGCGGGAGGAAACCGCCGATGGGCGGTGAGGTATATCCCGCAAATGTTGGAAGGGCCAGCCCGGATCTGGCTGAACAACCTGCGAGAGGGCAGCGTTGATTGCTGGCTGGACTTTGAAGAAGCATTTGTTAGCAACTTCTCCAGCACATACAAGAGACCGAATCGTCCTCAGCAGCTTGCGATGTGCAAGCAGAGGGATAATGAAACTGACCGGGATTACTTGACCCGGTGGAGTACTATTCGCAATTCCTGTGAAGGAGTTGTGGAGGCGCAGGCCATATCTTGGTTTGCCCAGGGGTGCCGACACGGCTCCATGCTCTGGCAGAAGTTGCAGAGGGAGATGCCGGCCACCCTGGCCGAGACAATCCGGATTGCGGATAGCTATGCACTGGGTGATCCGATGCAGCCCTTGCTGAACTCGGTGGAACCGAGTAGAAGATACCCGGTGAATAACAGACCCGGGCCAGTCAGGCAGAACGATCGCCAGGACTTCGGCAACAAGAGGAGAGAGCCGGATTACCGGTATGGCTCAAACCAGGTTGCCGAGGTAAACCAAGACCAACCAGATGCCGGCAGTAGCCAGCGTCCGAAGATCAACGGCCCAGCATGGGGCCAGAATCAAGAAGGGAAGAAGCCATGGAGTGACCAGAAGCAGTCCTTCACTTATGAGGCTATGTTGGATGGACCTTGCAGTTTCCACACCCAAGACATCCGCAGGCCGGCGAACCATACAACTCGGCAGTGCAGCTGGTATCAGCGCACAAGGGGGAAGGAGCCAGAGCCGGAGGAAATCAGGCGGGGCACCTCAGAGAATTCCGCCGAGGCAAAACTTACCGCTCACCGGGCAAATGCTATCCCGGTGAATCCGCCAGCTCAGAGGCAAGCAGATCCGAAACCTGTGAATCAGGTGAATGTCGGAGGGAACAACAACAACGCTGGTCCCAGTAGGCAGGGAGAGTATCCCCAGGGAGATTACAGAGAAGCTCATCAGAGCTATGTGGTCTTTGTGACCGAGCCAACTGACAAGAAGAGCTTGCATCGGCGTGCACTGGAGGTGAACGCAGTTATGCCGGCAGTGCCGAAGTATATGCACTGGTCCGAGCAAGAGATCAGTTGGAGCAGAAGGGATCATCCCCGAGTTATGCCAACTCCGGGAGGTTATGCATTGGTGGTGGATCCGACATTCTTTGGACCCACCATCAATGTCGGTTCACCCGAGTTCTCATTGATAATGGGAGTGCTATCAATATCATGTACCGAGACACCATGGTGAAGATGGGTATCTCGGCAAATATGCTGCAACCGAGTAGCACGACCTTCATGGCATAGTGCCGGGTGTTCATGTGCACCTATGGGCAAAATTTGGGTTGATGTGTTGTTCGGCACCAAGGAAAACTGCCGAACTGAGAGCATCCAGTTTGAGGTAGTGGACCTCGAAAGTCCATACCATGCTTTACTCGGCAGGCCTGCGCTGTCCAAGTTCATGATATCAACCCATGTGGGTTACCTCAAGATGAAAATGCCAGGTCCTAATGGCATCATCACCATCTCGGGTGATTACAAGCGTGCACTGGAGTGTGCCTCGGCTGGATCGTGCTTGGCCGAGTCACTGATTATCGCTGCAGAGAAGAAGAAGATCCATGAAGTGGTGGTTGGCTCAGTCCGCGCAACTCGGCATGCCGGGTATGGCTAACCCGGAGCAGAATGCAACTTTCGAGGTGCCAAAGGAGACCAAGAAGATCAATGTTGACCCGGCGTTTCCGGACCACAACGTCATCATTGGTACCGGGTTAACGGAGAAATAGGAAGGCGAGCTCAGTCACTTCCTCCGTGAGAACCGGGATATCTTTGCATGGTCTAATCAGGACCTGCCAGGTGTTCCGAGGGAGTTGGCTGAGCACTCTTTGTTCGTCAGACCGGATATGAAACCGGTGAAGCAACCTATGCGACGTCTCTCGGATGAGAGGAGAAAGGTGATAGGCGATGAACTGGCCAGATTACTTGCATCTGGTTTCATCATGGAGGTGCTGCACCCGGACTGGTTGTCTAACCCGGTCCTGGTGGAAAAGAAAAAAGATGACCCGAATGTGGCCATTGTGTGGCGCATGTGTATTGATTCACGAACTTGAACAAGGCATGCCCTAAGGATCCATTCCCGCTGCCTCGGATTGATCAAGTGATCGATTCCATAGCCGGGTGTGAGCTGTTATCCTTTGTGGATGCATATTCTGGTTTTCACCAGATACCGATGAACCCTGCTGATCAAATGAAAACTGCTTTCATTACCCCGTACGGGGCTTATTGCTACCGTGTCATGACATTTGGTTTGAGAAATGCTGGTGCTACTTACCAGAGATGTATGCAAAAATGCTTGCATGATCAAATAGGCAAAAATGTGCAGGTGTATGTCGATGACATCGTCATCAAGTCTAAGGAGGAATCCACTCTGCTTGATGATCTCAGAGAAACATTTGCGAATCTAAGGAAATTCCGGATAAAACTTAACCCGGACAAATGTACATTTGGTGTGCCGGCAGGCAAGTTACTCGGTTTCCTCGTGTCAAGCCGAGTATCGAGGTGAACCCGACAAAAATCCGTGCTATTGAAAGCATGAGGCGTCGCGGCCCGAAACGGCCTACACCTCCTCGTCGCCGACGCAGCGTCGCCTCACACCGGCCCGCGCGGCCCAGATGCGGCCCGCTCGGGCCCAGGCAGCCAAAGCTCCTCCATGGCCGCGCCCCTCTTCTCCGCACGACCTTCTGCACCGCAGCCGCGCCACAGCGCCGCCGCCTCCGCGCCCTTCTGCTCCACTTTCGCTCCACAGCGTCGCCGCCGCCACGCCAAGCACCGCCGCCAACGAAGAACGCCCTGCCGCCAACAAAGAAACGCCCCGCCGCCACCTTCCCTGGGGGCGCGCACGGCTTTGCCGACGCCCCCTCCGGCGGCGGCGAAGCGGGAGGAGGAACGGGGGAGGCTTGAGTGGCGGCGCGGCTAGGGTTTCCCCCGGGTCGCCCAGAAGAGGGCGACGCGGGGGTCGAGTTGCTTCGCCTTTGCGTTTTTCCTCTGTGCACATGGCTCTTGGTGGAGCTGTAGAAGATGTTCTTGACCTCCCTAGTCCCTACCATGGTTGATAAGCAAGCTGCTCCAAGGTCTAGAGGTATATGTCCTCTGAGTCGTAACCGGTTAACCCGAAGGGCGACACCAAGCGGTGCAAGTCCAGCACACCAAGACCTCCCAGATGGATCGGACGGCAGACCATCAACCAATTTACCATGCAACCTACCATGTGCCTCTCTCTTGCATTTCCATAGAAAGCCGTCGCGGATCTTATCAATCCTCTTGAGCACCTTCGACTGAATGAATAGGACTAGCAGCATGGGGACCGGCATAGAGGACTAAGAGGAGAGCATGGAGTGCACCATCTCCATGACGAGGTGCCCACCCTTGGACATCATGCTCACGTGCCAAGTGGACAGCTTGTCCTGTACTCGGTACACCAAGGTCTGAAAAGGGAAATAGTTTCCATGAGCACGGTGGAGAAATGCCCAGATATGTGATGTGGAATTACGTAATCGGGTAGTAAAGGGAGCTGGCAATAAGAGTCGAGCAACTTCAGAATAATACATTTTAATTTTTCGCATAACAAGCCTGAAGACTATATCTTGCTCACTTAAGATGGCATAAAGTTGAGAGAAAGCAACTTCAGTGGTTCACTACCATAACCTTCAATCATGCCAAAAACTAGTGTTATACCATAACCAACATGTACTTTTCCATCGTTCAGGTAGATACTTGTTACTCTCAGATATCCCCTTGATCTGAGAGCAGATATTATTTTTCTTTCTCGCTACCACTCGCTACTTCTTTGCCTTTCTTTTGCTCGAACACACACCAGGAGGTTTATCACATGGTAATAAGTTCTACCAAGAAGTGTGTTGTGGTGAACTGGTCTTGTAATCTATTATGGGAAAATAGCGAGGAAATCAGTAAAAAGTTGGTTTGCCAAACAGTAAAATAAGCTAAATTTAGTTAGACAAACGAGATTATCATAACACAGCACATTGCCAAATGGAGCCTAAGGCAGGCATGAAATGCTCCGGCTAGTAGTAATTATCTATATTAATCTGGGGAGTGGCCTGTCGGTGCCATATTAAACTATATCAACCATGCACTTAACTCATACACCATTAGTACATTATTGTTCTCAAAACCAAAAAAGAATTGCAAGTGTTCTAGCTAAAGACAGTGAAGTGGTCAACCTGCTGCATTTAGCAAATCAAACCACAAGAAAGAACTAATTAACAGAGCATGCCCACGACACACCACCTACTTCCACTGAGCGTTTCATGCTGCAGATACATGCCCCTCTTGCAATATGCAAATAAATTAACCTAACCATTCTTCTCTCTATATATTCCTTCTTCCTCACTTCTATGTCCTCAGTCCTGGTCTCTTCCCTTGCACTCATTGTACTGTATGTCTTTCTTGCTAGATCTAGCTTTCCAAACACCACAACTCGCTGCTAAATGGCATATTGATTGGTCATGTTCTTGCTCATGGCGTAGATCTCATGGCTGAGATTTTAGACTTTCCAGAACTTCAAATCAAAAGAGAGAGATTTGTTTGATGTGTTTCTCTTGATCTATTGATGCATGCGCTTGGTTCATATTTATCTGTAGCTTTCATTTGTTCCCTTTTAGCTAGGAGATCATTGGGTTAATTGCATGCAATATGGGCATGCGTGCAAAGCCCACATGTGTTTGTCTCTGTGTCTCCATCTAGCTTTCCTGCCTCTACTGATTTCATGATAGGTTCATGAGAGATGGAATGGATCAGCCTTTATATTGTTTGGATCGATTTCTATCTGCACGCATCAATCTCAGGATAAGAACAGGTCCGTCTTCCAGTCTATTGTTCTTTCTTTTTCTCCTGTTCTTTTTGGCATGTCTTTGTGCTGATCTGAACATGAGACTAGGTTTTTCGACTTTAATCAGAGTTAAGATTACCAGCTGAGTACTGATCCTTTTCGGCAATTTGCTCTCTCATTGATCTCTTTTAAAATCTTCGAATGTTCAGATGATGATCAATATATCTGGTAGTTTTGGCAGGATTGCATCTGTTTTGAATATCTATCTTCTGTGGAAATTAGTAGTGGCACACAATGGCTTTGATGGGACTTTATTATCAGGCATTGGCGGACTCAATAGCTTTCCAAACGCCCCAGCTGCTACAATCTACAAATAGCTTTAGTGGATTTTATTATCTGAGAACTCAAGCAAATTGGTTCCTGCTGAGAGGAGAAATAAGGCTAGCTGCCATTTGGTAATTATGTTTATGTACTCTATTTTTTCTGTTCATGTATGCATATATAGGTTAAGCTAATTCATTGTTCCATAAAATAAATCTTAGTTTTCTGTGCTCTTTGATTGAACTCATCTACTAGCCAGCTATTTTGTTATTCCTTGGGGAAACTCAGTTTGCTTCAGGGCCAGCTTGAAATGGTTGTAATTTTTATGTGGCTACCGATATTTAGTTCTCACCTGAATTAAATACCGGTGGGCTCACAAAATTTACAACCAATCCAAACATACCCAAGGTTTCCAATCCATGTGCATGTTTATTTAGGACGCTAAGTCCATTCTTTCTAGCTAGCGCACATAGATAGATCATGTATTCCTTTTATTATTTGTATTTAGGTAGTGGTCATCCAAGACTGTTAACCAGCTGATGTAAAAATTAAGGCACCTGATTTCATGAATCTACTTGGCTACCTGCTAACGGTATAATGCAATGATATATGATTTTTCCAGGAAAATTCTTCTGTATACTAGTAGTACTAAAGGCTAGATCTCCTTGTAGATGCTATTTTTCTTGAAAATGTAGATGCGGTTATATGCAGCGCCTTTAATTACTTATAGTTCTTCACCTAAACAAGTGCTAATTACTTACAGTCATAACGTACTAGTTATTTATTGAGCAATTAGCTAGTTTTTAGTTGGAAAAAATGCAGGAGCAGCAGGATGATGATGACGAGGTTTGGTTTATCTATTTATGAGGATGATGATGTATTAATTTGAGGGAGCTCACTTCAGACCACTCATGGGAGGTAGCGGGGATTGAACAAGCTGCCGACTCATTCACTCGAACACACAGTGGATATGAGATTTGTTCAGAGCATAATAGTATATAACAATATTTACTGTGTGAATGAGCGAATGCAGCGGGAGATTGTTCTCTCTTTCCTCCTCCATGCTTGGACTGAAGGGAGCTCCCTCAGCTCTCAGCAGCTTCATTAGGAATATGATCAGACCCTCAACGATAATCCAGACTCTGGTACTACTTCATTAGCGGTTCCGTGTGATGTTTTTCCCTTTAGATCATCATTGGCATGCATCAACTTACTTACATATATCTGGTTAATGTGATCCATTTGCCTAAAAATAGTTGATACATAAGTTACATCTCTGTTCGTTAGAACCATTATATATTGTGTCAATATAACTGCTGTAGTGTGTATTATACATTAGCGTTATTTTCGCTGGCATTTAGAAAGCAGGCAGAAGCATGGTTTTTATTTGTGTGCTGCAAGCATTAACAAGGTACACCTACAAATTGTGGCAGAACCTTTTTCTTGTGCTGTCTTTCATGATTAATTCAGAGGTTTGCTAATCATGCGTGCATGAGCTGCTAATCATCATCAGCATATTGTAAGGGCTCTCTTAGGTCTTAATTAGGGCATCATCGCCTTGCTACCTCTTCAGAATATACAGGCTACGGTGTGTAGAAACTATGCCTAGGGTCATAGGCTTTCCATTAAGGTCAACATACAACGTTAAATTATCCCCTAAAAGCAAGCACCAAGATACTTGGAACTTGTTATGCCTCCCTACTTTGTGATCTCCACCATCATTTTATATTGTCCCAGTTGCATGCCTTTGTCCTTTAGCAGAAAATTACTTAAATACTCAATCAACTATTATGCTTAAGTTTTTATTTGAAAATCAGGAGAGTACAATGTGGTTAAGTTTCTAATTAACTGTTGCACACATCTTGTTCTAATTTTCTTAATTAGCAAATGAGATCCTTGCAAGCATGTTAGTGGCCATCAGAATATCAGATACACTAATACAATGCATTAGTACTAGCAACATCTTACACCATCAACATATTGCAGGTTTAATAAAGAGAGATGAACTGACCTCCGGTATATGTGTGGGTGTCTGCAAATCAAGAGTAAAGATAGGAAATAATAGCCTTTTCACATGCCGATGATGGTGGCCAGGAAGAAAGGAAACCCTTAAAAGAAGAGATCAGGTCTCCTGTTCATCTCAAGTGCTTATGAATAGCACTGATGCTTCCCTCGTGCAAGGTGTACTGTATATGCCATCCAAGTACAGCAGCAAACCAGCAAGTGCATCTGTTGCTCTACTTTTGATATGCTGCCCTTCCCCATGTTTTTCCTCTCCCATATCTGTTCTGATGTTAAAGTACAATATGTTAAGGTATGGCAATGCGTGCCCCATAATTAATTTAGTGTCATATGCTCCGATTTGAAGTACAATCCAGCCCTTTCTTTATGCCTGAATACATGAAATCACAGACCTACCAATGGGTGTCCTCCTTTTTTCTTCAGAGTATAGTGTCATCCTTCCTGGAGAGAATACTGGAGGGTGTGTTCAAAGCAGCCAGTGCCATCCCAAGTATAGTGTCATCCTTCCTGGAGAGAATACTGGAGGGTATGTTTCCGGTAGATTTTACAGATAAAGGTCTCGATTCTGAAAGATACTAGGTAGTGCCATATTTAACACATAACAGTATGGTACAGGAGTTGCTATTGATTCTTCTGGTAATTTATTCGATTATACAGAAAATGCTGGCATACCATGCATAAATATTCAGAATACCGCTGGGTCTTAGAACTCCATTCACTGACAGCAATATACTTAAGCAGCAGCAGTGAACCCCCGACAGAGGCGCTAGCGCTACCAATTTGTGCATGATTCTAGTGTAAATCATAATTGTGGAACCCATTGCATCATCACCGTACCCACATGCTTCAAAAGAGGGCCTGCAAAAAAGCCGGTACCATAATAGAGTACATATCATACGGTATATCAAAATAGTACAGAAAGACATTCATGAGATCTACAAAATTGTTTCCATGTGCATAACGCAGAAGCGCCATAAACATCTCCGCTACCTTGCAGAAATTGTTCCGGGAACGAACGTATTACATGACGCTTAGAAAATGGACAAGAGTTCAACTTGTCACTTTACCAAGATAACAAACATTTTTCACGAAAACTCAAAAAAGCATTGTGTTTCGATGCATTGATAGAAAAGGAGGTTTATGTACAGGCCCACAAGGGGGCAACACCACACCATACAACTCAACCCACTCTAGCCAGCTAGTCTAAGAGAGCAGCTGGCCGAGACCCCAGGCCCTGGCGGCTGGCGCTTACCCAAGACCGAGCCTCAGCCTTGATGATATCAATAAGGGTGCCAACCAAGGGCTGAGCTTTGTCGAAGACGATCGCGTTGCGATGTTTCCATATCCACCATGTCGTGAGCATGATCACCGACGAAGCGCCCTTGCGCAACGGGAGAGGGGTGGATTGTCGAAGATAACAAGCATCTCTTCTAAAATATTTCATTTAGCCTATTAGCCCAAGATTACTTGACCCGGCAATACATTGATCATGGGGGTTGATTATGCGGCCAAAGAAATAAAACAGTAATCCCGTAAACCATACTCGGAAACAATTACAAAGACCGCTCGATAATCTGTATACCAACATACCAAGCATGCTTTGCTACGACCAAACTCCCAAGGCAATGTTTCATCCATCCAAACAGGTGTGCCTCATTTTTTCTTCTTTCTTTGATGATAAAAGGGTTGCATCTACTGGCCAAATTTTCCTTCTTACAAAATTTAAGCAGTCAAGTCTAACACCATATAAAATTTCAACACGAATTAATCAATGTTTCTTCAATACATGCTCTTTCTTGAATACATTATTTAGAGTTCATATGAAAATTTATGTACATAACATTACAGATATCAGAGTTGCAACAAGTAAACGCGGCAATGAACACAGAGTAGTTCCGTATCTAGAGCGCCATCGAGAATTTTCATTAAGAAACAACCTTTGTTCCGCAGGAAATGCAGCGGCACAAACAGAAATTCAACTGCTGAAGCAGGGGCGGAGCTAGGCCCCAGGGAACCTGGGCCATGGCCCGGGGCGTGACAATTTTTACAAGCATCAATTTATCTATTTAGTAGATTTGGCCCATGGCGTGTGACATTCATCCCAGCAAGTCATGCAGGCCACCCTGTTCTAAACAGCGTTGCAGGCCTTGAAATTTTGCACTGCACAGCCCAAAACATTCTAGCGCCCCAGTCCGCCACGGAAGAGCATTGAGTCAGGGACGAGGCGAGCGAATCCTTGCCCTGCCCCAGCTTATTGCGGGAGGGCGTACTGATTTCCGTAAAAAAAACAGTGAAGGTGTAGCTTCTTCTAATAGTACTAGCCAAATGCCCGTGCGTTGCTACGGGTTTTCAGATTTTTTTTTTCAATGCACTTGTAAATATAATGCATGCATAAATATTCACGTGTATGAAAGATAGCTCTAAAAACCATTAACATTACAATGTATAATTTTTTACATTGTTCGAATATGAAATTTGGCCAAAATCTTCCTTTGCTTGAAGGCATTGGAGTCACTAATTCTTCTCACGGTATCTCCTTTGACTTGTAGAAAATAAATAAAGTAATATATAAATATTTCATAATTAAAAAAATGAAGTATGAGTACTTAAAGTATGTACGTGCAAAATAACTGACCTACTTAGTAAGGACCTTTTTTAAATACGATGTTGGTCGTGTAAGTACCATCAGTATGGAGGAAGATTGCGGCGGCAGCGCGCTAGGCGGGGAGTGGGCAGATGAAGGATGAAATTCTGTTTTTGTAGGTCTCTAAGGAATATTAGGAGATTCTGTTCATTAGACATAATTAGCAATTAATATTATTCAATGAAAACAACCGATACGCCTCCCTTTGACCACGCTGACCTTCTGAAACTTTCCTACGTGGAGCGAACGATAATTAATTCGTGGAGGGATTACGTCATTAGAGGAGGTGCAATTAATTTGATCCTGTGGTAATCAGGCAAGCACTGGTCGTCCGATTTCGTCCGTCCGTGGCCGAGACAGGAAATTTCCTGGTCGTCTGATTTAAAGCACAAGATTTATCTTGGAAATGACGGGTGAAATTTTAGTAAATTACAACAAGTTTTTGGTACTTACATAAAGGAAATGTTGTCACCATATTTATTAGGATGAAATTTTACTTCCATCCTGACGGAAATGCTCCACTTTGAGTAGACAAGGGTATCTCGGAACTCAATCTCATCAAAATCCTTAAACCTAGGGGTCGCCGGGGTTTCAATGATGGTTGCACACGTCCGCTTACTTGTAAGTTTAATGGGTTCCATCTACACAAGAAAGGCACTAAAGGTTTAATGGTAGCATTGTCAGGATAAGCCTTCCCGTCCCAAAATATGCATAAAAATTTGAACCAGCATATATGCTCTTAATATTTTTCATGTCTAAAAGCTTCTAAAATGTACATCCTTGTGCATTTTCAGGACAAAAGCTAAGCAATGCATCCCAGAACCAAAACGGAAGATGAAATCCCAGAAATACATACCTTGAGTAGGATATAAAATAATGAGCAATTGAGGATATTTTTCTTTATGCTTGTGTGACTTCTCCTCCTTATAGTTTTCTGTTGGAAATCTAAAAATGTGGCACAAGTCAGAATATGTCAAGCCAGTGGTGCATTTTCTTTCAGAAAAAGTGATCTAAAAAGAACTTCCAGCCAACTTGGATGTTTTCATCAAAGTATAGAACAGAGAAAAAATTATAGTACAGCGATATAGTGAAGCATGAACAGTTAAGGTGCCACTAAGTACATCTTGCAGACATTTACATATATGTAATGTAGAACAGAAGTAACAACAAAGTTCAGTTTCAAGTTATAATGTGCAGTAAAATACTTGACAAAATAGAGAGCTTGCATCCGCCAACATAGATAAAAGAATGTACACCTAACATTTTAGTTACGAAAACCAATAAAGTATCAAGATTTCCTCAGATCCATAGACACACAAGGGTGACTCTTGTACCCACACACCCAATAATTTGCAGCACCTTATTGTGGCATTTACAAGTATTTAACAAAAGGACCATACAGAGAGCTTGACCAATCCACCTCTAGGCAGTACAATCAGATCTTTAGCTTAAGCTTAATAACTGAACTCCACGGTAAATACGAGAATCAACAGAATAACATGTTCAGCCTACTTGCCTACAACCAATACATAATTATCAGGTTGTGAGTGAAGAAAACCTGCAGGCAGTTGCCATTAGTGTCACTAAGTCAAATAGCCCAAATCTTGGTTGCAGACCGAAGTGGTGTCCCAAACCTTTGATAGCCTACAGTTGAGACTTGAGCATATCGACAAGACGCAGGTGCACAATTCACCCAGGGAGAAGCACATCAAATTCGGCTGCATAGTCAGTCAAAGTTGCATATTGTAAAGTGACGCTGGTTTACAAAAGACATGGAAAGAACATAGTTTGAGGTATGTCGGGATGGTGCTAAGTTGGACTGATAGATGAGCTTGGCAATGTTGCGCTTGGAGTTTGCATAGATTCATTGCAGTGCGTCATGTTCATCAGTTTCTATCTGAATTGGGAATGAGTTATAGGTAGGTGAGCTGCATATTTGTGGCTAACAAGCCAAACAAGCCCTGTAGTTGCACCACCGCAAAAAATGTCAGACATGCGGCGGGGAGTCGGTCGCGCCACCGCCAAAAATGTCAAAGCAGTAGGTGAACGACGACGAGGACTAAAAAGCCAAACAAGCCCTGTAGTTGTATTCAATACGGTGCATCCAGTCGACTCTGAGTTTGCTTGCGCGTGGTCGGCGGTGGACTCCGACATTGTAACGATCTTTGACGCTGTCGAAAACGGCAGTTTCAGAGGTGAAGACGAGGCGCGGGCGACATCGGGGCCGATGGCGGCTGACTCGAGTGCTCGGCTTTCGACCGTTTCTAGGAGAGCGACTACGGGTTGCATGTGCAAGAGTTTCTGTATGACTCCGGTTGATTGAAAACTCTTCAGATCAGAGGATAAGACTACGCTGAGTTTCAGCAGTATTATAGCTGTAGCATGTGCAAGAGTTTCTGTATGACTCCAGTTTAAGAGGTGTACGTACATATATTAGTTCAGCACAACATTTAGATTACGAAACTGCAAGAACCACTACTCCCTGCTCTCTATCAAGTAAAACTGAACTACGTGCTATAGCTCCCACTCTCTTGCAAGTTACAAAAATAGTTGGTCTAATTAACTATCTCTATGCTGAACAATTTCAGAGAACAAACTAACTTAGAATTAGCTAAATCTGAGAAGGGATACTACACAAACTTTAACTATGAACAGGCCCTAATAAAGATTTAGAAGATCTTAAGGTTCTCTGTTCCCATCTTAAGTATTCTTTTCACTTCTAGGCATCTGATTATCACACGAGAGACAAGAACCTGATCTAAAACAAGAAAAACAATGGTTGATGGCCTCACATAACGTACTGTACCTGAACTACAGGAGGCTTAAAAACGGATCTGAGACTCTTCTTCTCTCTTCGTCTCTGCCATCCCTGATGCCATCCTTGGCTCCTTGCTCTGCTCCTCCTTTGTACCGGCGACTGGTCCTGGCGTTCTTCTTCAGGCACTTGCTCTCCTAGCTGGTCGCCATTATTCTAAGAGAATGGTTTTGGAGGATTTGCTGTTTGGGTCGGTTGTGCTGTGATGGGGATTGGGGATGACGATGTTGGGGTGGTCTTATCCTCTGCCGACAATCATAAGCAAGTAAGCGCTGGGGATAGGGACCTAGGAGGGTGGAAAGACGATGATGGGGATGGACACGGCGGACGGAGCCCTGCCTGGCAGAGACGAAGTGGTGGTGGTTCTCGGAGGAGGGAGACGGAGGGAGAGAAAACCACCACCACCAAGAGATCCCGAGGGATGGCGCAGGCGTGGTCGGCGTCGTCCTGCAGGTGCGCGGTCGGGATGGGAGGCGGCGTAATGGGCAGGGACGAGCGGAAACTATGGCGGCGGAGAGGCGCGCGGGCAGGGCGGCGGCGGCGTCGTCAGTTTTGAGGGACTAAATTGCAAACTGAAAGATGCATAAGTTGGAGTGCGGGTTAATTCGTCTGTACTTCAGGGGGTAAAGTGAAAACCGGCCCGACGTACGATGGCAGAAGACAGGACACTGCGTTCTTTTATAGTAGAGATTGACGATGTAGTTAGGTGAGGCCCAAATAAACCACTTTTCTGATTAGGCACCATCTTTTGTATCACTAACAAGTTTGTCTAATATCGTGTCCACATTCTGAACTATATGTGTAATTGAGCTTTATTTTATTTTTGTTTTCTATATGTCTTAAAAATGGGAAAATTTTGTGGTAGGTTTTTTCCCTTGGTTTTTGGCCCGGGGCGTGGCCAAATCCTGGCTCCGCCACTGGCTGATCAGGTTATCAATTAACAGCAAATTCGTGTTCGATTCGCGCGCGCGATTTACCACCGCAACATCAAGTCGGCAATCTAAAACAGAAGAAGAGCAGAAAAGAGGAGGGAAATTACCACGGACAGCGCCCATGGACGGGAGCGGTGAGCCCTAGCTAGGCCGGAGACGGCCCGTCCGAAGCCGACAAGCCGCGCCGCCCCTCCGACCTCCGGCGTCAAACAACCTGGCGCGGCGCTGCAGAATACGGGCACGCGCCTTAAGGAGGCTGCTCCAGCTGTGCGCTATGGTGCCGCGGAGGCGGAGGTCGACGCGCTCCGGCTGGTCGACGGTGGCAGAAAGAGTCGAATGGCGCCGATGACCATGAGGGCTTAGATCTGGGCCTGATCTCAGAATGGGCCCGATTATCTCTTATGGGCCGATTAGAGTGGAACACGTCTCCGTTTTTCCCTTCGTAAGAAATCCTCAAAAAAATCGTAAGAAAAAAATCTGCTCGAGATGGGAGCACGCTATACTCAGTTTTTATCTGCACGATGCAAGTTAGTTTAAAACCGAAACGGCTCATTCACGAGCGCGCGAGCACTCGCGCGGTTCTATCCGCGTGGCCGTTCGCTCCGACGTTTCTCCTATTCCTTTTTTTTTGCTCTCCCAAGAACAACCGCACCATCCACGTTGCCGAGTCCCACGCCCGTCGCCGCCGCTCACCGGAGAGCTCGCCGTCGTCGGCCGTTATTCTCCTATCCCCCACCTTCCTCGTGCCCCAGCCCGTCACCGACAGCACCCAGCAAGCCCCAAGATCGGAGCGCCGCCATCGTCGTCCCCGTGTCAGGGCGCTCGTCGTGCAGCATGGCGACGCGCCAGTCGTCTGCCTCGGGGCAGAGGCCAGGAGGGCTTCTCCGGCCGTGGGATCGCCTCGGCTTGGGGATGGCGGGCGAGGCCTCGCACGGCCAAGATCGAGCACGGGTGCACGCGCCGCCGCGCGGTGCGACCCAGCTAGCCCCTGTCTGCGGCGGCGCGACCCAGCTAGCCCTTGTCTCCACCGATCCAACCACGACTCCACGAGAGGGATTTGAGCTGCCTGCTAGCTTGCTTATTTGATAGCTGAATCGATCGATCGGTTCGTGGTGCGTGTGTGCTTGCTTAGCAGCTAGCTGAATCTGAGAATATACGTGTGGAGAGAGGAGATTTGTCTGTTGTGTGTGCTGTGCTCACACCGGTGACGCACCTCTTTCTTCTTCTTCTTTTTTTTTTTTTGGTGTAATGGTAATGTGTATTTTGTATCAAAAAAGTTTACTGGTCATCTTTATTTTCAATTTACCTTTTAGGCTAGTAGTTTTGCGATAGCGTCTGTGCTATTTTTCTTTTAATGGTCAATTCGTTTTCTCCTGTGCGACCTGATTCTCTCCCCTTAATCGTTCGTATTTACTTCCAGACGACATTCAAAACGTGGACTAGCCCTCCCCGTCAGGAAAATCAACGTCCTTCCCATCCCCAAGAGGAAAATCAATGGTTAGTATCTGATTACTTGTTTGTTATGTGATTGCTAACATCTTACCAGTTCTTTTTCTCATTGATAACTTGTATGCTAGATTCTTGGTAGTAAAATTTTAGTATTCCCACCTGATAACTTGTTTGCAATGCGACTGTTAAAATATTACCAATTCTTTTACTCATCGATAACTTATATGCTATAGCCATGGTAATAATTTTTTAGTATCCCCCACTCGATAACTTATTTGCTATGCGACCGGTAAAATCTTACTAGTTCTGTTCATAACTTGTATGCTAGTATATTGGTAATAAACTTTTAGTATCCCCACCTGATAACTCGCTTGATATGTGACGGGTAATATCTTAATTGTTCCCTTCATCAGTAACTTGTATACTAGAGTCTTGATAATAATTTTTATTATCTCCACTTGATGACTTGTTTGCTAGGTGACCGATAACATCCTACTAGTTCTTTTCTCATCGATAACTTTTATGCTAGAGTTATAGTAATAAATTTTTAGTATCCCCACCTGATAACTGGTTTCTTATGCGACTGATAACATTTTACTAGTTCTTTTCTCATCGATAATTTGTATGATAGTGTATTGATAATAATTTCTAGTATCACCCCACATGATAACTTGTTTGATATGTGACTGGTAATATCTTAAGTATTCCCCTCATTGGTAACTTGTATGCTAGAGTTTTGATTATAAGTTTTAGTATCCCCCACTTGATAATTTGCTTGTTACGTGACTGATAACATTTTACTAGTTCTTTTCTCATCGATAACTTGTATGTTAGAGTATTGATAATAAGTTTTAGTATTCCCACCTGATAACTTGTTTGTTATGTGACTGGTAACATCTTACTAGTTTGTTTTCTCATCGGTAACTTGTTTGCGATGCGACTGCTAACGTCTTACTAGTTCTTTTATTCATCAATAATTTGTATGCTAGAGCCTTTGTAATAAATTTTTAGTATCTCCCACCTGACAACTTATTTGATATGCGACTGGTAAAATATTATTAGTTCTATTCGTAACTTTTATGCTAGTGCATTGGTAATTAATTTTTAGTATCCCCACCTGATAACTTGCTTGATATGTGACTGGGAATATCTTAATTGTTCCCTCGTCGGTAACTTGTATACTAGAGTCTTGATAATCATGTTTAGTACCCCACTTGATGACTTGTTTGTTAGGTGACCGGCAACATCTTACTTGGTCTTTTCTCACCGATAACTTGTATGCTAGAGTCTTGGTAATAAAATTTTAGTATCTCCACCTGATAATTTGTTTCTTACGCGACTGCTAACATTTTACTAATTCTTTTCTCATTGATAACTCGTATGATAGTGTATTGATAATAAATATCTAGTATACCCACATGATAACTTGTTTGATATGTGACTGGTAATATCTTAGTTATTCCACTTCTCGATAACTTGTATGCTAGAATCTTCATTATAAGTTTTTGTATCCCCCACTTGATAACTTGCTTCTTATGTGACTGATAGCATCATACTAGTTCTTTTCTCATCGATAACTTATATGATAGAGTTTTGATAATAAGTTTTAATATCCCCACCTAATAACTTGTTTGCTATGTGACTGGTAACATCTCTAGTTCGTTTTCTCATCGGTAACTTGTATTAGAGTCTTGGTAATAAAATTTTAGTATCCCCACCTGATAACTTGTTTGCGATGCGACTGCTAACATCTTACCAGTTCTTTTAGTCATCGATAACTTGTATGCTAGAGCCCTGGTAATACATTTTTAGTATCCCCCACCTGATAACTTATTTGATATCGACTGGTAAGATCTTACTAACTATGTTCATAACTTTATGCTAGTGTATTGGTAATAAAGTTTTAGTATTCCCTCCCGATAACTTGCTTGATATGTGATTGGTAATATCTTAATTCTTCCCCTCGTCGGTAACTTGTATACTAGAGTCTTGATAATAATTTTTAGTATCCCCCACTTGATGACTTGTTTGTTAGGTGACTAGTAACATCTTACTAGTACTTTTCTCATCGATAGCTTGTATGCTAGAGTCCTGATAATAAATTTTTAGTATCCCAACCTGATAACATGTTTGCTATGCGAATGGTAACTCGTAACATCTTACTGGTTCATTTCTCATCGATAACTTGTATTCTAGAGTCTTCGTAATATTTTTTAGTATACCCACCTGATAACTTTTTTGCTATGTGTACTAGTTGTTTTCTCATCGATAAGTTGTATGGTAGTGTATTGTAATAGATTTTTAGTATCCCACCTGATAATTTGTTTGATATTTGTCTGAGAATATCTTAATTCGTCCCCCTCATCACCAAAACTGCTACGTGACCACCATGCAGTTGTCGGGTGTGTCGAAAACTGCGAGGTCGTCGCCGTTCTGCGGGTGAGGTCGCGTCGTGTTTGCTGGGTCCGCGCCTACGGTGGAGGCATTTGCTGGCCCGGTGGTCGAGGCGAGGCCGAGCCGCCTGCCGGAGCATTGCGGCAGATCACATGCTCCCTTTCGAGCTCGCCTTCCCGCTCGAAGTCGTTGTCGAGCGCCCGGTAGGACATGCGGGGTTGAAGCCGAGATTGACGCTCCTTCCGGTACTGGGTGACCGCGGAGATCACGCTCTTCTAGGTGTGGAACTGATCCTCCTTGCAACGGATCTCCTCCTGGTGCCGCCATCTGGTCGCGCAACGCGTCGAGCTTGCGCGCCATCTCGTGTTGGCTGAGGTGACCGGAGTTGCGAGTGGATCCGCTGTGTTCCGCATCAGGTTTCGCTGCTGCTGCTTTCGTGCTGATCGTGCGCTTGCTGGTAACACGCATGCTAGTCGTGTTGTTGCTTCTCGCCCGCCAGCTGGTCACGTTGCTCTTGCTGCTTCTATGCCAAGATGCACAGTTTTTGTGCCTCGGCATTGGTGGTGGAAGTCGCCTCACCCGCCATGCAGATGGTGGTGGGAGTCGCCGAGTCATCGGAGGCCGTGTCGCCCAATCCTTCTGACTCGTAGTCGAGGACCAGCAGGATCGACCTGACATCGTCGTCGTCCATGATCATCCTGGTGGGTGAGTCGGCGGTGTATATGGCATCGGTGATCGCCGCCGCCTCAACATTGTCGAGGAGGGAGAGCGCGTCGTTGTCGCTGCATCTGTAGGTGACGTCCTCCTCGGTCGAGCCGAGGAAGCCAACGTAGGCGGTGACGATCGTCCTAAAGGGGATGGCAACCACATAAGAGATCGGACCGCGCACGGGCACGCCCATGGTGTGACGTCGGCGACGTAGCCCACGCCATATTAGTCGAAGTAGGAAGTGGTAGTTTATTTTTGTTCAATTTTTTTGGCGTCCATGGGATTTTCTTTTTGTTCAACTTTTACACTAGTAGGAAGTAGTAGTTCATTTTTGTTCAAAAAAAAATTACACTAGTTGGAAGTGGGGTTTTCCATCTCCCACCCATTTATTTTTCCCTAAAATATCACTAGCCCAAAAAGGGAATTAATTTTGACCGACATTTTTTTTTGCAGGTACAAAATCTAATCGTTCTGCCGTCAAAAGGGGATAGTTTTTCTCTCTTGTTATTCAAATTCACTTCACGGGAAACAATTTTGACGTCAAACCAGCATGCTCGCGAAAAAAGGGAATAGTTTTCTACGACTTGGCGAAAATTTTGTTACAAGCGGCCCGCAGCGCGTGGAGGGAAGGGAGTAGATCTTGCCGTCTCACGAAAACTCAAAAAAATCCAGTATTTTTTTTATATTTTTCACGAAAAAAGGGAATAGTTTTGATCAATAAACTTTAAAAAAATTGCGCGGACGCGCGATAAAGAGAATAGTGCAGGCGCGAAATTTTGTGCGAACGAAACCTTGGTTCGAAACATTGGCGTGGACGCGACTAAAGGTTTAAAATATGTATATATAGAAGTTCTAAGCAATGTCAAATCTCTACATATTTTAAAATCTTTTGTAAGTTTATCGATCAATAATTCTAAAAATATCTCTCGGTCGGTGTAACACATCACCAAGTCCTAAAGCACCACGTACATCTTGTTGCGCAACTTGGTTTTGATGAGAAGTCCTTTTCAACTTTTGTTGTTGCCACCAATAAAATCAATGCCAACTAAAATGAAACAGTAAATCATAAGAAACATAATGTGCCTTTCAAACAGTGATCTGATGTCTCTTTTCTTCATTTTCTCAATTTTATTACCATTTCATCCATACTTAGAATTGTGAAGTCATTTTCTCTCAACCATCATTTCTCCCGTTGAGCAAATATGTCCTCACATTCTTAACCAAAGACATTGACTCAAATGAATACAATTAGAATTTACCAATAAAATACACAAAGCCAAAAAATAATACACCCTTTGTTCCTGTTATAAGGTGTATAGTTTTTCATGAAAAGTCAAAATTGACTATCTTTGACCAGGATTTTTAAAAAAACTATCAATTTTTGAAATACTAAGAAAACAAAGTATGAAAATATATTTCATGATGAATCTAATGATACTTATCTATTATTGTAATTGCTAATAATATTTCTAAAATTTCGGTCAAAGATAGTCAAGTTTGACCTTCTGAAAAAAAACTATATACCTTATAATAAGTAACGGAGGGAGTATAAAACATAACACATTGCATAACTAGAGTTGTTTTCGGCCACCCGTTGTAATCTTGCCAAAATACTCTCAAGTCCTTCTTAAATAATCAAACTAGGACATTGTTTAGAGTTAGATTTTGTTAGATTGAGACGAAAATTTGGTTTTAGACTAGACTATATCGGTCTCTCTTTTCGGTTCGGAATCAATTGTAGGCTTTATATATTCACTAAGGCAAGCATAACTTTTCTCATACTGAGTTCGTTTTTGACATATGACAAATCAAGTTGTTTTAAAATATATGCATTTGAATATTTGTTTGCCAAAATTCAACGTAGGGTGGACACTCTACCATGCCCTGCTGGGAGCTCTACCCGTGAGACACCTGATCTTTCTAAAGGATTTGACGGGGTGGACTATTACATCACATAAGGAACTAAATGCGACGATAATGAGGCATCAATTTAGTAGGGTCTATTGATTGTACAAGCCGAGCAGCCATAGTTTAGCATCAATTAGATGTTGAGTTATCATGGTGTTTAATATTGTAGTTCTAGTAATAATGTATTAATGCAAGTGGTTAATTACTGGAGTTCCTCACTTGTGATAGGAGGAAGTTGTAACTTTTGTACACCTTTCACTTGTAATAATTAATATGTAATGTTGGACCTGTAATTTTTCTGTTGTACTATGTGAGATGTAATGTCCGTACAACGGTGTCCATGAGTTTTATGCTAAACGACTGACGCAGTACAACATGCACTGATATGCCGGGTCACCGCAGAGACATGGCAGTACATCCAAGTCTGGCGACTAGTTCACAGGGTACAACTCACAACCATGCTCTAGCGTGTTAATTACACAGTGGATCGGGACACTACTCTCACATATATTGGATTCAGGATACAGATCAAGTGTCTAGTTCATCGAGATACAAGCACAAGGTGCTGAAAAGCAAAAGCATGAAGAGGTAGGAAAAGAGAGCCAGGTGGGAGGAAGAGCCGTTGTGCCATGCCGTGCCTTTGCCGTGATCCAACTGGATGCCTCTCTCCGTTGCTTCTCTGTGTATATTTGTAGCTTGTGCGACTGACGAGGGGTAGACTCATCAAGACCCATGGTTAAGGTCCCTAGGTTATGAATATGGGGGAGAGAACGTGGTAGAGCTGGAAGTATCGTTGGCTGACAAGCAGGGCAAAGATTTTACCCAGGTTCAGGGCCCTCGTGTGGAGGTAACACCCCTACGTCCTGCCTGTCTGTTATTGCTTTGTGAATATGATGGTTACAAGAGTCCCGGCGAGATGTCGATCTCGCTAGGGTTTTGGTGGCTCTGAAAGTACGTGGTCTGGTTCGATGGCCCTCCCAGTCCTTAAATAATAGGCTGGGTCTCGGGTGTTCGTAACCGACTATTGCTTCGCCAAACTTGGAGGATACTTCATCTTCGTGGGCCTCCCTTCATGGGCTTCATGTAGGCTCTGATAGTTGGGACTAGTCCATACGTGCACCAGGTACCCTCATGGTAGGGTACCCGATAGGCATACCCATGTCAGTGACCCAGCAGCCATGTGTGACGGTGGTTGGGCCACGGCTCACAACGTCGGTCCATGATAATGAGTTGCTAACACCCCTCCCTCCTTGAAATACGGTTTGACCCCAAGTCGTGGTTGTAGAGGAACGAAGAAGCTCTGAGCCGCCGGGGTCCATGGAACTTGCATTACCTTGAGGCCATTAGAGTCCAGAGAGTGGAGGAAGTCAATGTCGTTGTCATGGAGGAGGTAACAAATAGGAGAGTTCAGTGCATGCCTCCCTCCTTGAAAGACTACTTGTCGATCAAACTCCAGAAACAAGAGCAATGCAGGCCTTCCCCGGTACCTGCATAAGAAGCAGCGGCACTCGTTATGTGTATGTGACAGCTCAATCGTAATGAGACAAGCATGAGCACAAGGTTGCCACACAATCTGCCAATGAATCATGTCCTGATGGTGCAGTAGCAACAACTCACAAATTGCTAGGCTAGATGAATCAGCTTCTGGTATATCACACAACAAAAAATAGAGCCACTGATCCTTCGTGAAGTTACACCAATGACAATCAGTCTGCAATATCACATGCGCAAATATGCCAGACTTGGAAATGAACTCGTCCTCAGGAGAAAATATGTGCAGTGGCCACAACCGCAGGTGTATGTCATCCGACTGTCGCAACAATTTCAGGTTTATGAAAGCACTGTTATTCACAACCATCATGCAGTACTTGTAAGCAGAATTCCATGTGGTATTTGTTCCCAGATCAAGCTTAGGGTCAACAGTTAGACGAGTAACACCAATTTGCAAAGGAAACCAAGTTCCGTGAGCTATCTGAACCAATTGCTCCCGGCCGAAATTTCTATGATGATATGCATGAGTCAGCATGGTTTTTGGTTGTACTGAACAAGTAACATCCATCTTCACGGAAAACCCATCACTGAATATGTTCACGTTTGCAGTGAAAACTGTTGCAACCCACCATAAATCCATGTCTTTCAGAGCAGCAGACCAGATAAGGAGCAGAGTACCACGACTGATTGCACAATACGCAAATTGCCAGTTCCAAGATTTTTTTCCCACATGCAAAACAACAGTAGTAGTATGGAACAGACGGTCGCTGTCAGTCAAAATGATGCGAATGAGAACTAAGCTAATTCTCATTAGATTGAGAATTAGCAAAACCGTTAAAGATTCTCCCACGATTTTATATTATAACGGTGAAAAACAATAAACTGTCCCAAGTACGGAGTACAACACAATTTAGACAGAAGATTAGAACCCTGGATGAAATTTCTGTATCCCTTTTCCCCACAATAAAAACAGGGGAGAAATTAAGACAGTGACATCTCACAAATTTACAGTAGTAACGCCTCTGCCTATCATGTCATGGCGAGAAGCACAGCCAGCGTGCACGCGCGGGGCATTTCAGGATTCAGAGGTCAGCGAACCAGTCGTCCCGGTCCTCGTCGTTGAGGCAGCGGCGGTACCGGTCGAGGTCCTCGTCGGCGAGGCCGTACCGAGCGCGCCAGTGGTCGAGCCTCGCCTCCGCCTCCCGCACGTTTCCCATGACCGTCTGGTACGCCACGTTGATGCGCTGGAAGTCCACGCCGCCGTCGCCGTCGCGCCGGCGCACGACATCCGGGTGGTACTGCAGCGCGAGGCGGTGGAAGGCCTTCTTGACCTCGGCCCTCGTGGCCCCCGGCGCCAGCCTCAGCGTCCGGTAGTGGTCCTCCTCCGTCCCGCCCGCTGGTCCCGCCGTCGCCGCCCCGCGCACGCCCGCGCACCTTATCGACGCCATTCGTCGCCGCTGCGCCGGCGACGATGCCGACGGGATGCGCAGGTGCAGCGCTGCTCCTTCGGCGACGGTAGCCATGGGTTTACGAGCGCGCCAACAGAAGATCGATCGATCGAGGAGAGCTTGGATCCGGATTTCGTTGTGTTGGTACGTTGACTGCGTGCTGCAATGGGTAGAATGGATGAGACTGCCGCGTGTGGGGTTGTGGGATTTATAGGAGGACGACGAGGTTGGGCTCGGCTCGCCGGAAGTAGCGGCACGTTTGGCTTTGCGGGTGGCTTGTCTGACAGTGTTTCCCACGTTTGCACTGCTCGCCAGTTTGGGCTTGGGCACGGACAAAACTAGGCACGACAGGTCGGCGGCGTCCATATCTGCTCCGTATTTTCTCACGTGGCGTACGTGCGCTATTTCTTCCGGGTAGGATTTTGCTGGAAATGGAGCTATTAACCTGTTAGAGCATCTCTAACAGAGCCCGCAAAACACGCAAACCTGCAAAATAACCGTCGGATACGGATTCGAAATCGCAAAAACACAAAGAACAGAACCCTCAAAACTCACCGACCCGTAAAAGTTTTTGAGGGGGCCTGTAAATTCGGCCCTCGGAACTGTTAATTCGAAGATTTCGCCGCCGAACTGAGGGGGCCCTGCATCCGTGAGAGGCTTTGGCGGGCTGAATATTCAGCACCCGCCGGTGAACCTTCCACCGTGGAACTCGCCGGAATTTTGCCGGAATCGCCAGAATCTCGCCGGAATCGTGTGCAAAAGGTAGACCGGCGGTGGAGCACGCGAGAACAGGCAGCGGCGACGCCGGCGAGGACTGCGTCTCCTCCTACCACCGCTGCCCTGCTCCATGCCGGTGCCCACGGGCAGTTCCATCAGCGGCGGCTGGCCCCCTCCACGGAAGAACAGGGGCTGTTGGTAGCGGCCTCGTTGAGGCGAAGTTCTCCGACCTGGGTCGTGAGGCCGAGCGCCACGGGCGACCATGTCCCTGCGCGGATGCCGGCGGGGCGGGCCGCCATGGCTGCGGCGAATCGGCGGAGGAGGACGCGCGCTTCCGGCGAGGGCGTGGGGAGGGCGAGCACCGGCTCGTCTTCCTCTTTCTCCGGCGCTGGGAGATTGAGGTCGGGGAGTGATGGGGCGGCCGGCGCGGGAGCCACGGCCTCGACCTCCTCCATCGCCGCGAGGTCGTCGTCGCTGAAGTCGCGTTCGGGGTCGTCGACGAGCGAACCTGCGGAGAAAGGTAGAAAAGAAGAGAGAGAGGAATATTCGGGAATATTCTTTTTTACGGTTTGCGTTTACCATCTCTATTCTGTCCGGGTGATTTTTAGCCCTCAAAACACGTTCTTCGCGAACCGTAAACCTGTTTTGGGGTTTCGCCTTTTGCGGGTTTTGCTAGAGATGCTCTTATTTGACAAAAGAAAACCTAGATTTATTTTTGGGAAATTGAAGAAAATCATACTGAACTCTTAACTCATTCTCTCGGTCGTGCTTCAAATTACTGAATTTACTTCTCTCTCTCTCTCTCTCTCAAAATATCATGGAAAATAAGTTTTTTTAGATGAACAGGGCGAGAGGCCCTGCTTTATATAGAAATAGAAAGCTTAATATGTTTACAAACAGGGACGGAGCCAGGAACAATGGAAAAGGGGGGCCAATTGTACACTCCATATGTTAGAGGGGGGCCACATAGGTAAAATTTACGAAATTTGAGGTCAAATCTGTAAGTTTTACAGGGGTGTTTCAGCAAAAAAAATTGCCATGAGGGGGGCCATGGCCCCTGCGTGCCCCCCTGGCTCCGTCCCTGTTTACAAACTCAACCTGGGAACCACCGGTTTTACCATCCCGCAACGAAAAAACCCACCAGGTTTACCAGAGGGGCATATACGCCTTATTTATTTATTTATTTATTTATTTATTTTTGAACTGTAACTACGGCAGGCTCTTAGAGCCGGCCTGAACATTTATATAAAGATGATTACCGCATTGGTAGCGGCAAGAGTACATGGTACAAGAGCTGAAAATTAAAGGACTACATCAAAAGTTGTTCTCAGGGGGATCAAACAGAATACACCAATTATTAATGAGATGGGCGGTGGCGTTGTTGTGACAGCGGTGTGCCCACAGCCGAAGGTCGTCGAGGCATCTTCGGCGGGCGACGGCAAGCGGCTCATCGATGTCGTTGAAGGAGAGAGCGTTGCGCCGCTTCCAAATGCACCAAGAAATGGCCGTGCATATGGTGGCTTCGGCTTGATTCCGGCACCATGTGTCCCATAACTCGAGGACAATGGCAGCAGGTCCGTGATCAGCCAGCGGGAAGAAGGAGTCCCAAACTTCTTTTGCCCTGGGGCACAAATGCAGCAAGTGGTCGACGTCTTCATCTTCATCACATGAGAGGCAGCATGGGGAGGAAGCAAGGAGATGTTGGTGGCGACGCTCGTTGGTGGAGAGGCGGCGACGACGGGTGAGCCAGTTGAAGATTTTGCACTTGAGAGACGCCGAACTTCTCCAAACTTTAGCCGCAAGTTCATCAACGGGCATGTGGCTGAAAGAGTTATCATAGAAAATATGATTCGAGATAGTTTTCATTGTGTGCCGACAAATTCGGGTATCCGGTGCATCAGGGTTCAAAGTAATGGAAGCAAGATCCACGTCCAAGCTAGCTAACTCCGTAACAGCTCGAGAGAAAAGGCGAGGGACAAGGGACATATACGCCTTACAATCCACCAGGACACAAAACAATAAAACACTCCCCCACGGGAAACAAGTTCTAAAACCGTTATGCAGACAATTACAAAGAAAAGTAAAATGGAGATCATCCTCGTCTGCTTCTCCTGTTGATCATACTGATCTTGCGCTTCACTTACTCAATAGCCCAGTCGATCACCAGCTGCATACGATCCCCCAAAGCGGACTCCAAGACTGTAGAAAGAAAATGACACAAAAAACTGCATCAGTTGACTTCTTCAGCACCTTCCCATAAAAGATCAGCTTATTCCGAATGGTCCATAGAGACCACGTCGTGGCAGCAGCTCCCACCCAAACAAAATCAAAACAATTTTTCTCCCGATTTCTAACCAAGGAAATAATATCGGAAATCGACCGTGGGGCATCCGGCCCATCCGCAGCTTTTTTGATAACAAGCCAAACAAAACTTGCGACAGGGAAAGCAAAAAAGAAGATGGTCGATAGATTCAATAAATACAAGGACAACTCCAATTCGTAGATCATGGAAAATACTGAATTTCTTATTTGTCAACTTTTGAATGACACGAAAGTGATATAGCAGGAATATATGTGTAGTTCTTCTAAAACCACTACTAAACTGTCAAACTTGTTTTGAAATTGTCCGACGAGTGTAAGGCAATGCCACCATGTTTTGAGAGTTAGGGAGTTTGTTTAAATTTACCCGACTTTAGAGTTCAAGCTTATAGTGTGCTCTCAGGGCGATTGGTTTATTTCCCATCATACTCTTGACCTTCTGGAATTTACTTGCGGCCGGTGGCTCCATTAGTTAAAGGCTACCATGCAATTAAAGTCAATGTTTGTAAGCTTGATAAAATTTATAGATAAAAATAGGAATATATATTATACCAAATTCATATTAATATGCACCGTAACTAATTTTTTCATAATGCATTCATCCAAAATTATTATTTGTGGTATTACTTGTATATATTTGGTCAAATTTTGTAAGATTTTATTTTGACTAAATGCATACGCCCTGGTCTATTTAACAGAGGTAGCCGAAACTTAGTACTCCATTCGTTCCAAATTAGTTGAGGCAGATTTATCTAAATACGTATGTATCTACACTTTTCTGAAATGCAAGAAAGTGAAAGAGAGCTGGAGTATTTTGGGGCTTGGGAAAATTAGGGAAACTTTGGTGGCCTGTGGCTCGGCACATGAGATGTTGGCTGCATTGTGGAAGGAAAATGAGCAAGATGAGAAGTTTAATCCTAATGTGGGAATGGTGGAGTGTAAGAAACAAGTCAAATGCTGGGGAGGCCTTCTCGAAACCACAAGATGTGTGTCATTGGGTAGAGAAGCTTGCTGTGGATTTCTCTTATCTAAAGGCTTCGGAAAAAACGCCAAAACCTCCTGATAATCATGTCTGGACTAGGCCACCTGAAGATTATGTCAAGGTAAACTTCGATGGAGCCTTTCATCAGTCCACAAATGCTGGGGGCTGGGGTCATTGTTCTAAAATTCGGCCGAATCACCGATTAACTGGCCGAGTAATCGCTATTCAGTGGGTTACTGAATAGCCGATAAATGCCGATTACCCGATTAATCGGCCGATTAACTGGCGAATAGGCCGATTATTCGCTATTCAGTGGCCGAGCGAGCCGTTACCAGTTAACGAATTCCTGAACAATGGCTGGGTTATATCATTCGTGACCAGACGGGCGAATTTGTTGCTGCTGGTGCGGGAAAATCTGTGCACCTGAGGGATGCACTACATTCTGAAGCTGTCGCTTGCCTAGCGGCCATTGAGGGAGCAATCAATATTGGGGCCAACCGAATCATTTTCGAATCTGATTCCTCCACTCTGGTGAGTGCCCTGAAGACCAGGAACTCCGACAAAGCTATGATCGGCGTTTTGGTGAAGGAGGCAAGAAGCTTGTGCTTGTTAAATTTTAGTTCTTGCTTATTCTCCTTTAGTAGGCGTGAGTGTAATTCTGTAGCTCATAACCTAGCAAATTTGGGTGTCAGTAGCGAGTCTGAGGACTCCTTTTGGGTGGATGAGTCCACCATGTGTGTTGTAAGCTTGTTAGCTAGTGACATTATGGCTGAGGTTTAATGGAATATATGTTCCCGTAAAAAAAAAATTCCGAGCTCAGGAGCTCGGAAAGACTGGGAACGCGTACCGCTTCGCTCCCGAGGAAACAGAGCGAGCGCCTCCTCGAGCCCGACATGAAGGAAGACCGGCAGCGGTGCCGGTACGCCCTCCCTCTCCCGTCCCTGCCATCCTCTCCCTCTCCCCGTTCTCCTCCGCTATCCTCTCCCTTTCCCCGTCCTCCTCCATCCTTTCCCTTTCCCTGTCCTCCGATTCCTGACCCCTAACTCTAGATCGACTGCGGCTGTAGGGAACGGCGGCGGGAGGTGAACGACGGCGGAAGGGCGTCGTAGGCCTCTCCATGGCGCCGCCATGATCTGCACCAAGGCGAGGCCGGCACCAGCAACGTCCTAGAGGCCGTCCGCCACGTCGCTCCGTGATGGGCGCCGTACACGCCCAACGCAACATGGACGGCGTCGAGATCTTCAGCTACGCCAAGCAGAAGCTCGTGGAGGCCATGGTGGCCATCATGTATTATCTAGTATTGCAATGCTGGGCGCTGGTGGACAGTTGAATTCGGTTCAGTTGGGGGATTTTACTCTGCAAGTTTAATTCAGTTCAGGAAACATCGACGGCTGCTGCTTGGAGTGGCCTCCGTGTGCAGCCTCTAGCTGGGCTTGCTGTTCTTGCCGCTGGAGTCATGGTGCGGCGGCATGCTCCTAGTGGTTGGCTGCAAATGCGATTGTAGCTCCCATGTGTGATATATCTTGTGTAGCAATCAGGAATGTGAAAGACTTTGAGCTGCAAATGTTCTAGCTCTAATGAAACAGCCCGCTGAATGAATACGGTGTTTGCTATATTGTTATTTTTGCCCGTTCCTTGAAACACTGACTAGCGATTTTGTCTAGGCATCAATTATGACCGTGTATTATTCTTGCTAGTTGTGACCTTACTGGAATTTTTTATGTTATTATGTGTGAAAATAATATATAAACATTTAAATATACACATACTATCTTGTCCAAAACTTAACAAAACATCCAATTCCATTATTTGTTCACCCAAACAGAAATTGGAATTGGGTGCTACCCTTTGATTCCAACAAGAAATACCATGCACATCCAAACAACGGAATTTGAATTGGAGGTCATTTCCTTTCCATCTTGGATTTGGAATATCAGTCCAATTCAATTCCGGGCCAATCTTTCCTACATCCAAACACAGCCTTAGATATTTCTGTAACTAATTTGGGACGAAGTGAGTATCATTGTATAGGTATGACAATGAGCCACCGTGGATCGTATTTCCTACGACTTCTCGTCGGATTCCATTGCTCTACTCATAGTGGAACTTGTCTTTCGCCGTTTAGATGCTGCAGATTCTTCGTACTAGGCGCGATGGCGGCGTGGTCCGCGTGGAAGTCGACGCGCTCCGGCTGGTCGGTGGTGGCAGAGAGAGTCGAACGGGGCAATTCCTAGTTGGCAGAGAGGTCGTCAACTAGACGCGCTCCACACCCCCCCCCCCCCCCCCCTTCGCCTTATGGGCCGGCCCAGTAGGCGCCTCTAATGCTTCTTTTTGTTCTTTTTTTTTGTTGTTTCTTTTTTCTTTTTCTTTTTTCTTTTTCGTTTTTCCTGTTTCTTTTTTTTTCCTTTTTTTGGTTGTTTCTTTTTTTTCAGTTTTTTATTAGATATTATTTTATTTGAATTTAATTTTTGAAAAATGTTCAAATTTTAAAAATGTTCAGATTTGAAAATTGTTCATATATAAAATCGTTCGAAAATAATTTCCGTTCATACAAATTTTTCAGTTCACTTTCTAAAAAATCGCTCAAACATAATTTCCGTTCGTAGTCTTTTTCTGTTCATTTTCTGAAATCGTTCAAAAAATATTTTGTTCAACGGGTTTTTTAAATATCGTTCGAGACCAAATTCCATTCAATCGGATTTCCAAATATCGTTCAAGACCAAATCCCGTTCAACGGGTTTTACAAATATTGTTCAAGACCAAATTTCGTTTCACGGTTATTTCAAAAATCATTCAAGACTAAATTCCACTCAATGGGTCTTACAAAAATCTTTCGAGACTAAATTCCGTTCAACGGATTTTTCAAATATCGTTCAAGACCAAATTCCGTTCAACGTGTTTTTCAAAAATCGTTCAAGACCAAATTCTGTTCAGCAGGTTTTCAAATATCGTTTATGACAAAATTCATTTCAATGAGTTTTCCAAAAATTGTTCGAGACTACATTCCGTCCAACGGTTTCTTTAAAAAATCATTCAAGACCAAACTTCGTTCAATGAGTTTTATAAAA
Source organism: Poa pratensis (assembly GCA_947311845.1). Lineage (NCBI taxonomy): Eukaryota > Viridiplantae > Streptophyta > Magnoliopsida > Poales > Poaceae > Poa > Poa pratensis. Next base: position 116,546,279 of record CAMZMU010000041.1, on the reverse strand, counting down.
ATCCTTCGAGACTAAATTCCGTTCAACGGGTTTTTCAAATATCGTTCAAGACCAAATTCCGTTCAACGCGTTTTTCGAAAATCGTTCAAAACCAAATTCCGTTCAACGGGTTTTCAAATATCGTTAATGAAAAAATTCATTTCAATGAATTTTTGAAAAATCATTCGAGACTACATTCTGTTCAACGGTTTTTTTCAAAAATCGTTCAAGACCGAACTTCGTTCAATGGGTTTTACAAAAATCCTTACTAAATTCCGTTCAACGGGTTTTTCAAATATCGTTCAAGACCAAATTCCGTTCAACACGTTTTTCAAAAATCATTCAAGACGAAATTATGTTCAATGGGTTTTCCAAAAATAGTTCGAGATTAAATTCCGTTCAACGGGTTTTCAAATATCGTTCATGACCAAATTCCATTCAACGGGATTTTTCAAAAATCGTTCAAGACCATAATCCGGTCAATGAGTATTTCAAAAATCGTTCGAGACTAAATTCCGTTCAACGGGTTTTTCAAAAATAATTCAAGACCAAATTCCGTTCAATGGTTTTTTCAAATATAGTTCGAGATTAAATGAAGTAGATGTTTTTCTCAATTTTCTCTTACATATGAATTCTTATACCTTCGATTATACACCAGTTCAAAAATAAAACGATGTTCGATGTTACTCTGTTAAACGCGTACACAAACAGGAAAAATGTAACGTAACCACAACACACAAACGTGTAGTTGAACCAGTCGTAATAGCGCGTTGAAAGGTAACCAGCAGTCATACATGGGCCGAGCCCACTATCGCCACGAGGGTATGCGGAAGCAGGTTATCGACGCACTGGTCGATAGGTAGGTGCTCCCGTCGAACGGTGCCGGCAACCATCAGGAGCTGGAGCTGGGCCGTATCTCACACAGAGTGGGCCGGTTTTCTCTTATGGGCCGATTAGAGCAGCCCCCACGTATCCTTTTTTCCTTCCTCTAGAAAAAACAGGTCACTCCGTTCCGCCGTCTTCTTCCTCCGGCGAAGGGTCACCCAGAATCCACTCGACTCCATTGTGGAGCTCCCCCCGGCTCTAGATTTTCAGCGTAAACTTACTCAGCTCGTTTTGTGGAGCGGAATCTGTCTCAGTGCCTCTGCTGCTTAAACTAGTGTAGCTTTTACTTATTTTTTTCCCTTGCCTTGCGCGAATCTGTCCCCAACTGTGTTGCGCAAAATGGGATGGCTTTTAGTCTATCTTTTCTTCGGAGATATTGATCCGTATAGTACCAGAAATTTAGCTGTTGAATCGACGAGGAAAGCCGAGGAAGCGAGGGGAATAATCTGGGATAGGTTGGTCCTTATCTTGTAGGATCGGTCAAACTATTTATTTAGTTTGATTTGTGTAACTAGATGCTTATCCGATTTGATCCAATCTCCATGATTTTATTGTCATAGCCATCTGGTTTAGGGTATTGTAATAATGTGCTGCATAACCGCATTGATGTTCCTATTTCCTGTGTAAGAACAGGATCATGAAGCAAATGTTGATTCTCCGACGGCTATGCGGCAGCAGCCATCTTATTCCGTATTTGTCTAGATCGCCATGTTCAGCATCACACCTGAGAGTTACCTGAACATAGATACAGATACTGACCCCAGGAACGGATCAGTGGGATTCAGATGACTAGATGCTTCTCCAGATTCTGATTTTGATGGAGCAGTTGGCACCAAGCAGCACCTGCAGCAATCCCGTCATGTTGACCAAATTGTATTGGTTAAACAGAGAGGATGGATCCAAGTAGATGTTCTTGTAATCGAGTCTACTCACCTATCTTTGCCACCACTATGCAAGTTCATCAAACCATGTACTGATGCTTATTGTTCAACTTTCTACTCCCTCTGTTCGGAAAAGGATGTCTTGGATATATCTAGATTTGGATGTATGTGTACACTAAAACATGTCCACATACATCTAAATTTAGATATATCTAAGATATCATTTTCCGAACGGAGTGAGTATATGTTATATTACCTTCTGAAGTTCTGCTTGCCTGTGCCTCGTCAACTTCTGTTCTATGATGACTCGATCCGCCTCCAGTTTGCCTCCTTTTAGGAAATTAGCCAGGGTATATGGTGAGGTAACTATTATTGCATTATTTCATTTCCCCTCCTTTTTTAAGTTGTGTGACTAAAATGAGAGATGGTCAAATTATATAGAACAACATGCATTGAAAGATAAGCTGGGGAGCAGACTGCCACTACATGCCAAAATGTGAAAGTAGTCTAATAAACACTCACAGAATGAAGACAAAACAACATCATTGATATAGTCAGAAGTCTAAAGCGAATCAAAAGCTACTAGGGTACACAGTGTATTAATTGGACATAAACTAGTAGCCACTTATCTGGCATATTAATTTGACCAGTCTCCCCCTCTCGGCTTCTCCCACATTGTCTCATGGAGAAACCTAATCTGCTAGTTCTGGTTCTTCCCGTTCTTCTTGGGTTAGCTCTGTTATACATCTGTGGCATCCTATGGCTAAGGCCAGAGAGGATCAGAAGAACATGGATGAAGAAGGGTGTAAGGGGTCCCCGACCTTCTTTGCTCTATGGAAACACCCAGGAGATGAAGAGGATCCGACAAGACCTAGCGCCTGCGCAGAAGCAAGACACCAATAACTACATAAACACCCTCTTCCCTCATTTGCTTCTCTGGAGAGAAACATATGGTATGTACTTATTTAGAAGTTCCATCCATGTATTTTTTTTATCTTGTATTTCTATGTTAGCGTGCCAATCAGATGCATGCATGCTCGTGATCATCTGATGATCCAAGTTTAGGGAGTTTTTTCTGATACCATAGACCTTTACACCGAAATTAGCTTGCAGAAGCAGCTCCAAAGATGTTATTTTCGACAAAAAGGCTTATTTGTTATGGGAAAGGTGCCAATGTCAATTTGTTTGTCAATCTAATTTTCTTTTGAGAAGCAGCTCTAAAGAAAATTTGTACAATGGCCGTCAAACCACACTTTCTCTTGGTCTTCATTAACAGTAAAAATATGTTCTTTGTTTGGCAGCCGTTTGTAATATTTATAGATTAGAAGATGGCTCACAGATGTCATTATTCTTTGGATGTACTTTGGCCCAGCTTATAAATAAAGCCAACATGGCATAAGGTTTTACATCTAGCAAACCTCGTTAGAGGAAATGACTATTATTGGCATATTCCAGTATTAAAAAGTTAGGGATACACCCTAACAACCGTATTGTTCAAAGAGACAAAGCTACATTGTACTCAGTTACATGTTCTGTGCACCCTAAATTTTTACACCAGAGTGGTGCCCAGACAGGAAGGATGGAACGCCACAGCGGTAATTCCAAAGTCCAGCGAAGAGTGCTGAGTATGCCGACTTCGTGGTATACTGCCCACATGCCGAGAATCTTCAGATGGATTAAGCCTCCAGTTTGGCACAAATGTGGTGTCATCGACAATCTCAGATAGATGAACTCAATAATTCCTTGAACATTGAGTACAATACTAGTGTTAATCTGGAGCATTGTTAGAGCCAAGTGATTCTCTATACATTCTGTTGTCCTGTTCTATGAAGGTGCTGTTCAACTAACACTTAACAAAATGCGTGACGTGATCGATAGATGTTGATTAATCCGTGCCATGATTCTTCATTTGTTTTTTCATTTTGTGTATGAGGTCCCTACATTTTCCAGCTAATTTGTATACTATGGAAATTTCGTCTAGTATAAAGTATTGTAGAAGTTTTCTAGATCTATTTTGCTAACAAATATTTACTATACAACTAAAAACTTAGTCTAAACAATATTCAGAATAAGTTGTTCTGATTTATTGCTCATGTGTGTTCATTCTTCTTATGGCGATGCTATTGGATTGTGAACTTTGCATAGGGTCGGTGTTCCTCTATTCAACAGGAACTGTGGAGATTCTGTATGTTTCTGACCCTGGCATGGTCAAGGACATGAGCCACTGTACACCATCAGAGCTCGGGAAGCCTCGTTTTCTACTGAAATCTCGCAGACCACTCTTTGGCGAAGGCATCTTGATGTCTAGTGGCGATATATGGGCCTATGAGAGGAAGATCATTGCGCCGGAGCTCTTCATGGAGAAGATTAAGGTGCTGTCATTTGCTTAATTCAATGGTTAAACATGGGTTTGAATCCTGAAAATATGGTCAAACGTCATAGTTGCATTTCAGAAGAAAATTACAGTTGCAAAAAATGATGTTTGCAGGCCATGATAGGACTAATCGTGGAAGCTTCTGTCCCATTGTTGGAAGCATGGGAAAGCATACTTGACAATTCAGAAGGGATCAGAGAGATAGATGTTGATGGGTATATGCGGAACTTCTCAGCAGATGTAATCGCGAGGGCATGTTTTGGGAGTGATTTTGCAACAGGCGAAGTAATATTCTCCAAGCTCAGGCAGCTTCAGAAGGCGATTTCTCAGCGAGATACACTTGTTGGAGTATCTGCACTGTGGTAAGCAAGTAAGCAACTAAGTACATAATATCCAACGGAACGAAAACAAAATGTGATTCTTCCTTTGTGAATATCTAATTGAAGTCTTGATTTGGGTAAATAAGGAACGTCGGATGGCAGTGCCATACATAAATCACAAAAAAAATCAAGATGCACATATTCAGAAGTCATTCCAAAATAGTTTGGTTCATTAAATTATGATAATATGCTGCCACAGGGCAAATTCTAGTCTGGTCTTGCGATAAAGTTAAATTAATGTTAAGTAATTTTTGGTTTTGTGTTATTACAGGAAGTATTTACCAACCAAAAACAATAAAGAAATGCGAGGGCTAGAGCGAGAAGTCCGGTTACTCATCCTGGATATTGCAAGCCGCGGAAGCAGCAGCAACAACAACGGTTGCATGTACACTGCCCATGATGACCTTCTGCGCTCGATTATCGATGGTGCTCACCAGTGCCCCAGCTACCCTGGCACTGCCGAGGACTTCATCGTCGACAACTGCAAGAATATGTACTTCGGTGGTCACGAGACCACGGCGGTCACCGCTACCTGGTGCCTCATGTTACTCGCCACGCACCCGGAGTGGCAGGACCGTGCCCGTGCCGAGGCTCTAGAGGTGTGCTGTGGACGCACATCAATCGATTTCGACGTCCTCCGGCGACTGAAGACGGTGAGGAATCATCCCTCTGTGCACTCATCAGTGTTTAACAACTGGCACCCCATTGGCATAACCACTGCATTCCTTTTTTTCCAGATCACGATGGTGATCCAGGAGACTATCCGACTGTACTCTCCGGCGTCACTGATGATGCGTGAAGCCCTGACGAACGTCAAGCTCGGAGACCTCGACGTCCCGCAAGGAACAATCATCCAGATTGCCATTTCCGTGCTGCACCTTGACAAGGACATTTGGGGCCAGGATGCCAGCGAGTTCCGGCCAGACCGGTTCGCAAACGGTGCCGCCGCGGCATGCAAGCCGGCGCACATGTATATGCCTTTTGGGCACGGGCCAAGGATCTGTCCAGGGCAGCACCTGGCGATGGTGGAGCTGAAGGTGTTGCTCGTGCGCCTGCTGAGCAAGTTCGCCTTCTCATTGTCACCAGGGTACAGGCACGCACCTTTGTTCCGGCTCACAGTCGAGCCCGGATTCGGCATGCCGCTCATGGTCACAAGGTTGCTATGATATCTGGCTGTCATCTGTGGCCAGAACATACCTCGCCTGATGAAAATAATGGCACCGCCACAGCATTTGTAATTAGCAAGGCAGTGGCTATGTGCATCTTAAGGCTGGGATGACCTCTTACGGTTGTATCTCTTGATGCGACATCGAGATCAATAAAGCTTCCACCTTCGTCCGTAAATTCGGCTGCTGAAGATTTGAGAAGTCCAGACAGCATTGGCAACACAAATTACAACGAGGGGTGCTCACGGCACTTGGTATGTTCGACGTTGCATTTAAAATAATGTTGTGTAGGATGACATGGTATCTCCCCAAATGTTATTTCTTTTTCCATGGACAAAGTATGATTGACTGCGGTGAAACTCGTGTTGAAAATTCAGAATTTTCTGAAGACAGAAACAAGCCTGAATCTGTGTGGGTGGTTCTCCTCCAAAGAGTCCCCTGTTGGTTCCTTGCAGGTTCCATCTGTGATAGATACTCTCTGTACATTTGGAAAAAATTGTCGCAGGTTTGAGATAACATTTGGAAACTGGCATGATGTATATAGGCAATTACTGCTTCAGGTTTAAGCTAAGAATGGTTGTCACATATGTTGAATTTTGGGGGAAAATTGTGTGCGCTGCCGCTTTTTCAAACGTGGACCATTTCTTTCACAATGAATATAAGCAGCTCAGGAAACGGAACAGTGGTTCTTGAATCAAATTTGTTGAACTTAACGGTGCTAACTCTTGTATCGATCAGGCTGCGCATGCCTCTCAGGGAGGAATGATGATTGTGCTTACTTGTTGCGGTACTATACAGGTGATTCTGCGTCCAGTAAATAGTAAAGACACGACGTAAGCGCAATCTGATAGAGTACATCACAGCACTGAAACTCACTTTCCCCTCCTTTTTCGGACATGATAAAAGGACAAATATGCATAAAGTAAAAATTACAACAAACATGTCAGCATGGCCGAGTGGTCTAAGGCGCCAGACTCAAGTTCTGGTCCTCTTACGAGGGCGTGGGTTCGAACCCCACTGCTGACAATCTTTTGCTTTTGCTTTTCTTTTTCTTTCTTTTCTTTTTCTTTTTCTTTTAAAAATATTATCCAGTTTGCTATAAATATGTTTTTATTTTTTTGCATCGGATCTCCCATTAATAAATATCTTTCCTTGTAACAGACTTCCAATCATGCTCCGATCCGTGAGTATACATGGGTTCATGTAAAGGTTACAAAAATCCCTTGTTATAAATTGTGATCTTGGAAATAACATGACATGGAGAACTTGTCTGTGGCAAGATGGTTAGGAGGGTGGTTGTACCTCTAGCCCACCAGAGTTCAAACCTCAGGTTTGACGATGATGTTTCTCATTTAGTCGGAATATTCTTCAGTGGGAGACGTTGCTAAAACCATCCTCCAACTAGGTTCACAGTTACACCCGAAATGTCGATCCTTTGCCATGAGGATATCCAAAATTCCACATGCAAGTTATTATTTCACTGAACCGACAAACACCGAGCTCGGTCTTTCGATGAACGAATCGGACTATCCTCGGCCCGAGCTCGATCTCTGATGATGAAGGCAGCAGAGAACAAGAAGACTCGACGAAGAGCATCTTCTATGGTAACAACACATGATCTACTACTATACGTGTGAGACATACAAATCCCCATATCCCACAGACCCATTTACAACGAACGCAGGAGGCTCGATCCTCGAGTCTGGAACACCAACTTTCGTGTGCCATGGTGGGGTGGCTGTGCACGTGGCGCCTCCTCGCACCCTAGTTGACGGCAATGCCATGCCGCGCGCGGCGTCGAATCTTCTCCAGCGAGCGAGATCCGTCGGTGGACGGGAAAAACATCAGAGCTTGGTGTGGCTGCTGCACTCGTGGCTCTGGACGCACATCTCGGCGACGGCGAGCACGAGCCTGCACTCGGAGTAGGCCACGGCTTGCCGCCTGAACATCCCAAACAGCACCACGGTGCCGGGGACCCTGGTGGCGGCGTCGAGCGGCAGCGCGCCGCCCTGGACGTCGTCGGCCAGCTGCCTGGCGTCCCCGGCGGCGAGGAACCGGTCCGCCTGCAGCGTGAGCGCGAGGCGGGCGTCGGCGTCGCCGCGGCTCGGGACGGCACCCGGGCCGATCTGGGCGTCCCCGACGTGGGCGCCGCGGTAGGAGAGGTCGTCGTGGCCGCCGTCCGCATAGGCGAAGGAGGCCGGGTTCGGGTTGTGGACGGAGACCGTGAGGAGGAGGGTGACGTTGAGGCGGAGGGACGGGACCGGGAGGAGCGCGAAGCGGGGCGTGATGCCGGCCAGCTCGGTGGAGACGAGGCGGATGGTGGGGTCGCGGACGCGGAGGACGGTGAGGAAGAGGATTAGGAGGAGGAGGGCGAGGGCGAGCAGGGCGGACAGGCTGCCGATGAGGCACCGCCGGCGGCGGCACTGGCGGTGCGCGGAGGAGGGCGTTAGAGGCTGCTTGGACGACGCCATTGCGGCGGCGAGCGGCCGGGGAGGGGGAAGCTCGATTTCGATTTGGGGAATTCGATGGCGTAGGCAGGCGCGGGAGGCAGGGGAACTGTTGACTACGGACAGGTCCGAGAACAGCACAACGTGGCGCCACAAAAACAAACAAACAAAAAGAGTTTGTCGTATCTATATTGCTCTTTCGGGAGAGAGTAATTCCAAGCCTGGAAACGGAGAAGAAGGAAAAAGAGAGGTTCTCGGAAAAAAAAGTAGCGAAGGATTTCAACGAAAATTGTGTATACGAGTACCAATTATGACACACAATCGAAATCGAAATTCTAAAGCACAACTTCATAAATATTGTTGGCAGTAACACTCGCCTCAAATTACAGCCTCAACTTCATAAGTATTTGCACCTGCCTTGGTCTTTTCTTTTTGTTTCACGAGCTGCAGACAGATTTGCAATTTCATGACATAATTGATATGTGTAGTATCACCATACTGATATTCTAGAAGAAAAAAAGGTTAGCGATTCCACTATAGTGATTTCACGTTTTGTGTACTAGTGGATGTGCACCTTATTAGAGCATCTCTAGCGGTAACCGTAAACCACAGAACTAAAAACGCGATTTTCTGTTTTATCGCTTGGCTTTACGGTTTATGTTCGGTTGCAGCTAAATCCAACCCTTAAATCAAATGGTTTTTCATGCATTTCAACACATGTGTCATTTGACATAAAAAAATATGAAACCAATATGAACTAAAATATAAATATTGTTAATTCTACAATACAAACTTAATCCAAATTACAATAATGGTTCAAATTACAAATGAAATGAAAATCAAACGAATTAAACAATAATCTAATACAAGAATTGTGTCAAATTCAAATCATGGTTCATATCACACATGAATGAAATCAAATGAATAAAATGGCAGATTACAGCCCATGCAACTGTCAGATGTGATCAATGAGATCCTTCTGAAGCTGGCTATGGGTGTTGGAATCCTCAATCTCCCGATAAGTCTGAAAAAATGCTTGAATGCGACATGTGTTTCTAATTGGCTTCACACGGCTACCAACATTGTCGTAGACCAACTCTAAGTCCAAATCTCTCTCATCCTCGATGATCATGTTGCGAAGAATCACACAACATGTCATTATGTTTTTCAGTGTTTTCTTATCCCAAAAACGAGCAGGACCTCGAACAATGACAAATCTAGATTGCAAAACACCAAGGCTCTCTCAATGTCCTTTCAGCATGCCTCTTGTGTCTTGGAAAATTCAGATTCTTTCTATTCCTGCGATTTGAGATGGTCTTCACAAATGTAGATCAAGTAGGATAAATACCGTCGATAAGATTGTACCCCTTTTGTGTAGCCATGCTCGTTGACTGTCTAGTTGCAAGCGGGAGCATCACCACTGGCTAGCCTCGCAAATAGATGAGACCGATGCAATACATTGATGTCATTGAGTGTACCCAGCAAACCACAGAAGCAACACCAAATCCATAAATCCTCGGATGCAACGGCCTCAAGCACAATTGTTGCATCACCACCCTTGCCACAATACTGCTTGTGCCATGACTTGGGGCAGTTTTCCAAGTCCAATGCATGCAGTCAATACTTCCTAGCATGTCAGGCCAACCTCGAGCCGCATTTGTGCCATCAATCTCACTGTGTCTTCTTCATTGAGCGCTCTAAGATAAACATGAACAAAGAGACGGATTATCACTTTGGCATACAACTGACTCGATTGTAGTATCCTCGTCAATGTGAAGATACTCGTCGGCGTAGTCAGCCGGAATGCCATAGGCAATCACCCTCATCGCTGCGGAGATTTTTTGATATTTGCTAAACCCAATTAAGCCCGCAGCATTCCTTCGACAGGTAAAATAGCGACAATTGGCCTTGCGAGCTTCCACAATCTTTACGAAAAGGGATCGGCGCATTTGGTACCTTCTACGGAAGATGTGAGCCGAGTAGGTAGGTATCTCCGCAAAGTAGTACCGCATGAGCAGCTCGTTGTCGTAGAAGCGGTTCCAAGGAATGAAAAGCCGGCCAACGGTGGAGCTTCGCCGCTTCTTTTTCTTCCGAACCTCGAACTCCTTCACGGCGAGAACCACCACCACCATTTGCTTCTGGGGTTCTCGAGCAACGTCTCTACATCCGAGTCGTCGGACGAGAACGAGTCCTTGAGCAAAAATTGCTCGCACGGGCTCAAATCCATTTAAGATGAAAAAAACGATTCAACCCTAGAGTCGAACGTCAGCCGTCCGATCATACCCTAGCGCCAAACTCCACCCGTCAGATATGTCGTTCTAGAAGGAATTCCATGGGCAGGCATGCGCGCCTTCTCCGCGCCGTTGGATCGCATGGACGGTTCCGATCAGCTTTTGAAGGGCAATCCGTGCGACGCTGGTTCTGCATCCTGATTGGCCGCAAGGTAGTGAGGCTCGCCCAGTTGCTTTCCCCATCTTCTGCTACTTCTTCCTCTCCGGCGACAGAGCCGCCATTCTTCTCCTTCTTCCTCTCTGGCGAGATGTCGAGCTCCACGTCAGCCTCCCGCCCCACGTGGCCGGTGTATGGTCCAGTGCCGATGCATCGCTGCCCTAACTGCCCAAGCATCGCGCCACTGAAGCGGTTGACTTCTAATGAGGACAAGAATGGCAACTTTGGGCGTGAGTTCGTCAAATGCGAGAGCAAGCCGGAGGGGCAGGTTAGATCTGAGTTCTTCTCGCATCCTTTTTCTCTAATTTCTATTTTTTCCGTCGTATTTGGGATTTAGGGTTCATGATTTCGTTTTCAGATCGTGCAGAAATGCAACCATTTTGAGTGGATGGATGACTACATCAAGAGGCTTCAAGTGCAGGGCTTGATGGATTGGAGGGGGGACGCATCCCGGGAGCTCAATATGCCGTCAGCCATGGAGAATCGGTATATCAAGGTTAATCGAGCGGAGAAACACTCACCGATGGATCCGGGGCGGCGACCGCTATTCGGCCCGGGACGCAACTCACTTGCGCCGGACGGCGGCTACGATTCGGCCGGGGACGGAACTCGTGCGGCGCGGCGACGACTCAGTGGCGGCTTTCCGCCGGAAGATGTCGCCGATTTATGGCCGAAATCGAGGGCGGCGGCGGCTGGATGGGGAATGGGAGGGAACTCGCGCGGGGCTAAAATGTCACTCCCGCCAACCGCTTCCTCGCTATAGAGGGCACGGTTCGGCGGGGCGGATTTTCGGTAGCCCTTTGGTCGTTTACGGTTTCTATTCGGTCCTTTTTTTTTGCCTCAAAAATTGAAAGCGGCCGTTAATTTTCAGTTCCTCTTTCTGCTAGAGATGCTCTTTGATTCCCGCGCTTTTGCTGGTAAAACGTCCGCGTCAGAATCAGGCTTCTGTTACATGTCCACATCAAGCACACACACCTGTCTGAAACTAGTCACGAGTCACGACCTGGCACTTCCAGGTCCCCTCATCGAAGAAAAAAAAAAGTTCTTCCACATCGCACGACATATCTGCATAACCTCTTAACAAGGATATTTTTATTATAATAACATTGTCCACAAATCCGCCTAGCCAAATAACTATACGCAGCATAGAAAACACATGTGATCTGAACAGCAAAGAAGCTTCGGTTCACAGTTGCGAAGACAAATTGCGCTGCTGGAGATTTAGGACACTGGGGCGGGTAAGCCAATTACGAGCAACACGGCATTGCTGGGTGCAGAATTCTGGTGCGCTTCAGCGTCGATCTCATGGCAGAGAGTTTGTCGAGGCTAGAATTTGTCAAAAGTTCGGTAGCAGCGCACATGAATGGAAATAGGCAAAACATAACAGCTAGAACTGAGACTTGTCGAGGCTGTCGAAATAGGGATGCTCCATCGCAGCTTTGGCTGAGATCCTGTTCGCGGGGTTGAACTGGAGCATTTTCTGCAAGGAACAGGTTATGGAAATGGTCATGTCACTATACTGCTTCATAGTCGCAACACGATTGATGTAGCCATGGCAAATGAATGAAAAATCTGAACTGAAGTGCATTGCTCCGTATAATGGATGAACACGCATAACTTGAATTTGATGAACTGAAGATGCGGCAAACATGGATAAAGGAAATACTTTAAGCATAGTGTGTATTCAGTTGGCAGGCGAACAATTTTCTAGTAAAGAGGAAATAAAGAGTTTGCATTTCAGATCAGTTGTTTAGTTTACCGATAGCAGGTCAACGCCTTCCTCTTCCAGTGTCGGGACTGCACGAGTCATTTTCTGTGATTTCCACTTTGGATAAGCATGCCAGTCTCTCAGAGCAGTCACTCCAGGCCAATCCTCCTCAGTAGGAGTTCCCAACAACCTTGTTAGAAGCAGTTTTAGTTAATGGCTCAACAAAAGTACAATATAAATTGACAGAAGTTCGGTTACTGGAGTAGGGTCTAACTGTTTGACAAGTCCACTGCCACAAGTTCGGTTACATTTTCAGATAATAGCAAGCATCAGCTCATGAAACTGAATGTTTCAACAGAACAACACAATAACTATGAGAGTTTTATTATTGCTGACACACTATTCTTCAAGTCAGTTCAGGAGAAGCGGAGGAAGAAAAACCTGAAAATGTGAAGCAGCTGTTGTAATTCGGAGTCACCAGGGAAAAGAGCCTGTCTTCTTACCATCTCAGCTGTAAAGATTGAAAAACAGACTTCAATAAAAAGGGAAAATATGAATCATAAATGAAGAAGAGGAAAGAAAAAACTAAAGCAGTTGGCAAGAAATCCAAACCCATTTGACATTGGAGCTCAAAATCTAAAGGTATTCGAAATTAAAGAATTCATCTTGTTTTTTTTACAGCATTTTGTAAATCTTTCTTAGCTGCGATCCTTGACACTGATACGCTCAAAGACATAGAAATACCGGTAAGGCTTTACTTCTTTCAAACAAATGTAACTTCTGTTAATGTAAGGTAAAAAACCCAGTTAACTTAGTACTCTATTGGTCAATACAGAAGAGTGAAGATGTATCCCCTACTGTATTTTTGCGCTGATTGTACATAACTGTGCTTGAAAAAAAAAAGATTCGGGATAAGGTTATTAATAACAATGATTAAAGGAAAACTGAAGTACCAAATATGCATCCAATGGACCATATATCAACACCGGTTGAATAATGGGTTGCTCCAAGCAATACTTCAGGAGCTCTATACCAAAGTGTCACAATCTACAATACAAAAAGAGAACACAAATGAGGAACTAAACCATGCTGATAAATTAGGTGGGAACAGAGTGTTCACTATCTAAGTGTACAATTGACTAGATAAGTAAACAGTACCTCATGGGTGTAACTTTTCATAGGAACAGTAAAAGCTCTGCTTAACCCAAGATCTGCAATTTTCAGAATCATCTTGTCCTTGTCAACCAATAGATTTTGTGGCTTTAAATCCCTATGATATGAAGGAGGAATAAGCATAAATCACATCAGTAACAAATGCAATATAATTTGGGAAGAAACAGCATAAATCAGGGAATAGAAGTCCAACCGATGAAGGACACCATGGCCATGGCAGTGTGCAATTCCTTTGCATAACTGATACAGGAAACTCTACAAGAAAAAGTTATCCATTAGCCTGAAACAAACCTATCAAAAAGAGAAATTACTCTGCTACCTTCTATCTACTGACCAATGATTAGCGACCATTGAAATATATGAACTGGTTGATGGATAAATATGGGGCATAATATAGTTTCAACTTATAAATAGATCCCTACAGATGTTCCTATGGAAGCAAACGTGGAACTATTTCTCATTATGCAAAATCTTCTTGTATATTGACATGATCGCATGGTGCATCAGACCCATTTATCTTTTTTTTTTTGCGGAAAGAGGAGACACGTATTACACCATCGTTCTTACAGAAAGACCCAGAAGAAACATAAAATTACAAAGAAGCCCTTCTTCTAGGTCCCGACTAAGGCGACGAACTGGAACCGTCGGTGGCGCGCCGCTGCCGCTGCTCCGTCTCAAACCTTGGAAAGGAGCCAGCCCCATGGAAGCCGGGAAGTCGCCGATCGCCGGATCCGAAGATCCTACTCGCAAGAGCGCCGTCGTCGTCGCGATGGAAGTCAACGGCATCTTCTCCTTCTTATTCAGCATCCGGATCCTCCGCCACGCTGGATCCGGCCGGGGCACGAAGAACACGCCAGATCCGTAGATCGACGGGCTCGGGAAAGTCAGCCGCCGCACGAAGGAGCTCCAGGGAGCGCCGCCGCGAGAGAGGAAGCAGGCCGACACCAAAACCCGCACCGACGCCACCTCCACCTCCATGGCGCCGCCAGCCCAGGACCTACCAAACCCTACACTATAAACAGGCCCGGATCCACGGTTTCCCCAACCTCCCGCCGCCGGAGCGGCCGCCGGAGGCGAGGGAAACCGCAGATCCCCGGCGAGCGAGGTGGGCTGACGGGTGGTTTCAGAAATCGCCTCTCCGCGCTACAGTGACGGGGGAGAGAGAGCGTCCAAGTCGCTTTGTTCTGTTAGACCCATTTATCTATTACATCCACAAATCAAAGGTGTGAAGAACTGAACTTTTAAATCCGTACATGTGTGTATAGCTGTATGCAAAATACAGAACACAGCGTGACAGCACTTCTTATTCCCTAAATGTTGTCTTCCGCAAGTAGCCAGAGTTTAATGAATAATTTAGACTGACTTACAAATTTCATAGTACACTTTGGTGTTCTGATTAAAACACCGCAGCAGATTTCCGAAGGGAAAACTCAGAGTTGATAAACACGTAACAGGATGCGAATTCAGATCAGTACCTTCACGACCTCCGTGGGGAGAGGCTTGGGGGAGGGCCCGCGGCGGTAGGCGTCGACGAACTTCTTGAGATCGGTGTCGAGGAACTCGAAGACGAGGTAGAGGACGGACTTCCCCCCGGGCTGGCCGCCCTTGGTGGCCTGCTCGACGGCGAGGAGGCGGACGACGTACATGGAGCTGGAGAGGAGGCGGAGGAGGGAGATCTCGCGGAGCGCGGTGGGCGGGATCCCCTCCTCGTCCATCTCCAGGCGGGTCTTCTTGAGCGCCACCAGCTGGCCCGTCGCCTTGTCCTGCGCCTTGTACACCTTGCCGTAGGTGCCCTCCCCGACCTTCTCCAGTTTCTCGTACTTCTCCATCACGCTCCCGATGGCCGCCGTCCTCGCTGCGGCTGGCGTGGGAGGAGGAGAGTTGCAAACCCTAGGTGCGTGGGGCTGCGGACTGCGGTGGCTGCCGGATTTGGAGGTTTTGAAATGGGTGAGAGAGGGAAAAAGATGGAAAGAAATGGGGAGAGTGACAGAGGGAGACTCGCATGGGCTGGGCCGCTGGGCTTTTTCTTCGGCATCTTGGAAAGGTAGAGCGGGTGTTCGGAGTGCTCCCTAAAAAAGACTTGGAGGGTTACACCGCAAGGTTTGATCAAGATCCATGTAGACCAAGTCAAAAAAAAAAAATCCATGTAGATGGTGCAGTGGCGAAAATTCAGAATAAAGGAGCATATAGTCCGGTGTGTCGTGATGAACAAGGCATGTTCCTGGGTGCTTCATCAGTTACACGTGAGGGCATTACTGATCCAGAAATCTTTGAATCCTTAGCGTGCGTTGAAGCTCTATGCCTGGCGAAGGATATCCATGCTTCTTGATGATCCTGAAGGAATTTCTCAATAGGAAATCTGAGTTCGAAGAGGTTTTGATTCAACACAAACGGCGGGAAGCTAATAGAGAAGCACATCGCCTAGAGAGACTAGCTACATCTCTGAATTTTGGTAGGCATGTGTGGTCTATTAATCCACCAGATGGTGTGAACATCCCTGTAAACTCTCTGTTACTTGAGCATTAAGGCTTGTCGTTCCACTAAAAAAGGAGTTGGGGTTAGGGACATAAACGGTACGGATAATTTCTGCACCAAATCTGCACCCGCATCCGTTTTTAAGATATGGTACACAATTATAGAAATCCGAAGGATACGGATATCGGTCAGGCGGATATCCAACGGATATGGAGGCGGATATGGTATTGCTATTATCCTGCGGATATGGATTATCCGCCTTTTTTTACACATTATCCGAGGCTCTTAATTAGGATAATACGATTAAATTAGTCCAACCGTTCAGCCTAGATACCCATTAGTGCATTAGCCAAGTGATTGATTTATATGGTAAAACCTAGGACGATCACATCTACACAGCCTCCTTGTTGGCAGTCTCGCGTGCGGCGTGCAATACGGATTGGGCGCTATGGACTCCGGAGGTGAGAAATCTATTTATTACAACTAGGTGAGCAATCTAATTAAACAGTAATCAATCTATTAATTCTAGGTGAGAGATGCAAGTTCGCAGTGCAAGGCTGAAAGCATCATATATATATCCCCGATTAAGTTGTTAAGTACTATTTAACAACGGTATTCACCTTGGTGTAATCTTCAACGCCTGGTCACTCTAGTGTTATTTGTTTCGACAATTATTGTTCATATCGTTTGCATGGTGAAGTTATGTTTGTTTGTGTGTATTTTATTTTTATTTTTGTCCACGATCCAAAACTGCTTCGTTTTCGATCCAAATCCACAGTCCTATTTAATCTGCAGTCGAATCCATGTCTAACAAAGAAATATGTAAGAGGATATGGAGAGAGCATTGTCCGATTTGATCTGATCCGTTTACATCCCTACTTAGGGTGCTCTAAACTTGTTGGAATGATTAGAACATGGGATACTATAAAACATGAAAAAAAAGTTTGATTTCATGGAACCTCTTGTCAACCCAGTAAAAGAACAAGGTGGAACCAAAAGATTTTCTCGAGATACATCGACAAATTCATGCGTCAACAACTTCTTAATGATCTAGTTGAGCACACATGGACGCATCATGGAAGTTAAATGTTCTTTGGATTGAATTATATTATTTGTACTATGTCTGAGAACTAATGTGTGGTGTGATGTACATTTTCTCTACTTAGGATGTCCTATGAGTTTGATTTTAAATTTAGGAAAGATAAAAATCAATTTGAAATGATATTAGTTTATGTGAGGAACATATCTGAAACTATAGTGACAAACAAAATACGGTGTAGTTACAGAATGGAAAAGAAAGCAGAAGAAGAAAAAATAGGCTTTTGAACCAACGTATGGTTTGATGGTTAGGAGTGTGGCTGTACCCAACCCCGGATCTAACACATGTGTGTCGTATAAAGGCATAATATTATTTTAGTGGAAGGCGACGTTCCCGCCGATAGCGAGGCGTGTGGAGGTTATGCCGAACGGGTATGCCTGCCATGGTGGATAAACCTGGCCCACCAAGGAGGCCCATCAGATAAAGCCGGAGGGCTTAATGGAGAAGACCTCATGGGCTTGGGCGCAAGAATAAGCCCTGGGCTGGCTTAGTGAAGTCCAAGACGAAGGCCAGACTACGTTCGCCTTAGAGAGCAAGTTAGGGTTTGTTGTCGTGTTAGTCTAGGACTCATGATCTACGTCAGTTAAGGATTTTCTTGTAGGGGAAGGCTTGGCGCCTTTATAAGCCAGCCTTCCAGCAGCCTTATGAGGACGCATACAACCTCATTGTAATCTGTACACATATTCGCCTTGAGTGAATTATAGCAGCACGTAGGATCTCGCCACCGTCGTGAGATCTAAAGCTGGGTAAGACCATGTGTGCAATCCCGTCACTGGAACCCTCTACGTTCTTCCCCACCTCCTCTACGGTACGTATGAATCCATATAGTAGTTCCGCGTTACCAATACCTCGACAAGGCGCCTGTCGTGACTTCGTAAATCTTAAGACCCAGATAGGGTGAGTTTATGTGCATGTATGTGAGCGTGTGCAATTGGTTCTCCTTACAGGCCTCCATCAGCAAATCCAGCTAGTAAGTACAATTCTCTTTCTCACCCAGAAACAGTGGAACATCGTTATTTCCAGCCAGCAAAAATAGAGAAATGAAACATGCCACACGCAAGATAAACTAAATCTTCAGGCGGAGTTCAGAGCGCGCTTCTGGAGTACCCGGGCCCAGGATTGAGAAGACGGTGGCCGGCGGATGGAGCTTTTGTCCCCTGCTCTTTTCTTCACCGCAGCAGGGTGGGCTCTGGCCTTGCTGTGCAGGACCTGGGGGTGGTGCGGCCTTCCTGGCCGCGTGTACAGGAGCCTCAAATCGTGGATCGTGGAGGTGCTCGCCGGCTTTTTGAGCACGGTTCAGCCTTCTTCGGCCGGCCGAGGTGGCGAGGGGAGGAGTGGTTGGTGCAGTTTGCTCTGCTTCAGTTGGCTTTGCTTCGTTGTGCACGGCCCTGCCGTGGTGGTGTGGGAGGTTGCTCTTGGCGTGCTTGGCTTCCCGGCGTCGGCTCCGACAGTGAGGACTTCGTGCTCAGGACAGGGTTGCTGGAAGATGGGTGGTTGCAGGGAGGAAGCGCCATGGCCGTGCGTGTTCATCGTGCTCGGTTTCGTCGCCTGCGGCGGACGGCTCATGCGGCTTCTACAAGAGTGGGGTGCTCTCTCTCCGGGGTGTGGCGGCGGCCTGGTTGCTTCTTCTCCGGCGACGAAAAGGATGCTCTCAAGTGTTGCGGCGGTGCAGCTTTCAGGTTCCCAGGTTCTTTGTGTTCTTGGCCTTGTTGCTGTTGTTCTGGGTGTGTCCTCTCTGTTCTTCAGCGTGCGTGTTCTTCTTCTTGTTTTTCTCTGATGTATGCTCGCTGAGGATGATCCAATTCAAAAAAAAAAGGATTGACAGTGTATTCCTCTTCTTCAGCGCCCATCTAGTTGAAAGAGTTCCTTGGCTTTAATCTCCAGGGGACAGTGTCCATCCTTCTAACGGAGGTTTTGCCTGGATCATACATAGCGGCATCCACTTCCTGAGTAGCTTCGCCACCCTCTGTCAAATCATCTGCATATTTTGCCAAGTGAGACTGTCAAATAGAATTTCATTTGCATCTTCCACATGTTCCACATAAGTAATAATATTCAGCACAGTTTTTGTTATTGCTCACTCACAATTTAGCAATACTTTCATACTATTACCAACAATAAATTTAGTAATTGCTGAAATTCCTTCCACGCCATTTGACTAATGTCACACTTTTTTTAGAACCACGCAGGAGGACTGCAAGTATTTATATAGAAGAAGAAGAAGGCTCGACGAGCCGAAGTCTTACAGAACAGCTGTGTAACCCAGCTAGAAAGAGAGGGGGAACGACCCTAGAAAAGGAAACAAGAGCGACCTCAAAAAAAAGGAGAATACAGAAAATAATCCTATACACGAAGAAACTCGACACGGGATTAATCTGCAGAGAGAGAAAGCCGGCCTTTGCTTGCTAGGTTCCATTGTTTTGCTTCGTTCATCATTTGATTTACGAGAATATCCACCGGTTTGGCTGTTTTTTCAAAGACTCTGTTATTTCTTTCTTTCCAGAGCTACCAGGTAGTGAGTATCGTGATAGAGTCCAGCTTCTTTCTCCTTTTTCCTGTAGTCCTCTTCCTTGCTTCTTGCCACCACTTCTGAAGAGTGTCATTTGAGTTGGGTGTCAACGTTTGCAGATTTCCCCACGTTAATACCTTGCTCCAAATGATGTTGCTTATGGCACAGCCAATGAATAAGTGTTGGGCATTTTTCTCACTTGAGTTGCAAAAGGTGCACTTGTCATTGTGTGGTAGCCCTCTTCTGGCTAGTCTATCAGCAGTCCACACTCGGTTGCGAATGAACAACCATGCGGCGAACTTGCATCGCAAAGGAGCCCAGGTTCCCCAAATTGCCGTAGCCCAGGTTCTTGACACGTAATGGGCCTTGTAAACTGATTTTGTTGAAAAAGAACCTTTGGTATCCCACGACCACGACCACTTATCTTCCTCATTTGGCAAGGGGTTTATTGAGCTGCACTCTTCCCAAATCGTGAGAGCTTGCAAAAACAGCCCAATATTGATAGGTTTCTTAATGTCGGCAATCCATCTCCCGTGAGCTAGAGCTTCTACCACCGTTCTTCTAGCTTTTATTTTCTGATTTATGATTGCAAAAATACCAGGTGCAATGTCTTCTACAGATTTTCCGTTAATCCATTTGTCTGTCCAGAAGTAGGTCTTTCTCCATTCCCAATTTGAACCTTCGCTGCGGTGTTGAAAATGCTCCTGGCTGTAGCATCCAATGGGCTAGCAAGAGCTGCCCAAGCTTTCTTTTCATTAGCTCTTAGTGACCACGCCCAACGAGTGTTGAAGGTATTGTTCATCGTCTGGAGATCGTGAATTCCGAGTCCCCCGTTGGATTTTGGTTGACTAATGTCACACTCAAAGCATAAGTGGTCTACACTCTCTTGCTCAGCACAGAATAAAGATATACAACATGGCGTTTAGAAACATTATATCTCGTAAGTATTTTATTATGTGACACCAACCATAAGAATACTTGGACTCTGGGAGGAATATTTAATTTCCACACCGCTGGCACAAACACGGGGACAACCCCTCTAAAGTTAATCACTGCATACAAAGATTGAGAAGAATAAACCCCAGAGCTACCCAGTTTCCAAACCATTTGATCACTTTCATGAGAGGGGTCAGATCATAGACAATCCTATTAAGCCCATCCCAAAGCCTTGGAAGTTTTTGATTAAAACATCTCCTAAAGGAGAGTTTGAGTACTTCACCGTCCCAAATTTCACTAATTGTACGGTTCTGCTCATTACAGATAATATACAGATCCCATAACTGAATTGCGAGGCTAGTGTCCCCAAACCAATTCTCTTCCCGGAATTTGATATTTCTACCGTTTACAACTAGCTATTGGAAACCAAACTTTCACAGAGGTCCGTTGACATATTGTTAGTCCCGTTAGTCATTCTAACCACAACGGGCAAATTGCAAACAATCTGGGTTAAGGGTTCTACTACTAACAAAATACATTTGCTACGAACACCAAAGAGAAAATAGCCATTGATACTCTTCTAGTTTTCTGAGTGTTCTGAACAATATATATAGGGCAAACTATATAAGAAAAGAGTACGATCTTGTAGCTCATGAATGTGACAAGCTGTACCTAGCTAAGTATACATACCTAAAGCTGCACAGCTAATGAGTTATTACATCATTAGAAGAACGAAACATACGGCATGAACATAGCTTCGGAATCCTCCAGGAGTGCGTATGAATCTTGGCAGACTCTAAGTTCACCACCCCTGCTATAACAAACTCTGTATAATCATTTCCTCTCGAATTCCTGCACAGGAGCGCTGGGCGTTTCTGGGTTAAAGAACCGTCCTGACACCCTCTCCTCTAACACCATCCGTGCTTCTTCTGATCGAATAGCCGTTGGAGTCTTGTACTGGTTGGGTGATGTGCCCCTAGACACAAAGAAATCCATCAGAGCTTCAAATGCACCATGTTTCACCACCCTTATCTCGAGTGCGCTGATTGAACCTCGGTGTCGGATTTTGCGGTACATTTGATCGAAGCATCCTTCCGCGGTCAAACAACACTTCTCCATGACAGTCTGATCGACGTCACTGGCGATATGGTTACCCGCCGCACTGACCAGCTCCCAGAACAGGACATAGTGGCCAGGCAAGGTGGATATGTCCGCGTATGCAGTGCTACCACCAAACATGTAACCAATAGGCCTAAGATGCAGCTCATATGCTTGTGAAATGGCCTTGAGCAGGTCCTCCTCGCTTACAGTCTCGTAGTCAATGCTTAAGGCAACATTGTGCCGCCCTGAGAACTGAAACAGTGGCATTGCATTGTAGAATCCACTCACAGTCAAAAGGTCGCCCACTCGGTATCTGTAAAGACCTGGTATGCACCACAATATGCGAAGTTAAACTCATTTTCTTAGGCCTAAATTTTTTCAGAAATTGGTGAGAACACTGTTTTTAATTCTTATAACATCACAAAAAAAAGCCACCAAGCAATGTAAGCAAAAGAAACCAGGCCTACATAAGCAGGAGTGAATTACTGCAGGAGCAGCAATCTCATTTAGTTGTACTTCAGGGAAAAACATGACGCTGTAAATTAAGTGCTAGTTCAATTGGGTTTCTTAATACTTACGAGGGAATTGGGATAGCAGATAGCTACTCTGCTAATGTATTTGGGTGGGGTAACACTGATAAACTTAAATCATGCAAGAAATCAGACTGGAGATATATGTAACTAGTCCAAAAGCTAGCTAACCTGCAAAGGTGGTGACAACCAGCTCATAGCACCGACCAGTTTTGACACCCATAAGATCCACAAGCTTAGTTCCCTGTACCTTTTCATCATCACCACCATGCTTGACCTCTGCGAATTCATAGTAGGCAATGTTTGGAAGCAATGCATACGACGCACAAGAAGGTGGATCAAGAGGCTTCAGATTGATCCCTGCAGCGCACTCCGTAGACACGTACACGGGCGAAACAATTGGTAACCCAGCACCATAACTCTCGAGAATCGGAACTTACTGAGCCAGGGAGCCGGTCGCAATGGTGAGGATATACCGTGCTCCTGGCCATAACCTCCCCTGGAGGACCATTTTGTAAAATTAGGAGGACCATTTTGTAAAATTAATATTACTCTAGGGGGTTTTCTGAAAATTTACCGTCCAAAACGGACTGACAAGTGGGGTCAGTGACCTGCGTGCACGCACTTGTCGAGTTGTGTGACCAAATAATCACGTTCTGGAGAAGTGTGACTTAAGTGCACATCGACGACGAGTTGTGTGAGCTCTGGTGCCATTAACTCAGTTTCCTGGGAAGGTGAACATGCGGTACATTCCCTTGCCGCATTTCTCCTGATCAGCATGCAAATGCCTGCAGCAAAATGCATATTTCCCCTGATCAGCATTGTTTGTTGCAGGTTGAAATCACAAATGCTGAAATGAATATGACACTTGGTAGGCAACGATGATCAAAGAACTCAAGAAAGCTTACATCTTCCTCACGAGTGCCTCCAGGGCATTGTAGAACAGCCTCTGGCGGAGCTTCTCCGTGGTGGATGGAAAGAGCTTCTGGTGCCCCCCGGACGTGCCAGAGCTGCCCACCATGAGACATACAGATCAGTTTCGTGTATTTCTTCACACACGCATAAAACTGGACACGCGGTAATGAATGATTTACCTTCTGAGGAGCTCGGTGATGGGCTCGGAGCAGAGGATGCTGGACGGCTCGCCGGAGAGAACGCGGTACACGTACGGCTTGATGTCCTCATACCGGGCGACGGGCACGCGCTCCTTGAAGGCCTCCCGTAGGTCAGCGGCCGAGGCGCCTGGTGGTAAGCAGTCCAGGAAGCGGCGGAGGTACTCCGTGTGGGAGTTCCGGGTGAGGATCTCCGTGAGGACGTCCCGCTGGATCGCCGCGGCGTCAGCGCTGAGGCGCTCGACGAGGGCGCGGCCGGCAACCGTGTCCGCCGGATCGAACTCTGGCAGCAACGCTATTGGTTGGGTCATTTGGTCAGGCGAGCTGCAGCCAAGATGAGAGCTAGAACGCCGCCCGCCGGGCCCTTCTTGTTCCGGAGGTCAACGATCTGGACTCTCGAGAGAGGGGGTTGTCGGAGGCAGCGCCTCGTCATTTCGTCAACAACATGACAAAATCTTTGTGAGCCGTTCCCAATTCAATGAGACGATGTAGACCAGCCGACAGGGCAACTCGGGTGAGCTTCATTTTTTTTTTGAATTTAACCACAGCTTTATTAAACCTCAAACACACTTACATCGTTTATCAATTTAGGAAATAGGAAACTAGAGGGATCATCATCCCAAAAACTATCAAACATGCTCAATGGAACTACGCCTAGCAAGCTAAAGAAATCTCCCTAAAACCTGAAGCAAGAATTCTGCAATCATCAAAAATGGCCGAAGATGATGTTGCAGAAAAACCTCCTTCCAGCATAGTGTCAATGACCTGGATATTATCCGATTGTATAATGAACTTATGACTTCCAAGGTATTGAGCTAAACATATTTCTTCTCTCAGCAGTAACGAAGTAAGTGAATTATTCATCGAGAACTTCCTATGGCATTCAGCCTTTTCCTTCAGCTTAGCGCCCTCGCTGTCCCCCCCCCCCCCCCCCCCCACCCCGAATGATCGGTACGGCGGAGAAAAGAGAAAGGGCGGTCATCTGGTTCTCTAGCAGAAAGAAAGGGTGACGTGCCAGACTGACCCATCACGTCTGTCTGAGACTCCTACTAACATCAACAGTATACTCAGACTCCAGCCTTGTCCTTATCATACCATACGATGTTTTATAGTCAAGGGATAGGTCGACTTAGTGAATTTAAGTGTAATACTTGTAGCGAATATAAGTAGTGTCAAAGCCTACACTGGCTTAGCTCTGCAGATGTTTTCAGGACGAAGACGGTGGTACGATACCACTCGCCAGTGATGATAAGATTCACTCATAGCATATGTGGAAGATCCATCCAATTTTCTTTATAGATTTATTTGTTCAAAGAAAAGACGCCTAAAAATAGGCGGGGAAAACGGGGTTCGAACAGGGTCACAAAGAGCTTATTTTGGGCTCTGTTCCCGAGGCATACTCTTATAGATAGAGAGGTGCCAGGCTAGCTTTCAAACAATGTCTGCAGAAAACATTCAGGAAAGAAGAGAGAAGCGATTGGCCCATCTAGAGGGAAAGGGAACCCCGCGAAATGCCCTGCAGGATGCAGGGAACATCCTCCTTTATCCTCTTAGACTTCCCCGGGCAACCCTTGCTCGAAACACTGAAGCGGCGAGTATCTCAGACTGTTTGATCAGCATTGCGCTCTGCCAGCGCTCGCTCTAACCCACCCTTTTGCCAAGGACACTACCATCAAAGAAAGACAACTCTCAAATGGATTTGCAGGTCTATGCGGATCATGCCGCGGTGAATATGTACCCGGTCCCTATACACACTGCCCGTTACTAGAAAAACTTGCTGCTTCAGTCAAATACGCCGCCACTTTTTGGCGTCTTTCAATTTCAACCCGATTCACCGTCTACGTGCCCTTTACGCCCAGAGCATAAGCTTCAGCCATAAAAGGATCTGCAACAAAATGAAGCTCTTTGCAACATGCAATCATAGATTTACCATTGTTATCACTGGCAATTGCTCCCATACTTCCTTCTCCATAATCAGCATTATAAACATCATCCACGTTTATCTTTATGGTACCCTCTAGGGGTCTTGACCAAGACTCCTTCTTTCTCTCTATCGGTTTCTTTTTAGCTCTCCAGTAGTTGGTAACAAGAACACCGACCGACATAGCACTTCTATAAATCGGTTGAATATCCTCACCATGAATAAATTGCCTTCTCTCCACCAAATATACCAGGCTCCAGATAGGATGATTTCCGGTAGGCCAATTCCTCCCATCGGATCCCAGGAGCCTAGATTCAGGATCATATGATCAAGAAGAAGAGGGCCCTCCTGGTCCTGCTGCTGGACCGAATCAATGATCTGAGCGACTCCAATTTTTTCCCATACTTGTTTTGCTCAAGGACATGTGAAAAGAGTATGCAAAATATCCTCACATCCAATGTTGCACATCGGACATTGACTAGAGTTGCCAATGTGTCTATTAGAAAAAACCCTAAGCATGGTATCAGTCCATGAAGTACCCTCCAGCCGAAGATCTTAATTTTCGATGGCAACTACAGACTCCACAATTTCTTCCACACTTTGCCTCCTTTAGAACCACCAATATTCATCAGATTTGGGTTGTGTCTCCCAGACAGATATTCCCATTCAGCGTGATAAGCAGATCTTACGGTGAACATACCATTTTTTGTGGGATGCCATGCTATAAAATCTTCCATACCCGATGGTGCAATCAGAATTTCAAGAATTCTGGTGGCATCCACACCCCAAAACACATCTCGGATCAACTGCTCATCCCAAGATCCCGTGATTAGGTTAATAAGATCTGAAACTCTATTCAACATAATGTTACCTTTGGGAGTGTAGACTTTCCTCGTTGGACTCGTTGGGATCCATGGGTCCTTCCATTTATTAATCTGTTCTCCATCTCCAACTCGCCAGATACAACCACGATTAAAAGTTTGGATTCCTTAGATAACACTTTGCTAGGTAAAAGAGATTCCACTCTTGAGTTTAGCATTCAGAAGACACCATCATGGTAGTATTTTGCCCGAAGCACCCTTGCAACAAGGGAGTTCGGTTCTTGCAGAAATCTCAAACATTGTTTGGCAAGCATTGCAGTGTTAAAAGTATGAAGATCTCGGAAACCCATACCTCCCTATCTTTAGGGATACACATTTTCCACCAAGCTAACCAATGCATCTTCTGTTGTTTCATCATCACCCCACCATAGTTGCGAAATAGCATTAGTGATTCCCTTGCAAATTTTCTTTGGGATATTGAATATTGTCATCGCAAACACTGGTATGGCCTGAGCAAGTGCATTTATAAGCATTTCTTTTCCACCCATGGATAGCATTTTCTCCTTCCATACACTGATAAGAGCTTATACCCTCTCCACCAGATAATTGAAATTATCAGATCTATCCGCTCTCACCATTGATGGAAGCCCAAGGTATCGGTCATTCAAAGACTATGTCCATATATCAAGCTCTTCACATACTTTCACTATCAACAGTAGTATTGAGACTGGAAAAAATACTGCACTTAGCATCACTTACTAATTGACCCGAACTGGCACAATAGTCATCAAGAATTCTTTTTAGTTGCCTTGCATTTTCTTCAGTCGCTTCCATCAGAATAAGTGAATCGTCCGCAATTAACAAGTGAGAAATAACAGGGGCATCTCGGCATACTTTCACTCCCACTAAATAATTTGTTGCTTCAGCATGGTTTAACATACATGATAATGCCTCTACGCAAAGAAGAAATAAGTAAGGTGATAGAGGATCACCTTGCCGAATACCTCTCAATGGGCAAAGAAATCAGTTTCATTAGAGTTGAACCGAATCTTATATCTCACCGACGAAATGCATGCCATGATCAGATTTACCCATTGTTGGTCAAAACCCAACTTGAGCATCATTTTCTCCAAGAAACACCACCCTATCCGATCATATGCCTTATGCATATCGAGCTTTACAGCACAAAGACCCTTCTTGCCTTGCTTCTTTTTAATTGTGCGAACACATTCGCATGCAATAAGAATGTTATCCATAATGAGTCTACCTGGGACAAAAGCACTATGTTGAGGGCCAATTATTTCGGGCAGTAACACCTTCAATTTGGCCAACATCTTCGATATAGCCTTGTAGACAACATTACATAAACTGATGGGTCTGAATTGTGTGACTTTTTCTGCATTTTCCACCTTTGGTATCAGAACCACCACTATATCATTCCACTTCTAGGATAACTTTCGTATTTACGGCTTGCAAAACCTCTCTCATCAAGTCATCCCCAAGCAGCGGCAATACCGCTTGTAGAAAACAACATGTAGACCATCACATCCTGGCGCCTTTAAGTCACCGATTTGAAACAGAGCTTTTTTAATCTCTTCTTCAGTAAACGCATGGCACAGGCTCTGATTCATCTCACGTGTCACTCTCGAAGGAACCTTGTTCAACACCTCGATATCAGGTTGTTGACCTTCAGAGGTAAAAAGTCCTTCAAACTAGAACTTGATCAGGTTACTCATTCCCTATAGATCCTCCCACTTGGCCCCAGCATCATCTATCAAATGTTTGATTGTATTCTTCTTCCTCCTAGCACTCGCAAAATTATGGAAAAAAGTAGTATTGCTATCTCCATGTTAAAGCCAATTAGCTCTACCCCTTTGGACCCACTTCAACTCTTCTTGCTCTAACAAAAGTTCGATTTTGAAAAGAATTTCTTTCTGCTCTGTGATCGAATCATCCGACAACGGCCCTCTCCTCAAGTCTTCCAGTTCCTTCTTTAGCTCCTCAATTCTTCTCTTAGGACCCCTCAGTTCCCTCCGAACCCATGCATGCAAATCCGCATGCACATCAGCCGTTTTCTGACTTAGGGTGGGTCCCACCCCACGAGAAGCTGCTCTAGGCCACGCATTCTGGACAATCAGGTCCACCATTTCTTCTTCAAGAAATCTCGCCTCAAATCTTTTCGGCAGCTGGTTGACAACATGTGTGTTAGCTAGGTACTCTATGCGGTGACCCTGCACACCACTGCATATTGTAGTGTACAAGTCGTTGACATAACACCCACAGACGGACTATTTCGTAAATATTACACCCCTCAGAGTAGTACAACAGAAACATTGTGGGTCCACTTTATTACACACTGCTAAATATTACAAGCCACAAATGCATAAAAACATCGACGTTCTCCTCCGACATGGGAGGAAGGTCTATTATTGCGATGTTGAGAGGTGTCAACCTACTAGCGACAGAAAACAGCAAACTAAGAACCATCTGGCTCAGCAAACTAAATAGTACTAGTCTAGTCCTGCTCGGCCTGGCTCCTACTAGTGAGGTTCTAAGTCTCCACCTCTTCTTCTTCTTCTTCTTCTTCTTCTTCTTCTTCTTCTTCAGTTTCGCTAACTCCGTACGCAATGATGTAGTCCACACCTTCTACTCCTCCAGACAGGTCAGGTGATTCGAAGTAGACATTGTCGGCATGGTATGCTCCGTAGTTCTCCTCAATGGCCTCTTTAGAGTCTAAGTATGGGGTACAAAGGGAACGAATGAGTAACAGCGTTACTTAGCAAGTTCAACTTAACGCTTAGATAAGTGGAAGACACTAACTACCATCTAAACCACAAAGTCATAGATGATTATGCAAGTTTGTAAAACATTTTTAGGAAAAGGTCCCTTTTATTTTAGAAAACTATGCCCCTAGCCTCCACAGGTTTTTAGTCATTACTTGGGATGCCTTTCCCGCAACGTTCTGTAGTTCCCTCCTGGAATGTGATAGTCACAATTTCTTTGTTTAACTCTACAGAGCTGCACCACTTTACCCAACAGCAACCTGGCTCTTTATGCTCTCTCAGCACACCATGTGTGCTATAGCCAGAACTCAGGGCAACAAGTCAGGTGGAGTCGCTTCCCCGCACAACGCATATCCGCCCCTCATGACCCAGCCGGTACAAAGTCCAATGGCTCGTCACCACTCCCGAGCTCCTATTCCAAATCACCCCGTCAGGTGGGAAGAGTATGCGCTTCCATGCTGTTGACTGCCGCAACGGACTCAACCAGGTAATAGTCTACTGAGGATATGCGAACGAGGGTAGAAACCTCTGACGAGCCCATCCATCGTGAATCTTTTGGCTGATGTTTCGATACGGCACAAGGATCACTAGGACATGGGTACTTAATCCTAGGTAAATACTTTCCCGTACAATGGAACCTCCACCACAATATCAAACCGTGGTGCCATTGCCAGCCAACAATATAGATATAGCAATTCACATCATTCGAAAATAGGTTTTTCTTTTTCATGCAATGATAAACTATAATACTTTGTAATTACGTTGATAAAAAATAATCAACAAGGACATGCAAGTTGGAACTTGCCTTGAGACTGATAGGTAGTGCAGTCTAAAGCTTCCGGCGATTTGTGACCCTCGTGTTCTGAAAATCAGCATCATTGTCTATATGAGACAATGTTTAAAGATCCAAATGTATGCTATTATGCATAGGATGAGATGATTTTATCCTATCCCAAAACTTAGTAGATTTCTTGGTGATCTCTTTGTAATAGTTTTTAATTTACTTAGGATGAGTGACATGATGGTCATAGTTTGGATGATATAGTTCAAATACTATTTTGAACTTAGTATTCATTTTCCCAAATTAATTTCTTTGGAAAAATAGGATTTTATAAAATATTCCAAAGAACATTCCACTTAAGAAGTCCTTGAATTTTTTATACTCAAAATAGTGTACAAAAATTCTAATTGATATTTTATTTGTGTAGTTGAGTTTCTTCTGATATGTGTGGATATTTTTAATCTATTTTTAGGATTTTATTTGAATTTATAATGAGTTTTCAAACTTAATGTAATTTCACAAATTAGTGAAATGAAAAAAATGTCCCTGGTCAACCCCTGGTTGAACCAGGTCAAGGAGTGGGCTCGGGTCCGGTCAACCGACCGAGCCACTCCTCTCTCTCTCTCTCTCTCTCTCTCTCTCTCTCTCTCTCTCTCTCTCTCTCTCTCTCACGCACGCGCTCGTGCTCGACCTCCTCTGGCGATCGAGTCGCCCGCGCCGTCGCCGCCTTGCTCCGGCCAACTCCAGCCATCTCTGCCGCCGTGGCTTGGGGCCAAACGATCCCCACACTCCGCTCTATCCTCCTGCCTGAGCGATTTGTCTTTCTCCTTCTCTAGCGGCCACGCGCAACCCATCCCTAAGGTTAGGGTTTCAGTGCCGGCGCTGCTCGCCGCCTCCACTTTCTTCTTCTCCGGCGTGTTCACCATGGCTAGTGCAGAGCTCCGGCCTCTGTGCCTCCGTGGTGCGGTGTTGTGAAGCTCGTCTTCACCCTCCTGCCCCCTCCAATGGTTGCGCGAGCACTGCCTCGCCGCCATGGAGCTACGGCAGAGGAACGTACGGTAAAACAACTTCCCTTTCTTTCTCTTCTACTTCTACTGCCTCCTACTCTGGATGTACTGAGATAGAATTCCACTGTGATTTTTAGGTTACTTCAATGAACTGATAAAATGGATTTGGGGTTATGTGTATTGTCTACCTTCTGTGCTCCTGTAATTTAGGAGTGAATGGTGTAGATCTAGCATTTCAGATCCCTCCATTACCTCGGGAATTATTTTTGGAGCAGTTTATGCTCACAGATGATGTAACTGATGTTTTGAGCATGCATGTCCTGGCAGTGATGTAAAAATTATTTAGGCATGATTTGTGCATGTTTGGCGTGCTGTGATGCCTCCAATCTGGAGTTACACAGTGGCAAGTTTGTATGAAGTGCTTTTTAATGCTTTCCTGTGCTTCCGCAGTGTACAGATGTGTAACACAGCTAATCCAGCGCTGCTGGTTCACTGTCTTGTGTATAAATCAGATAATCTAAATAAGAACAGATGTTATACTGCTATCTACTTCCCTTCCCACTTTTCTTAACAAACAATGACTAAAACACAACAACTTCTCTCCCTTTCATCCTCTCCTATAGCATATACCTTGAAACACAAGGTTCTGTTAAGAACAGATGCTTTTCCTACTCTCTTAGCATGGTTTTGTCATTTACAAAACTTGCTACATCACTATCTAGCTCACAGGGTCAACCTGCTGTTGTTGAGCAACTTGTGCTTCTGGAATATGTTTATAACCTGCTTCTTGTGGATTTTGCCTGCTCCTCCTAGCTGCTTCACAATTCCTAGAGTGTACTTAACTAGCTGAAATGGATTTTGGTGGATGGATTAGGTAACAAACATGATGTGGCTTGTGGTTGTGCTTGTTCTTGATGAAGAACAAATGGAAATGTGTGTGTTGTGTGCTTGATGCGAGTTGTGAGACACTGACTGTGATTGTGGTTATGTATTTATACAGGTTTGTGAGTTCATGGGTTGGTGACACCAGGATAACTTGCATGAGATGAGTAACCTCCTTACAGTGGCCCTATTTCTACCTCGAGCTGCCTTATTTGACTGCTTTTAGGCAGTTCATCCCTCCTTGTGGATAAATACCTGCTCTTCCTGCACCCCTTTGTGCAGAACAACTCCCCTAGTGGATGAACTCCTGTTGCGCAGGGTGATGCTTTCTAGATGTTTATCCTGCTTCCCTTCTTATCCAAGCTTCGGCTTAGCAGAAATATCTACTGCTAGTCTTGGACTTGTGTTGGAATTCTTATTGGGCTCAGTTTGGCTTGGTCTTAATATCTGAAATTATTTGTGGGCTTAAGGTTTGGGTCCACTTGACTGACAAGTGTCAAGTGAGATTCCTATTTGTGGGCTTTGCTTTTTATTTGAATTCTGGCATAGATTTGGAGTTTGTGTTGTTGCCTAAAGCTTTGTGGTATTTGAGAAATTATGGATCATGTGCAATTCCAGCATCTGCTACCTATTTCAATCTTGAGATTGCCTCTGTTGACTATTGATTTCATGTTGGAACAAGCCTTTGCCCCATTTGTTGCAGCAGGAATAATGTTGGCATGATCCGAAACCACATGGTGGTCTGCCCCTAAGGTGCCTAAAATCCTAAGCAAACTCCAATTGATTTTTCTTGTCTTAATTGAGCTTTTAGTCTTGATTAAGCAAATGCCAGATTAATATATTAACATGTCAGCACCAAATGGTGTTGGCAACATTTTAATCCTAACCACACTCTTTTCTCTTTGTTCTTTATTTTGCAGGTTTGAAGATCTCCAAGGAATACATGAAGATTTCTGTTTAGCGAGTTTATGAACTTTTTAGTATTCCATTTTGTAATTTTCAAATGTTGTAAGAATGATTTATATCCATTGCAATGAAAGCTTGGTATTCCAATTTGAGAAGATAATTACCTTGAGTTGTAATTGTTTTGAATGTAATCTCTAAGTGAATTTGGGAGTTATTTGTATTATATTTGTAAATACTATTTGTTGTAACAAATTGGTGTTGAAGTGTTTTATATAAAGAGATAATTCCTGTATGTGTTAGATATGGAATAGAGAAGTTATATATTTGATTTGAATTTGAGGTGATTATAGAATTCCTTTCTGGAATCCAAATAGTAGTTTTAAGAAACAGTATTAGTTGTTTAGAAAATATGACTTAGGGTTTATTGACACCCCTCGACTAACTATCAATGTCTAACTCCCAGAACATCGGCACTCGCCTGGTATCGACCCTAGGTTCTTTTAACACAAAAGCGCGAATTTTTTCCAGATTTCACCAAAACATGCATGGATGCACAAATGCCAGTCCTAAGTTCTACCCTTTCGAGTACTATAACTGCGGGGTATTACATCCTCTCCCCTTAAACTAAATTTCGTCCCGAAGTTTCTTCTCTGAGGTACCTGAATAACTGCGGGTAGTCTCGTCGCAAATCCTCTTCTTTTTCCCAAGTTGCTTCTCTTTCAAAATGATTTTTCCATTGAATCATACAATACTTAATTCCTCGATTCCTTAACCTTTTCCAATTTTCCCTCAATATTTTCTCCGGTTGTTCCTCATATGACAAATCTGGCTGTAAGTTCAATTTCTCAAATTCAATAGGTTCTTCTGGTGGTTATAAACACTTCTTGAGTTGAGACACATGGAATACACTGTGTACTTGAGACAATATATCGCGTAGTTCCAATTCATAAGCCACTTCACCTTTTTGACTCAGAATTCTGAATGGTCCAATATATCTAGGGCTTAACTTTCCTTTTTACTCCAAATCTATTCACCCCTTTTGTTGGACTAAGTCTTAGATATACCATATCTTGTATCTCAGGTTCCGACTGTCTTCTTGAAAGATCAGCATAACTCTTTTGTCTACTCTGAGCTATTTTTAATCGATCCCTGATGATATCAATCGCTTGTTGTTCCTTTATATATTCAGGTGCAAATTCCTTGTGTTCTCCAACTTCAAACCAACAGATAGGTGACCTACACTTCCTTCCATATAAAGCTTCAAATGGTGCCATCTGTATACTACTCTGATAACTGTTGCTATAGGAGAATTCAGCCAATGGTAAGTGTTCTTCCCAAGATCCTCCAAAATCAAGAACACAAGCTCTTAACATATCCTCTAAAATCTGATTGGTCCTCTCTGTTTGACAACCAGTTTGCGGATGATATGCGGTACTGTATTTTAGGTTTGAACCTAGTTGTTTGTGAAGTTGCCTCCAAAATGCTGCAGAAAATATGGATCCCGATCTGACACAATACTTTGTGGAACTCCATGTTTACTTACTATTTCTTTCACGTATAGGTCTACCAATTGTGCTGCATTGTCTTTTTGATTCACTGCAATGAAATGAGCACTCTTTGTTAATCGGTCTACTATTACCCATATCGCATCTTTATTTTTCCTGGTTTTGGGTAATCCTGTGATAAAATCCATACTAATTTCTTCCCACTTCCACTTGGGAATTGGTGAAGGTTGTAGTAACCCTGCTGGGTTCTGATGTTCAGCTTTAACTCGCCTACATGTATGACATTCTACAACATACCGGGCAATTTCTCCCTTCATATTGTTCCACTAGAATACTTTCTTCAAATCAATGTACATCTAAGGGTTACAAGTTACCTTATGGCTTAAGGCATCTGCTACCACATTAGCTTTTCCTGGAGTATAATTAATTGCTAAATCATAATCTTTGATTAACTCCAACCATCTAATTTTGTCGAGGATTATTCCTGAAGGAATCTCTTGTGTAGTGTCGTTCGAACACTGGGGACTGAAACACTCTCTTGACGAACCCTCGGCGACCTCGGCGAAGAAGACACACACACAGCAAGGAGACACAGCGGTTACCCTGGTTCAGGCCACCATGGAGCTGTAAAACCCTACTTCTTGCTTGAGATGGATTGCACTGTTCGGAGCGATTACAGTACAAGTGGTTGTGCTTGTAGCGAGGTAGAAGATGATCCTCTAAGGCCACGGCGAGGTCCTCTTCCCCCAAATGTTTAGGCGGGAAGGGTTGCCACATAGCACCAAGAAGGGGTACCGGCGTACTGCCCTAGCTCAGATAAAGCCACCGTCCATGGTGCAGACATAAGGCCTTGTCGGTGACGTCGTCGATGACGCCCACGGTGGCGCGTAGCGCCGGCCCGGCCGTCTTGCACCAACGAGGAAGGTCTTGGGCTCCGCTTTGCTTGTCGTGGATGGTCGGTACCCTTTAATCACCAAAGTGGAAAGCTTTGGCCGACACGCCCTGCAGGCGCGTGCGTCACTCTGGGGAAGACGCAATCGCACATCCCCCTGGCGCGGGGTCACGGGTGCGCCATGTCCTTGTCTTGTACCGCGCGAGGCATGATGGCGCTGCTCCCCTCGCGAGGGCGGCCTCGCGAGGCCCTTCCTTGGCCGTCTGGTGAAGCATCCTCCCGAGGCTTGCTAGCCTTGGTCGTGTGAGCCATCGCGAGGCTTAGCGAAGTGGGCCATGCTCTGTTGACTGTTGACTATCTTGTTCTTCATGCTTGGACTTCTGGGCCAAAGGCATACGGGCCGTGGTACCCTGGTTTCCACTGGTCCGACAGTAGCCCCCGGGCCCGTGTCGTGCACGCCTTGCGACCATTGGATGCGAAGCGGCACGGGCCCAAAATGGATGTCGGGCCCAAGAGTCGACGCGCGGCGCGATGGTTCTGTACGCACGCGCCCATGATGACTGTGACACCTTGGTAACTGCCGGGGTAGGTCATAAAGCCTGGGCCGCGCGTGGCGCGGCAGTCCTTTCATTCTCCCCAAGTGCGTCACCGGGGTGAAAGAGAAAGATTGGGATGACGCCCTTCCCCCTTCACGCGCGACGAGCGAGGGCCCCATGATGGCGCGGCGCCTGATGCCCATGGCGGCGGCCGAGGGCCCGGAGGCCAGGCTCCGGCCATGGACGGAGGCGTTTGCCCCCCGGAGGGCCTCGGAGTACCCCTTCTTCCTTCACTCCACCCTTGTGGGGCTCGTCCCCCCTTTCTCTGGATTTTTCTTCGCGATTTTGGATCACTACCAGATCCAAGCTCTGCACCTGCACCCGAACTCGGTGCTCACCCTAGCAATATTTGCTTTTGTCTGTGAGGGGTTCTTGGGCGTGGTGCCCTCTGTGGCCTTCTTCCGGACATTCTTCAGCTTGCATCTCACGGCCCCGGACCAACTTTCTGGGTGCGTCTCCTTCTGGGTAGTGGACGGCATGGCATAGTCCTTGATCCATATGGAGGGCCCCAAGAAGCAAGAAGATTTTCGCAAGAAGTGGGTTTACCTGGACGTCAGTGAGGTTGACCCGCTTCTGGAAGTCCCCACTGCTCCGGCCGTGAAAGCAGCGGAGGAGTGGGCTCATCTCAAGGAGATCGCCGCAGATCTTCGTCCACTGAAGAAGGCGATGATGCATCTGTGGAAGGCCGGCCTGACGGGGCAGCTGGTGGAGAAAGAGTTCCTCGAGCACCGGATCGCTCCGCTCCAGGACCACTCCAAGCGGATGTGGGAGTACGACGGGTGTCGGACGCGATGCGCTTGTCCCTCAGGATCTCATAGTCGCGGAGCTTGGCGACCTCATGAGGCTGTTGTACATGACGGAGAAGCCCGGCGGGATTTCGGATCAAGCCCTTCCCTTGTACCATCTTGATGCTTTTAGTGAAGTCGTGGCTAAGATGCCCAGCTTCGACCGGTGGGACCTACGCGCGCCCAGCCAGATTGGGGAGCGACCGAAACTGCTCCGCTTCCCCCGCGCGCCTACCGTCGGTGAGGGCGCTGGGCCCTAGGTCGCAGCAGCCGAAAGTTCTTCCACAGCTGAGGAAACGCGGGACGGAGTGGCTCCATCGGCGCGCATGCGCGGCCATCTTGTGGTTTCCTATAGTGATGAAGAAACTGCTGACGAGACAGGGACATCTCCACCGCCACCTGGTGCTCCCGCGGCGGGGCCTCAGGAGGCTCGAACTTCAGTTTTGAAGGTGGCGGCTCCCTCTTCAGGGTTGAAGAGGCGCCCATGGGTTGCTCGCGATGAGTGAGTTCTTTTCCTCCTTTTGACTTTTGTTTCGTGTGCCCCTTTTCCTCCCCGAGTCTTCTTACCTAGGCTCTATCCAGGGACCCTCCGCCGGCGAAGAAGGGGAAGAAGAGAAGACCTCCGGGCTAGAAAGCTCTTTCGGCCCGCGACGCGGTGACGGCTGTGTCAAGGGCGTCGGAGCCTGCGCGTCTGCAGCCTTCTGACGTGGAGGACCCTCCTTCCGCCTCCTCAGGCAACGAAAAAATGGACGATGGCGCGGCGGGCGACGTAGGGGTCCTGTCGCCTTTCACGCAGCAGCCAGATTCGCTTCCAGGCACCACGGAGGGCGATTCTCCCGTGGAGGCCCGTACGGAGTTCCTCGCGGGCTCTTCCTCTGGAGTTGCCGCACCGCCGTCTGAGAGCGCTGTCCTGGCAGACGACGGCGTCAGGACACCGAAAGCCATCCCGCGGTCTCCCGAAGTGGGGACCCAGTCGGACATGCTTGGTGCTGATAGTTCCATGCACGCGTCTTCTCGGCCCAGCGAGGGAAGCGAAATGGCGGGGGCTTCCTGAGGTGCCTCCTGACATCGTGCAGCTTGCGCCTGCGAAGGCTCCTATGTTTCCTGAAGCCCCGGCTGAGGCTAGTCATCAACCTTCGGCTCGCCATGCCCTGATCATGACCGGTAGCCAGGAGGCCTTCAGTGGCACGGCCCGCCGTGCCCTGCTGGACGCGCTGGGCGTACTTGATGGTGAGGCTCGCGCGGTGGAGGCTCCGCAGTCTCGGGAGCGTGCCCGTCTTGCACTGGCGTGGTACCAACTCCACGCGGTCGAGGAGGATCTCCGCCAGAAGGACAAGGAGACGACTGATCGCCATGAGCGGGCCTTGCTCGAGGCAGAGGAGATCGGCGAAAGGCCTCCCACGAAGCTGAGGAGATCTTGCGCCGCGTCAAGGAGCGTTTGGCAGAGGTGGAGTCGCGCGAGGCTTCCCTAGAGGAGAAAACCCGTGAGGCTTCGTCGAAACTCCAAGAGAGGGAGGCGGCCACCGCCCAACGTGAGCAGGCTCATGAGGAGCTCCTCTACGGGATGAAGCGTGAACAGGCTTCAATTGCAGAGCGGGAGGCTTCTCTTGCCGCGACGAAGGAGGCCCATGCTGCGCGCCTTGAGTCCGAGTTGGCGAAGGCCGAGGCTGAGGTTGAGATGAAGGTTCAGGCCGGTCGCGAGGCTTATGAGAAGGAGTGTGGCTTGGCCATGGAAGCTGAGCGAGCTGGCTTCTCTTTGAGGGAAGGCGAGCTTCTTGAGAAGATCCGTGGGCTTGAAAAAGAGCTTCGGGAGGTAAGAACCGCCTTACGGACGTCGGCCAAGGTGAAGATGCTAGCTGAAGCAGCACTTGTTGAATTGCAGGGACAGGTGACGTCCGCATCTGGGCCTGTTGTTGGGCTTCTCGAGCCTTCGGGCGGAGTGCCCGCGGCAGGCTGCGAGGATGACAAAGCGCTCAGACTTTTAGCCTCGCGTACCCGGGACACCGTTGAATGCCTTGGGGATAAGGGGCTGGAGCCCTTATCTAGCGCGGATGGTGCTGCCTTCCTTCGTTTCTTTGACAACCTTGTCAAGGTGTTGGAGACGGTGGCTTCTGAGGTGAATACCATCATTGAGGCGGAGTGTCGAAACCTCCTGAGCTTGGCCGCTACTCGTGTTCTTTCCAACCTCAGGTACCTCCACCCGACTATGGATCCTGCTCCTCTGCTGCGGCCCGTGCCGGAGGGGCTGCCCTCTTCGCTGATTGAGGAGGTGAAGGGCTTGGTGAAGATCCTCACAGCGACATTCGTCCGTGGTGCCGCCCAGGAGAGCGATGAGGGCGACTCGAGCACCACGGGCTCTGAGGATGGGACTGACGACGATGAAGCCGAGGATGCTGGGGAAAGTGGTTCCGCCGCCAATTAGGGTGCCTCCCGTGCCTGGCCAAGCATATGTGCGACTCCTCTTGACTTCCTGGGTTGTAATGAGTGTGACTTATGTTTCAGACACTAGTTCCTATTTTTATATTGTGGGGCTTTCGTGCCTCTTTATCCATTTCGGTGTGTTCTACGTCGTCTAGTTCCAGCCCCCGGGCGCACTGATGCGGTATCACGAGGTGGTAAGGACTCTTGAGGTTTGACGCTCAGGAGTTTCCTTTAGATGTCCAAACAAACCATGGAGTTCAAGAGCTACGATGTCTTTAGAAAGGGAACTTAGCTTTGGTGGGGTGGAGACCCTGAGGAGTGATTTTGGCCTGTTGAGCCTCTCGAGGAGCGAACTGTAACATCCCAATATTTTGGAA
This sequence comes from Poa pratensis, assembly GCA_947311845.1. NCBI lineage: Eukaryota > Viridiplantae > Streptophyta > Magnoliopsida > Poales > Poaceae > Poa > Poa pratensis. The sequence continues at coordinate 116,507,399 of CAMZMU010000041.1, read as the reverse complement.
TGTTTAAAAATCACTAAAAGTTTGAAACTTTTTTTTTAATTATAATAGAAACCAAATAATAGAAGACATTTGACATCTTCAAAAACTTTAATAGTTTAAATGTCCAAGTAATCTTTAATTTCAAAATTGGAGTTTTGTTTAATTTCTTTTATCCAAGGTATTTCAAAGAAACTTTCATCTCATAAAATGTTTTATTCCAATTGGTTGATTTTAAAATTTTAACTTTTGTCTATTTATTTAACCCTCAAACCATTCTTGTGCAAAGTGCTTATGTTATTTAAAGTATGCCTATTTCTAAAATGAATTTTGGTTAAACTATATGATATAATTTTTTTTACCTTCGGGTGTTTAATAAACCCTCCAATAATATTTACAAAAGGTTCTAAATTATTTAAAGCATGGTCCATTTTCTATAATGGTTTCGTTTCAATTATCTGATTTTGAAACATGGGTTTGAAATCTCAAAGCTGAAGTTTGCATCCTTAAATTTCTATAGCTTTTATAATCCTTCTAATGACCAAAAGCATTTTTTTGGATTTAAAATTATTTCATCAACTTTCAAAACATAAAATGAATTTCATGAATAAATTTCAACATGAAAAATGGGTATTTGTATTTAAATTATTTATCAAACTCTATTTCAATAAAATGTTTTGTACCAAATTATTGTTTTTGGTTTATCATATTGAATGATATTACTCACAATATTTTTTCTGGATTTTATTTTAAGTTCAAAAAGAATTTATAAAACCATATTTTATAAAATTACATAAATGTGTCAAATAAACCTTTATACATTATTTGAAATTTTCAAATTTTAAAATGTTTGGAAAAGTGTGTTTGAAAGTTCAAAAAGATAGATTTTGATTTTACAAAATTTTAGAAACTGGTTTGAGTTGATTTGGACTTTTAAAACAAAAGATATGAAAAAAATAAGAAAAACCAGAAAAAGAAAAAAAAATTTGCTGACGTCAGCGATGAGGTCAGCGTTGTCTTCAACGTCCAGCGGACGTAAATCATGCACGGAAACTGTTTCCGTATGCGTTTCTTCCCGTCTTGATTCCCCGAGTTTTAATGCTCCAAATCGAGAGCAGTTTGTTCCTACTTAAAGACCACGACCCCCTCTTCATTTCCCCTCTCATTCCTCTTCGAATCGTGCCCCAAGGCCGTAGAATTTCGTCGACGGAGCTCCGCCGGCCGCCGACGTATTTTCCCGATTCCGGCGAGGTGTGCCCGTTCCGACCCCGATACCCTGCCCATTTCCTTCCCCTCATGCGTGCACACCCTCCTGATGCCTCTTTATATTTTTGTCGCAGCCGAAACGACGAAATCGAGTTCGACCCGAAGCTCGCCGACGCCGTCAACCTCCATCCGCGACGCCTCACTGTTTCAAGACGCGCGAGTCGACGCCTTCACCCCCACCGTTTTCTCCGTGCCTTTCCGGACCTCGTTGACGTATTCCTGAGCCTGGATGACCGCCGGAGCTCCGCCGCCGTCCTCGACTTAGCCGCCGGACGCCGCGATGCCATTCTCCAACGACCACAGCGCCGCCCGCCCGCGACCGTCCGTGAGTGTCCGCGTCCGTCCGCCCACGACCGCGACTGCCCGCGCCCGCATCCGTCCGCGCCCGCCCGCGTCCGCCCGCCGGTACGGACCAATCAGATCGCTCCGTTTCATTTAAATCGTTTTAAATTTCCAGAAAATTGTTAAAACTTGTTAATTCCATATCAAATCAACCGTCAGTCCGTTTTCAATGTTTTTGTAGTCTATGGATTCGTATGAACGTGTAGAATACAATAGTATAATAAAAACTTGTATTTTATTCGTGCACAAACTTGTTATTTACAGAAACATGTAAAACATTATTTTAGTAATAGTTTTAAATCTATAAGTTCAAAATTTATAAATAAAATATTTTTGGAAAGCCCTTGACCTGTAGATTATTTTTGGTCTATTAGATCTAGACCGCTAGATCTGTTTTGTATGGATAAGATTAGATCCTTTAAACGAATTGGTCAGCGTCCAGTCAGCGCGTCGTCAACATCAAGTCAGCGCCGCGTCAGCGTCCAGTCAGCGCTTCGTAAGCAGCACAGTCATCAGATCCAGCCAATCAGAATCCGCCGCGTGGACAAGGATTTCTGAAGATTTTCCCGAATTAGTTTAATTAGTAGTTTTTGCAGAAAACCCCACGTACCTTAGATTTATCATTATTTTTTCTCTGTTTATCCAAATTCAAATATTTTTATTTATTTGGAATCCTTAGAACCAGTAGAATCTTTTGGATGTATTAGTTTTCTGTTTTGTCAAACTTAGATGTATTCAAATTTCAAATGGGAAGTTTGAGTATTTTTTTGACATAATTTTAGTTTAAAAATAGCGTTTTGAGTGAATCCAATTGCTTTAGTTTTGCTTAATTGCCCTCTGACCAGGGAGACATGAAGCCATATTTGTTAAGTTATTTATATTTTAATTTTGTGCTAAAAGTCTTTAAAATGTTTTGATTCTACAAACCTTGGTTTTAAAATATGTTAAGCAATTTTAAAGCAAACCCAGATGCTTTGTTGTTGTCCATGTTTGATCTTGTGTTGTATGATGATTGGTGTATTGTTCTTTGTTTATATTGTTTAGATTGAACGGAGAGCTCCGAGTTACGTTGAAAAGAGTTAGCGAACAAGGACAACTATCAAAGGCAAGTGGCACACCTCATAAATTTCCTAAGTATTTTGTCTATGCATGAGTAGAATATTTTTCTTAAGCATGTGTAGGACTTAGTAGAATTGCTATGCTAAAACTATTTAGAATAGCTCCCCTTTACTAGATGGTCTAGCATCCCATTTTAACTTAGTGGATTATTGAAGTGCAATGTAAAAGTTGTTTTTATGAAAAGCTAAATTCTACTAAGTTAAAATGAAACACCTGGGTGGAGTTGGTTTTGACAAGAGGATGTTTGAGTTGAGTGTTGTTCCCAGGGGTTTTACCTGAGGGATATTCACTTGGGGATGGCCACCCAGGAACAAAGGGATCTGAAGAACTCGAAGTGAAGATTGCTTCCAGTGCAGCCATTGGTCATATGGGATCTGTCTTGATGGATTAAGTTGCGTGGACTCGCCCGGCTTGACAGGTGGTGGTAGAGGTTTATAGGTGGAGCGCGTCAGGCCGGTATGGGGTGGGAAAATGCTTCTGAAAAATCTCGTCTCAATCTTCTCCTTTTCCTTAGCACTAAATGAGTGCATAGGATAGTTTGGGCTGATTAGGTCTAATGGTGAAAGTGCACAACCTCTCAAGAGTGTAAAACTAAGTACTTAGCCGTGTCCCCGGTTACGGAAAATTCTGAGCAGCTGATCAAGGACGTCAACGGAGGATCCCAACATTCCAACTTCTCAAGGAAAATTTTGATGGGTGAACAAGGGTAGATGAGACTATGGTTTTCAAGCCATACTTGTCTCGACTAGAAAAAAGGTTTCCCAAAGAGTTAGGAAAAATTGGCTTTCTGCAAAATAGCCTTTGAACTCCACCAGCCAAATAAGCATATAGGTTATTAGAGTTTTTCCACTAAGTGTCCACAGAGTGTCACTTGCCAGATCCATTTTATATGGTTCTGACCCACCTTGTTGCAACATTTTTCCTGTTGCAGAATGTTCAGACGATGAGTGAGGTTTCGTATAAGGTTTCGAGTCTACAACCAACATGTTTTCGCCTGTGGCACATGAAGATGATGGAGACTCACTGCTACTTTTATTCCGCTGTGCTGAACTTTGTAAAATGCTAGCCTTGAGCTACGCAATTTGTAATGAAATTTGTAAGTCTGGATCATGCGATGTAATAAAATTTGACGCATTTGCATGATATTCATCTTAGACTGTGTGTGCAAATGAATCGAACCAGGGGTTTGCACTATACACAGGGATCTTGCCAATTTTTAAGTGCAGGTCCGCTACACGAACGCCAGGCTGCGCTTTGTGGGCTCTTGTCTTCTTGGGGTTCTGCCCCGCATCTACATCCTGTTCTGCGACAGAAGCAAACACAACAAGAGTTGTGACGGTGCACGCTTGCAGGTTCGCACTAGTGTTGCACGAGGAAGTTTAGCAGCAAGGACCTTGGAAGGTGGCGTGTACGACGGCGTCCCACCGAATCCACACATGGTTTACTTCGGTTTTTTGGAGCTGCTGGGACTGACCCGAGCATAGACACCGTGCTCCAGCCCCCGCTCTTGTAACGCTCAGGGGAGAAATTAGCGTGCACCAAAAGTTTTGCTTACCGAGAGGTAAGGACATACAAGGGTATGTTCAGCGCGAAGCGCTTTTGTTTTTGCTGAATAAATAAGTTCATTACAAAATGTGCCGCTATGGGCACGAAGATCCTCATGGAGGGGAGTCTCATTGAGGCTGTAGTGGCCGCGTGGCACCCTCAAGAAATAAGTAGCCGCCATGCGATCACGGGGGTCACACTCTGGGTGTGTTGGAGTCTTCTTCAGCCCAGGATGAACACTTGGAAAGGTGTCGATGGAGAATGTCTTGGCTGGAAGACACAAAAAGCCTCAATTGTCGCCGCCTGGTGGAGGGTACCGTGCCGGTACTCCTACTGGGGAGGCTGGGCTTTGCCACTTGCGGGGGTAGCCCCCGAGCCGCTGGCGGCCAGGCTCAATCTTTTGGCGATATTCAACTCCTTTGAGGAGGAGGTCTTCTTCTTTTGCGCAGGCGTCACCAGAGGCTCCGGAACCTTGGTGGGGTGCGCCTTGGTGGAGAAGGGCTTGGCTAGGTAAGCCTCAGCAGGGCGCTGGGCCGCTGCCTTCTTCGCCGCAGCCTTCTCCTGGGAGGTGAACTGCTTCTTCTTGGTGGGCGCTATGTAGTCGAGGGCATCCTCGTCGGCGGGGTAGGTGGCAGCTGCGACCTTGTAGGCGTCCACGACAGTGCGCGCAGAGTCCTTCTCATCACATCGGATGGTGATGGCGTTGCTGCAGCCTGGTATCTTGACGACGTTGTAGACGTGATGCGTGACCGCCATGAACTTGGCAAACGCTGGGTAGCCCAGGATGGCGTTGTATGGCAGGTTGATGTGGGCGACATCAAAGTCAATCAGCTCGGTGCGGTAGTTGTCTTGGGTGCCGAATGTGATGGGCAAGCGCACCTGCCCAAGGGGCACGGTGGTGCATTCCGTCACCCTGAGAAGGGTCGGGTCAGCATCAGGCGCTCGTATGGCACATGAAGCAGGTCGAAGCTGTCCACGGAGAGCACGTTCAGGCCTGCTCCCCCATCGATGAGTGTCTTGGTGACGGCGACGTTGTTGATGGTGGGGGTGAACACCAGCGGAATGGTGCCCACGGCTGCCGTGCTCTTGGGGTGGTTGCTAGAGTCGAAGGAGATCTTGTATTGTGACCACTTGAGGGGCTTTCCTGCGCCGACCTTTGGGAGGGCGGCGCTGACCTCGCGAGTGAGCTCCTTGAATTGGCAGTTGGAGATAGGCGCTTGCGCTCCTCCAAGGATGCACGCGGCAATCCGGCGCGGTTCCTGGTAGCCCACTGCGTACTCGTCAGGGAGGTTGTTGTTGTTCTCTTCTAGCTGCGGCTAGGCAGCGTTGGCCTGCTGGTTGGGCTGGTGATTGGCCTGCTGAGGATATTGGCCTGGGGAGGATACTGACCTTGCTGAGGGTACTGGCCCTGCTGAGGATACTGGCCTAGCGGAGGGTACTGGCCCTGCTGGTTGTAGTTGTTGCCGCGGTCCGGCCAGCGCCCGTTGTTGCGGTCACCTCCCCGTCCGTTGCCGTGACGGTTCTAGCGATTGTTGCGGATCTTCTCGAGTTCGAAGCAGTACTCAGTGTCGTGGGTGCTCAGTTTGTGGAAATCACAGTTCTTGCCGCCTTTCTTGCTGTCTTCTTCTCCTCCGCGCTTGAGCTTCTGCCCGTGCTCGGACTCCGGCTCTGCCGTGAGGACGGCCGGTGCCTTTCGCTTCTCTAGCTCCCTGCCCTTGCTCTTGGCCTTCGCCACGTCGGAGTCTTCCAGCTCAGGGTAGTTGTGGGCGAATAGGCATCCTTCTTCCGCCTTAGCGCACTTGTCGGCCAGGTGGAAGAGCAGCACCACGGAAGTAAGGGAGTCAGCGTAGATGCCGAGCTTCTCAAGCATCCTGGTGTCCGTGATGCCGACGGAGAAGGCCCCGATGATAGAGCCGCCGTTGATGCACGGCGTCCTGTTGCGGACTTGGCTGAAGCGATGGATGTACTTGCGCAGTGTCCCTTTGAAGTTGGAAATGAACTGTTCGCACAACTCCCCCCAGGATCTGATGGAAGCCTCGGGGAGGTTCATGATCCATGAGCGGGCAGCGTCTTTAAGGGCCATGGGGAACCAGTTGGCCATGACCTGGTCATCACCGCCTGTGGCTTGGATTCCCACGGTGTAGAGCTGCTGGAACTTCACAGGGTTGAGCGTGCCGTCGTAACAGGGAGGCAGCTCTGGGCAGAACTTGGTAGGCCAAACCACCCGACGCAGCTCCCGCGAGAAGGCGAGGCAACCCTCGCTGTTCGTGGCATGACCACCGGCGAGGACGGCGCGGTTTGGGTCGCCGGCCCTAGCGATGTCACGGACCGTGCGGTCGTGCGCTCGCGTTGGCGTTCGAGGTTCACGCGGGCGTCCTCTAGAGCTCTCATGATGATTTGGCAGCTGGCGCCGCTAAGGTGCGGAGAGGAGGCACCATGGGAGGGGGCCCTGCCCGGGGCGTGGGCATCCTGGTATGGCCCACGAGCTCTTCCCGCCGGAGGCGGAGGAGGTGGAGGAGGAGGAGGGGTGCCGTGCGCCACTCTTCCCTGCGACGTTGGTGGCACTATGGAGTACGACGGCGCCGGGGTGACTTTTGCGGCGTTGACGAGCTCGGTGACTCGTTGGTGCCACGCGTCGGTGGGCCAGTAGCGCAGAAGTTCCTACACCATGAGCAGCGCAGCCCCCGGCATCAGTGGAGCCCGGGTGGAGGCAGACACGGTGTGGTCGTCGGACGGCAGAGGCGTGTTCTGCCTGGAAGGGTGGAGGGAAGAAGCTTCCATTTCCTCTGACCCGTGCTCCGCTTCTTCCTCAGAGGCGGCGGGAGCTGCGCGCCTGCGCATGTTATTGACGGCGGGCTCAGAGACGACCCGGCTGGCCGCCTGCGGCGGGTGTCGACCATGGCGGCGAGAAAAGTCGAAGAGAGCGGCTCAGTCCCCTACCTGGCATGCCAAATGTCGAGGATTATTCCCGAAGGAACCTCTAGTGTAGTGTCGATCGAACACTGGGGACTGAAACACGTTCTCGACGAACCCTCGGCGACCTCGGCGAAGAAGACACACAACAAGGAGACACAACGGTTACCCAGGTTCAGGCCACCATGGAGGTGTAAAACCCTACTTCCTGCTTGAGATGGATTGCACTGCTCGGAGCGATTACAGTACAAATGTTGGTGCTTGTAGCGAGGTAGAAGATGATCCTCTAAGGCCACGGCGAGGCCCTATTATAGTGCTCCGGTCGTCTTCCCCCAAATGTTTAGGTGGGAAGGGTTGCCACATAGCGCCAAGAAGGGTACCGGCGTACTGCCCTAGCTCAGATAAAGCCACTGTCGTGGGTTTGTCATGTCAGGTGTCATAGATGACTTCGTAGGTGTGGGATTATGCGAGTCAAGCATCTCCGAGCTTGGGATCGCAGGAACAAAGATCAACACAGATTTACCCAGGTTCGGCCCCCTCAATGTGAGGTAAAAGACCTACTTCCTGCCTACCCTAGATTGGTATTGATATGATAATCAAGGTGTTACAATGGAGGCGATTCGATCTGGTACTCGTCGTATGAGCTAGGGTTTGAGGCTTGATAGCTTGTCCCGCTCTAAGTCCTGCGAGTCCTCTTTATATACACAGAGGCTCGCTGGGTTACAAAAGGAAACTTCCCCATAAGGAATACATCCACAGAGGCCTACTCGGAGACTACTTGGTCTTCACGTCCTCCGGGATATGTCTTCTAGATCTTTCCCTTATGGCGGTTCGATATTGGGCTTGTTCCCAAGTGGGCCTTCGTCCGTGTGAGTCAATTAAGTCGCACTGGGCCGCAGGTTAATCCAGAAAGTATTCCCCCGACATTAGCCCCCAAGCGTGGCCTGAACTTCATAGTATTTCTTGATCTTGAATGCTTAGGCCGCGCTTTTCCTTGTTTCGCGGCTTATAATTCTTCTTTGGCGGCTCGAGAACGCGACTTATCCTGTCTTGACGGTTGATTTTCAGATCTAAACGTCTTCCGTGTCTGGGTTATTTATCTTGACTCATCATTTTCCCCAGTGTTTCTGCATCAAGTCCTGCATTACGCATCCGCTACTCCTTTCCGCCGCCTCCAATCTCGCTTCTCGTACTCACAATCCTTCGGTGGATATCTCCATCGATCTGAGAAAAATGTCTCGCCGCAAATGCAACTGGGAAGGCTCGTGGGTCGACGAAGATTTCCTAGAATCCCTATCTGCACGGGGCCTTCTTCCTCCAAAAGATCAATGCGAATGGCGGGCGGCCGGCGAGGAGGTAATCCCCAATCCTCAACCAGGAGAGATAGTGATTTTTGCGAAGCATGTTGAGCGCGGGTTCAAGCCCCCAGGCTCTCTCTTCTTCCGCTCCTTGATGCATCAGTTAGGCCTTCGTTTCCATGATATTGGCCCTAATTCTATGTTGCAAGTGAGTAACTTCCACGTCCTCTGCGAAGATTATCTGGGTATCCCGCCCTCAATAGATTTCTGGCTGGCTCTTTTCAATTGCAATAGTCAAAGGGAAACCACAGATGGTCCTTTTCTCCAATGCGGCGCCATTTCCTTCCAACGCCGTCGGGGTAGTATCTTCCCAAAACTAACTCCTGCCAAGAAAATCAAGGAGTGGCAAAGGACATTCTTCTATTGTAAAAACACTTCTCCAGAGGGTGAAATTCCTCTTCCTCTTTGGTCTCCTCTTCCCTTCGAGGCTACCGATGCTCTGTCTTCCAAACCTGATCCTTCTTCGTTGCCCTTTGTCGAATCCCTTTTAGACAAAGTGAGAGCGCTGACACTCCATGGTCTCACTGGACTAGATCTCATATCTTGCTGGACTAAGTGGCGAGTTCAGCCTGTGAGTCGCCGTTCGCGGCTTATGGTGGATTTCACTTGTCATGCAAACGACGTCGATCGTACTTGCCCTGAAGATTGGGACAAAGGGGAGTGGATAAACTTCATTCGCCGAGTGATGGACGAGGATATTGACTCATATGACAACGTCGGACTTGCTCCCTTCTGGGCTGAGCACAAGCCTTTTGTGGTAATGTCTACTTGTCACCTGTTTCCTCGAAAATTCCTTCTCCAATAATTAATTATTTCTGACCTGAGCTCTTTTTCAGATCGATCCCTATTTCTGGGTTCTCCCTCAGAGGACGTCGACTTGAATCAAGGATCCGTGGTGGAGTCGTCAAAACAAGCCGCAGCTTTTGGCGAAGACACAGTTATGCACGAAGGTAGTGCTTCTGAAGAGGAACAACAAATGGCTGACGCTCTCCTGTCCTTGACTCCAAATACTCCTTTCCTGGAACTTCCTGAGGTGTCTCGCCGGTCCTCGAAACGTATTTTATGCCAGAGCTTAGAAAACTCCGCGCAGCCTGAGAAACGTCGCAAGGCCTTGGCGTTACTAGCAGAAACAAGAGCCGCCAAATCTTTAACACTCGCTGATCCCAACAAGGCTACTCTTTCTTCCGAGGCTGTTGCAAAGGATTGCTCTTCAGTAAGCTCGGGTAATTGTTTGCGACTCTTCTCCTTTTCTTTTTGTGTTCACGCTTTTCTGGCAAGGAATTGCTGATCACTACTTCTTTTTATACCCTGTAGGTTCAGATTTGCAAGGTTTATCTTCTCCTTCCTCTGGTTGCCTGATGAAGAGTATCCGCGTCGCCTCTAGGTAAGGTTCGCCTTCTTTTCAATGTTGTGGCTCTACTATGTCAACTTATTAACCCATCAATGTTTTGCAGGGCCATGTCTGAAGAGGCTACCAAGTCTAATTCCCATCCCACTTCTTCTCAACAAGCTATGAGCGAGGATGATGCTGCTGATGAAAACGTGGGAAACAGTAATGGTGCGACTCAACCAAGGCCCTCCCTGGAGGAAGGTATTGCAGACACGGCTCCTGTCGTGATTCCAGCCGCAGCTCCATCCACAACTCCTGCTCCTGGTAGGATATCTTCTGAAAATAGAATTCCAGCTCCAGGAAATAGTTCTAAGGCAATCGCAGATGCCATAATTTCTGCTGGAGACAAGCATGCTGCTCTGCTGCGCGGCTTAGTTGAGCAATTTTCTTCAAGTCGCCAGGTACATATACCGTAGCCCCCAAGGATCAAAACCTTGTGTCATCGCACGGGGTGTTGATTCTTTTCCTGGCTTCAAATCGCGAGCCCCCAAATTCCTGGATAATTTACCTATGCGTTTTGCTCTGTTTGTTTTCAGCGTGAACTGTCCTTGCTTGATGCTTCTGGCTTAATAAAGGGTAAAGGCATTTCCATAGACCATCCTGAAATGATGCAGTCTCGCCTGGAGCAGCATAATGAGGTCATTAGGGACCAAGATCAGGAAATAAAATCTCTCAAAGGTCAACTCGACTCCTGCGAAGAGCAATTTAAAGAACTTGAAGCTGATATGCAGCAGCGACTCATGGAGAAAGACGAGGTCATTAGATCTTTGCGAGAAGGACTGGTTCTTAAAACTGAATTGATTGATCGCCTGAAGGGGGACCACACAAAGGAACTCGCCGCGCGAGATGAAAAATATAACTCGCTGCTCAAAGCCTTTGAGGGTTTTGGCTCCATGGTCAAATCAGCCATCCTGCAGCTTGCTGGTTGGTCTTGTATTCCTTTAATCATACATATTTTGGGTATCCAATCGTTAGTCTCTGACTTGTTTCTTGCCTTTTCTTTCTTTGACATAGGACCTGAGGCCCCAGTTTCCCGTTCCAATTTGAAGGATCAACTTGTATATCTGTCTGACCTCAACCAGCGCTTCTTAAAGGTTACCAAGGAAGTTATGACGGTAATCACTCCTGCGACTGATGGCCCAACATCGTGCGATTATTGGATAAATAAACTGCTCAAGGTTCCACATTATGTCTCTGATTGGAAACGATCCTCTGCTCGCGCCGGAGCCGCGCATGTTTTGACATTGCTTCGAGCATATTATCCAGAGATAGATGTTGGCAAGGTTGCTCGCCACGGCCTGGCGATGAGCGCAGATGATACTGAATTGCCAATAAGCGAGTACTTCGATATCTGGAAAGGGATGCGCGGGTATGACACAAAATTTGTTGATAACTTAGACTTGGGCACTTATCTTGATAAATTCAATCTTGATGGGAGCAAGGTGTCCAAGGAAAATTCCTCAAGAGCTGAGTCATCTCGGGCTGCCACTCCAGCAACAGTATCTGGTGGCCCTTCTGCCTCGTCTGGCAGTGCCCTCATTATTAGGACACCTGCGGCTGCGACTGTGAGACAAGCCGCGCCAATTCCCACTCCTGTTGGTTGGAAGAGGAAAAATAAATAATGTGGGACATGCCCGTTAGTCTGTAAGATATTCATGTATTATAAACAACATTTTTTGTGACCTATAAGCAGGTCCTTTTCTTGATAATTCCATTAAGTAGACGCTCACGCGGCTCAGTATTTCCCAGGAACATGTGTGTTCAGGGTCGAGAGTGGCCACGATAGGCAATCAAGCTCGATTGACGCCACACCCCAGTACTTTGGTCGCATAATGCAAGACGCTTCTAGCTTAAGGATTGCCACTAGTTTGGCAAAATTTGAGGTGCGATTGGTACTCGCGATGCTCGTAAGGAGCCCTCAAGGGTCAGTGATATATGAAATTCAAAAGACTCAGCGACTCAATGATAGTTGAGGCGAAACGACAAACCCTTAAATGTCAAGGGTGCCGGCTTTATTTCATAATCACTCGATGTTTTACAGGGTGTTGCATGATGATGCAGGCCCTTTAATGCGGGTTTTCTATTCCCCGCAGGCCATGCATACTTGATACTCGTCGCACTTAGTTGCGAATTAATACTCCTAACGGAGTGGGTTGAACACCTGATCGGTTCAATGTTGAGTCGCTAAAAGCGACTCGGGTCGAGCATGATAGCTCCGATGTATGTCTCATGTTGAAGTAGAAAGCCACGGTGTTGGTGAAAGGACATTTTGTGATCTCTTAGTTTTGTGTGTTAGTTAACAACACTTAGGATGTCTAATCTGGTGCTAAGTGATGCAGGTTTTATTGTATACAACATGTGCATCAACACCAAAAAGGAAAAGAGTTTCTGGAGCATTTCAGGCCGGAGTTTCCGGCCTCCATGCCGGAGTTTCCGGTCCCTGGACTTGTCCTCGAAGAAACAGCAAAGCTGCTGAAGTGTTGCTCAGCCCCTGGTGTGGGGCGGAGTTTCCGGTCCTCAGGACCGGAGTTTCCGCCCCTGGCCAAACATTCCGGCCCCAGGGCACCGGAGTCTTTGCCCAAGTCTCTGCTGCTGATTGTTGCTCAGCCCCTGGTGTGGGGCGGAGTTTCCGGCCCCCAGGCCGGAGTTTCCGCCCCTGGCCAAACATTCCGGCCCCAGTACACCGGAGTTTTGGCCCAAGTCTCAGTGTGAAGAAGTTGCTCAGCTCCTGGTGTGGGGCGGAGTTTCCGGCCCCTGTAGGCCGGAGTTTCCGCCCAGGCCGGAGTTTCCGGTCACTAGGACCGGAAACTCCGGTGTGATTCTTCTCTGCAACGGCTACTTTTCTGGGAGGGGTATATATACCCCTCCATCTACCTCCAGCCAGCTAGCTCGCCCAGAATTCAAGATCCCCATTGTTGCAAGCTCAAGAATCACTAGATCTCCCAATCCCTCCACCCAAACTTGTTGATCTTTGGAGGATTGAAGGAGAAGGCCCCGATCTACATCTTCACCGAGCCGTTTGTCATTTCCCCCTCATTCACTTGAGGGACCATTGCTAGGGTTTCCACTAGGAAAACCTAGCCCCCTATTGTACTCACTTGATTGTCTTTGTGACAGATTGTAGCTGTTTGGGAGCCCCCAATCCTTTGTGGGTTGTGCCCCAAATCGTTGTTGTAAAGGCTCCGGACTCCGCCTCGAAGGTTTCCGATAGTTGAAGTGAACCAAACCTTTGTGGTGCGGTTCACCGGAGAAGAGGGTGAGGCCTTTGTGGCCGTTGAACCATTGTGTTGGTTCACACCTCTCCAACGAGACGTACTCCCCTAAAAAGGAGGAACTCGGGATTACATCCGTGTCTCCGCGTGCTTTGACTTCGGTTACCTCTATCCTTGTTTACCGCCTTATTATATCGTGCTTAGTTGCTAGCTTGTCATATAGGTAAATTCACCGTAGTTGCATATCTAGAGAATTTACCTTTTGTGTCAAGCCTAAATTGAAAAAGACTAAAATTGGAGTAGCACCTATTCACCCCCCCTCTAGGTGTCATACCGATCCTTTCAATTGGTATCAGAGCTAGGCTCTCTTGTTTTGGGCTTAACCGCCTAAGAGAAGTATGACACAAAGTGAGGATGAGGCCGATCTTGCCAAGGCCAAAGAGACCATGGCATCCATGGCCGATATCAAATCGTTGGAAACAACATTGACATCGTCCATGAATGACATGAATGTCAAATTTGATGAGTTGCGTGACATGCTCATGAAACTCACAAATGCCAAGGTTTCGGAAACCATCCCACTAGAGGGTATCTCTAACTCCGATGAAGGTGATTCCGAGGAGGGTAAAAAGAAAAATGAGAAGGGGTGGAAACCACCTCCGGATCTAAACCATCTCCTCCTCCTCCTACCAAGCATGAAGATGGGAAGGAAGAGTACCATAACGTTCCGGGATGGTACCCTATCGACCCACCTATCACCACCCGCATAAACCCCATTGGTCCTCCACCTAAGCTTAATGCATTAGCCTTTGCTAGTTGGCAACGCTCAATGAAATCTCATATTAACAGTGCCTCTATCGAGCTTTGGAGGATCATTGAAGATGGGTACAAGGTTGCGGATCCAAGCAATGTGACAAGAAGAGAATTTGCCGAAAAGCAACTCAATGCCTCCGCACTCCATATGATTGAACTTTCAGTGATGAAAGTGACAAGCATTATGTTCTCAATGCCACCACCGCCAAAGAAGCTTGGAATTGTCTTGAGGTTGCATTTCTTGGGAATGAAAGCATGAAGAGAAACCGATATGAGTCTTTGAGCAATGATGCCGAAGGCTTCTACATGTTTGACAATGAGAATCATGAAGACATGTATGGAAGACTCAAGACTCTTGCAAAGGCCTTCTTTGATGTGGGGGCAACCTATGTGGATGATGCTTATGTCAAGAGGAAGTATGTGAATGCTCTCTTGCCTTCCGAGCCCATCGAGGTGAAGGCCATTCAAGGAAGACACAACTACAACGAAATGACATCCAATGAAGTTATGCAAGAAGTGCAAGCCTCCAAGGTTGCCACCAAGAATGCCGAAGATACCGTGCTAGGGCCATGGGGATGAAACAAGGCCCCTCACTTGCTTTGAAGGCCAAGGTGGTATGTCTTGATGAGGTTGAAGCGTGCCCAAGCAACATTGCTCCAAATGATCTTGAACCGGCTCTAAATGGTCATATAGCTCTTGCCACAAGAGAGTTTTGGCAAGACCCGGCAAAAGCTAAAGCCAAGGTTGATAAAGAGAACAACTCAAGTGGGAAGAAAGAGCTAGCCTCAAAGTGGAAGACGTGCTACAATTGTCATGACAAGAACCACTACATAAGAGAGTGTCCTTATGAGAACCGAGAGCAAAATGGTGGGAAGCTCATCCCCAAGGACCATTCAAGTTGATCCAAAAGAAGCCCGCAAGACCAAGGAAGCCTTTCTTCAAGAAGGCACCAAGAATTGTGTTGGTGGCACAAGAAGAATATGCCACAAGTGATTCCGAAGATGAAGATGCACCTACTAAAGAGGTAGCCGCATTGGCTATTGTATCAACTTCATCATCTTCTCTCTTTGAATCCCCCAATGAGAACTTCTCCACCAACAACGCTCGTTGCCTCATGGCTAATGTCACCGAGGTATCATCTCCTTCTCCCAAGACTATGCATGAAATGAGTGATCAATCTAGTCTTGTGATTAAGAAAGAACTTGTTGCTTTCGATACTTTCATGACTAACTTGCAAGGTGAAGCTAAGGAACATGTTGAGTCTCTCATGAGACAACTATGTGCGGCCGAAGAACTTCTTCAAGAAAAGAGTAAGATTGAGAGAGAGGATTCTCTCACCATTGCCTCTTTGAATGCTTCCGTAGCATCCTTGAATGCCTCTCTTGATGAAGAGAGTGAAGAAAGATGTTCTCTTGAGGAAAGACTTGATTCTCTTGATGCTAAAAATGATGATATCATTAATAAAATCATTAAGGATAGAGATCATGTCGTTGCTAAATATAAAGTGCTTAAAAAGGAGAAAGTTGAACTTGGGGTTGCTAATGCTAGACTTCTTGAGGATATGGAGAAGCTTGACAAGGCTCACAAGGCCTTGGAAACAACTCACTCCCTTTTAGTCAAGTCTCATGAGCAACTTCAAACTCAACTTTCTAAATCTAGCTCAACTAGCATATCTATTCTTCCTCGTGTTCATGAAAATGTTATTGAAGAAAATGTTAGTGCCAAGACCTCTATTCCCAAAGGTAAAGATAAGGGTATTGCTTACTTATTTGAGCAAAAACCACACAAAGGGAAGGAGGGTCTTGGTTATGTAGCCGAGCCCAAGAAGAAAGTGGGCAACAACAAGAAGATCAAGACCAAGCCCGCACAAGCCGAGACTTCCATTGCGGGTGGTAGTGCCACAAGGGGCAAGACCACTCGTAGTGACTTTGCGGGGCATAACAACCCCAACTATATTCTTTATGTTGATTATTATGGGGATGTTTATGCTCAATATGTTGGTCCATATGATGGTTACATTGATTACTCTATTTGGGTCCCTAAGACCCTTGTTGCTAACCAAAGAGGACCCATTGAGAAATGGGTACCTAAATCCAAGCAATGATTTCTTGTAGGACTATGCTTCCGGTGGATCGAAATGGGTGGTTGATAGTGGATGCACTAGTCATATGACCGGAAGCAAGGAGATTATGACGGAGTTGAGACCAAATCTAAATAACTCATCCGTCTCTTATGGTGACAATCAAAGGCCGAGGTAAAGAGTCTCGGCAAGGTGGTAGTTGCAAGGGATATCACCCTTGTAAATGTCATGCTTGTTGAGTCTCTAGGTTACAATCTTATGTCCGTTCGTGCTCTTAATAAGATGAACTTTGATGTCCATTTTACTATTGATATGGTGGTACTCTTGAGGAGCAAGACTCTAAAGGTCATGTTCGTTGGGTATGTTGAAAATGAGTTGTTTGTGGTAGACTTTTCGGGGTCTACCAACACTCAAGCAATATGCCTATTCGGAAAGGCCGACGTGGGGTGGTTGTGGCATCGCCGCTTGTCCCATGTCAACATGAGAACTTTGCAAAGTCTTCACAAGGGTGGCCACATTCTTGGACTAAAAGAGATGTTTCTTTTTCTAGAGATCGTCTTTGTAGGGCTTGTGTTGAAGGAAAGATGCATGATTCTCCCCATCCAAGCAAGACCATCATTTCATCAAAGAGGATATTGGAACTTCTTCATGTTGATCTCTTTGGTGCCGTGCCTCAACCTAGTCTTGGTGGGAAGAAATATTGTTTGGTGATTGTTGATGACTATTCAAGATTTACTTGGGTTTTTTCTTCAAGACGAAGGATGAAACCAACAAACCGTCATCGACTTTTCCAATATTGTTCAACGCCAATACAATGTCCCTATTTTGGTCATTAGGAGTGATAATGGCTCCGAGTTCAAGAACTACACCTTAAATGAGTTTCTTAGTGAAGAGGGATTCGTCATCAATATTCCGCTGCATATACCCCTCAACAAAATGGTGTAGCCGAAAGGAAGAACCGGACTCTCATGGATATGGCAAGGTCTATGTTGGCGGAGTTTAAGTCTCCACTATTCTTATGGGCCGAGGCTATCTCCACGGCGTGTCACTCTCCAACCGGTTATTCTTTCGCAAGAAGAACTCTTATGAGATGCTTACCGGCAACAAGCCCAATGTCTCCTACTACCGTGTTTTTGGTTGTAAGTGTTTCTATAAAACAAAGTGTTCGTTTGTCTAAATTTGAATCTAAAGCTTTAGAGGGTGTTTTTGTTGGGTACGGTGCCGAATCTCACACTATAGAGTCTATGACAAACCGTTGGGAAAGTCATAGAATCTTGTGATGTGAGGTTCGATGAGAATGACGGCTCCCAAGTGGCGCAATTTCATGTTTGTGATGTAGATAATGAGGAACCTCAAGAAGCAATAAGAAGAATGGGGGTTGGTTTCTATCGCCCCATTGAAATCCATCATGAGCCTCCTCAAGCAAGTCCTAGCTCCACTCATGTGGAGACTCCATCATCACAAGTTGAAGTTGCACCTTCTATGGAAGCAAATGATGCACCTACCCAAGAACAAGTTCAAGACCCTCCTCAAGTTGACCAGTTGCTATGCAAGAACCAAGTTCTCCTATTGTTGATGCTAGCCAAGGTCATGACCAAGATCAACCCTCTCCTTCCTTTGTTGAAGATGTGCTTCAAGATGATCAAGGTCAACACTCCGGTCAAGACGGGGACTCAAATGATCAAGATGATCAAGCGAAATTCCTCGCATCAATGAGGATATCGAAACCCGTCGTATAGCAAGAGTCAAAAAGGATTGGAGAAGAAAGAGTCTTCATCTAGAAAATATCATTGTTAATGTCAAGAACAAGGTCACCACAAGAAAACAATTGGCAAATTTCAATGAACATCAAGCCCACATCTCTATGGTGGAACCAAAGAAAGTCTTTGAAGCTCTTGAAGATCCGGATTGGTTGGAAGCCATGCATGAAGAGCTCAATAACTTCAAGCGCAACAAAGTGTGGAATCTAGTGGAGAAGCCAAAAGATTGCCTCAATGTTATAGGCACCAAGTGGATATTCAAGAATAAGCAAGATGAGCATGGAATGGTTGTGAGGAACAAGGCAAGATTGGTAGCACAAGGGTACTCTCAAGTTGAAGGCATTGATTTTGGAGAGACCTATGCTCCCGTGGCTCGCCTTGAGTCCATCCGTATCCTTCTTGCATATGCATCACATCATAATTTCAAGTTGCAACAAATGGATGTGAAAAGTGCCTTTCTTAATGGTCCTTTAAAGGAGTTGGTATATGTTAAGCAACCTCCGGGATTTGAGGATCCACACTTCCCTAACCATGTCTACAAACTTGATAAGGCGCTCTATGGTCTCAAACAAGCACCTCGTGCTTGGTATGAGCACCTAAGAGAGCTATTGGTAGACCGTGGCTTTGAAGTGGGGCAAATCGATCCCACTCTTTTTACCAAGAGGGTTAAAGGGGAGCTTTTCATATGCCAACTTTATGTTGATGATATCATATTTGGCTCTTCTAACAAAGCTTTTAATGATGAATTTTCAAAGCTTATGACCGATAGGTTCGAGATGTCCATGATGGGAGAGTTGAAGTACTTCCTTGGTTTTGAGATCAAGCAATTGAGTGGAGGGACCTTCATCTCTCAAGCCAAATATATCCAAGACATGCTCAAGAGGTTCAAGATGCAAAATGCTAAAGAGAAGAAGTTTCCTATGGACACCAAGTGTCATCTTGAACTTAATCCAAAGGGTAAAGATAAGGATGTTGATCAAAAGCTCTATCGCTCTATGATTGGTTCTTTGCTTTATCTTTGTGCATCTAGACCCGATATTGTGTTGAGTGTAGGAGTGTGTGCAAGGTACCAAGCGGCTCCCAAAGAAAGCCACCAAACGGCGGTTCTTCGAATCTTTCGATATTTGGTTCATACCCCAAGGTTTGGTTTGTGGTATCCTAAAGGCTCAACTTTCTCTCTTGCCGGTTACACGGATTCGGATTGGGCCGGTTGCAAGGATGATAGGAAATCAACTTCCGGGGCTTGCCAATTCCTTGGTAGGTCCTTGGTGAGTTGGTCTTCTAAGAAGCAAAATTGCATATCTCTCTCCACCACCGAAGCCGAGTATGTGGCGGCCGCTAGTTGTTGCACTCAATTGTTGTGGATGAGGCAAACTTTAAAGGAATACGGTGTCCATTGTGACAAAGTGCCTCTTTTATGTGACAATGAAAGTGCTATCAAGATTGGCCACAACCCGGTGGAGCACTCAAGAACGAAGCATATTGAGATTCGCTATCACTTCATCCGTGATCACATCATCCGGGGTGATATTGAGCTTGGTTATATTCCCACGAAGATCCAACTTGCCGATATGTTCACGAAGCCACTTGATGAAGCAAGGTTCACTTATTTGAGGCATGAGCTAAATATCATCGATTCGGGGAGCGTCGCTTGAGTATCTTGCATACACACCTATATCTTAGCTATTTGTTTGGTTTAGGTGTAGGCATGGACATAGGGGGAGTGCGGTCCTAATCCATTGGACTATCCCTCCCCCCATTATGCCGATAGAAAGAACTCATTTTGTCTCTATATTGTTCATTTTATGAATTGTGAGCTTAAATGACGAGTAGTGGCGGTGAACCCAAGATATATCTTCGCGGTGTCACACCACATACACTCATACATGGTGGCTTAGGCCACCGCCATCTTCTTTGTGAAGATTTGATCTTGTTGGAGCTTTATGGCCTTTTTGCCTATCCGTTGGTTTTATGGAAAACACACTCAAATGATGCTTCTTAATGTTTTCTTTGTGCCTCTTACCAAGTTTGAGTGTGAAGTACCATTTCCAGTGACTTTGTGTCCATCCCAGGCCTATCCCTTCTGAAAACTTGCTCCTCTTGCATCTTGCATGTTCAACAACAAAATCTGGCATTTTTGAGTTGGTGGGGCCGGAAACTCCGGTCCTTTGGGCCGGAATATCCGGTCTGACTGAAGTTTCCGCCCTAAACCCGGAATCTCTGGCTTAGGCCGGAGACTCCGGTGTTTAGGCCGGAAACTCCGGTCTGGGCATTCTCGCAGGGGTCCAAAAGGGGATCGGGGTGGGAGTTGACTTCACAACTCCCACACACCCCCGACCCCCAACCTCTCCCCTGCAGCCGCCGCCGCCTCGAAGTGCCGCTCCGGCTGCTCCCCGCCGGAATCCGCCGTGCCTCCGGCCTACTCCTCCTCACCAACGCAGGGGACCTTCCTCTCCTTCGTTTGGGCTGCACCATGGACAAAAAGGGTACCTCCTCTCTCTCCTTAGGTTTTTCACCTCGATCTAAGTTTGGAGAGTAGTTCCCCTAGTTTTTCATGGTGTAGAATCTTCTAGATGGCAAGGTGTATCCTAGATTTAACCCTAGAATTCTCAGCACAAAGTTTCTTGAACTAAATCGAGGTTCCCCATCTCAGGGCCGGAGACTCCGGTCTTCCAGGCCGGAAACTCCGGTCAGGGCCGGAATCTCCGCCCCCTGAGGCCGGAAACTCCGGTGTAGATCAGACACTTTGTGCCCAGAATTCTTTGGTTACTTCTTCTTTGGTTCCTGGACATGCAAGCTTATCCCCATGCTTTTCTCCTATTCTGTTATTCACAGGTGTGCAGAGGACAAAGTCTTCCATGAAACATCCTGAAAAATCACCAAGAAAAGTCATCCGTGCTCAAACAAGGGACAAGCTTCTTTTTGACAGCAGCGCTGGCCGTCTGAGACAGCAGAGTACCATAGATGAAGAAGCCACAAGACATGCTGCCCTAGGTGGGTTTGATAATGAAGAAGAGGCCGAGAGAGCTCATTTTGACTCCTTGACCACTGTTTTGGGCATGGGGAAGATCGAGTTTCGTCGGATGAGATCTCAGCAGTTCTATGACTTGCCATCCAACACCGATGATCCTAGGTTTCCAAGGAGAGAGCAGCAGCTGATCATGAATGAGATATATGCCCGCATTGAGAAGCATATGGTGTGTGAGCAAAAGGTGTTGAGCCTTGAGAGCTTGGACAAGAAGCCTTATTTTCAAGAGGCCGTGTGGATTGCTCGGAAGCTTGGACTTGAGAGGCTCATCTCCATGTTCATGAAGATTATGATATTCAGCTTGTGCATCAGTTCTTTGCCACAGTGGTTTTGATAATGATGAAGATATCACCATGACTTGGATGACCGGTTCTCAAAAGTGCACCTCTAACTTTGTGGAGTTTGGAAGATGTTTGGGATACAAGTTCAAGGGTGCCACTACTTGTGTTGGGAAGAGGATGCATGTGGAAGGGGTGCCTACAACAAACGCCGCTTGCGCCCTTTATATTCAGTTGCATCATCCGTTGGCACCAATCAAGACCTCCTCCCCACCTTCAACATTTTCCTTCGCATGGTTCGGCTCAATCTTGCTCCTCAAGCCGGAAATGTGGATGCCATTCGAGGAGGGCTTGTCAATCTCTTATACCATGCTTACAAGGTGCTCCAAGCCGGTCCGGATTGTGAAGGCCAAGAAGTTGATGTCATGGATTTCATCAAGTGTGAATTGCTTTGGGCCATTTTTGAGCACAAGAACCCTCTCTATGCACCTTATGTGATGAAGCTCATCCTCTCCAAGGTCTCCAACATCGATACCTCTCGCCTCACCAAGCATGCCAAGGGGACTCTCCACCAACTTAGCAAGCACACCAAGCAACCGTCTTCCTCTCGTGCACCTCCTCCGCAATCTAGTAGTGAGGAAGCGGAGACCGAGGCCCCAATGCCTAGAAGGAGAAGCAAGAATGCCGACCCTCCCTCATATCTTCAAGGAAGGGCTCAAGTGAACTCGGAAGTGAGTAAACTCTCTTGGTGGAAGAGAAAGTTGCTTTGCATGGATGTTGCACTTCACAAGGAGAACCATGCCTCATATGTGAGAGAGAAGCATATCATTGACAACCAACAAATCATGATCAAGGAGTTGCGCAAGCTCAACAATGGTAGTATCACTCCTCCTCCGGAAGAAGATGAAGATGGCAATCCTATTATCTCCTCCTCGTCGGCCGAGACTATCCCTCTTGAGAAATGGAACGAAGACGTCTTTCCTTGGTCGGATTATGCGGATGTGACTTCATTGCCCTCCACTTCTCGCAACACCGGCAAGGCTCCCATGAACCTTTCCGATGAGGACTACAATCAAGAAGGGAAGGTGATGATGACATGGAAGAAAGCTCCGGGTGATCTCCATGGGTTTCGTGTAGTTATGCTCTTTTCCCTTTTTGGCGTCTCGATGCCAAAGGGGGAGAAGTAGTTCTATTAGGTTCTCTCCGGGATTTGCATGGGTTGGACACAAGCATGTGCTTTTATCATTTTATTGCGCTTGTGTCTCTTTTATGTTATTTGCATCTTGTGTTGTGAACTATGTGAGTGTAAGACATATGGATTTCTATTATGTATGGTTGAACCTACATTATTGTGCTATGGTTATATGGATGTTTATCTACATTTATATGCACAAGGTATGGTTTTTATCTCTAGGCTCAACCTACTTTGTGATATGTCTTGTTTATGAAATGTTTCGTTTACATATCATGTCGCCTTGTTGTGGAACTTGTTTCTCTATATGTGTGCATTTGCATTCCAAAGCAAATGAGTTATATGCACACATCTAGGGGGAGCTTTTCCTTTTGTTAAACATGATAGTATGGTGAACTTATTGCAAATCCGTGTGTTGTCATCTAACACCAAAAAGGGGGAGATTGAAAGGACATTTTGTGATCTCTTAGTTTTGTGTGTTAGTTAACAACACTTAGGATGTCTAATCTGGTGCTAAGTGATGCAGGTTTTATTGTATACAACATGTGCATCAACACCAAAAAGGAAAAGAGTTTCTGGAGCATTTCAGGCCGGAGTTTCCGGCCTCCATGACCGGAGTTTCCGGTCCTGGACTTGTCCTCGAAGAAACAGCAAAGCTGCTGAATGTTGCTCAGCCCCTGGTGTGGGGCGGAGTTTCCGGCCCCAGGACCGGAGTTTCCGCCCCTGGCCAAACATTCCGGCCCCAGGGCACCGGAGTTTTGCCCAAGTCTCTGTGAAGAAGTTGCTCAGCTCCTGGTGTGGGGCGGAGTTTCCGGCCCCTGCAGGCCGGAGTTTCCGCCCCAGGCCGGAGTTTCCGGTCACTAGGGCCGGAAACTCCGGTGTGATTCTTCTCTGCAACGGCTACTTTTCTGGGAGGGGTATATATACCCCTCCATCTACCTCCAGCCAGCTAGCTCGCCCAGAATTCAAGATCCCCATTGTTGCAAGCTCAAGAATCACTAGATCTCCCAATCCCTCCACCCAAACTTGTTGATCTTTGGAGGATTGAAGGAGAAGGCCCCGATCTACATCTTCACCGAGCCGTTTGTCATTTCCCCCTCATTCACTTGAGGGACCATTAGCTAGGGTTTCCACTAGGAAAACCTAGCCCCCTATTGTACTCACTTGATTGTCTTTGTGACAGATTGTAGCTGTTTGGGAGCCCCCAATCCTTTGTGGGTTGTGCCCCAAATCGTTGTTGTAAAGGCTCCGGACTCCGCCTCGAAGGTTTCCGATAGTTGAAGTGAACCAAACCTTTGTGGTGCGGTTCACCGGAGAAGAGGGTGAGGCCTTTGTGGCCGTTGAACCATTGTGTTGGTTCACACCTCTCCAACGAGACGTACTCCCCTAAAAAGGAGGAACTCGGGATTACATCCGTGTCTCCGCGTGCTTTGACTTCGGTTACCTCTATCCTTGTTTACCGCCTTATTATATCGTGCTTAGTTGCTAGCTTGTCATATAGGTAAATTCACCGTAGTTGCATATCTAGAGAATTTACCTTTTGTGTCAAGCTTAAATTGAAAAAGACTAAAATTGGAGTAGCACCTATTCACCCCCCTCTAGGTGTCATACCGATCCTTTCAGTTAGGCGATCAGCCGCACTGAGCTGCGACTTATGTTGAGTTGGGTTTGCTTTGTAAGGTCTCACGATAACTGAGCCCCTTTGGCTGGAGTTATTGATCGAGGCTGAGTCTATGCACATGCGCCATTTCTTGTCTTCTTTTTGTATCAAGGCGACCTCTGGAGCATTATCTTGCTGAGGCACGACTTCTCGGTGGGTATTTACCATCCGGTGGCTGCATCCTGTTGGCCGCTTCCGCGGTACCTCCAACGCGACTCGTTTTGAGCTGCAATCTCCGATCTACGACTGATACCCATGTGAAGAGTTGGCGATACAAGCTTCTTCTGCAAGTACTGAGCCTGCGTTCTCGCATTCTAATGCTCTCTGTCTGTCTCCATATATTGTAATAACACCGTTTGGTCCTGGTATCTTTAACTGTAGGTAGACGTAGCAGGGGCGAGCGGTAAATTTGACATAAGCTTCTCTTCCAAAGATCGCATGATATGAGCTTTTGACTGCTACAACCTCAAAGTCTAGGAGTTCTGTGCGGAAGTTCCGCTCCGTTCCAAAGCTAACTTCAAGTGTTATCTTTTCGATTGGTCGTGTAACAGCTCCTGGGATTATGCCTTGAATTTCTTTCCTGGATGGTCGTAGCCTTGTCTCGGGTATGTTCATTCTTCGGAGCGTGTCTTGATACAGGATGTTTACTCTTCCTCCTCCGTCCATCAAAACCTTACTTAACTTGTATCCCGCGACTTCTGGCATGACCACCAGAGCTGGCTGTCCTGGATCCCTTACTTCTGGGGGGTGATCGCCGTGACTCCAAATAACCGATTGCTCTGTCCAGCGACGATGCCTTTCGGGCGTTGAAATCTGACCGTTCTTCCGGTTTCCGTCCGTTGTTTGTACTTCTACTATATGAAACTGTCCTATGTTTCTTCTAGGTAAAACGTCAGGCCCTTGGCGAGATCTAGATTGGTTCTTGTGCTGCATCGATCCGCTGCGAGCCGTGTCTGGAGTGTCGCCTTCTTTCCACCTTCGGTAATAGTGACATTGCGCCTTTGTGTGACCCGCTGGCCTGCCATCTCTTCTGCGATGTAAGTCGCAAGGTACGTTGAAGGTCCCCTTGCAGTTATTAGGGAGTAAGGCCTTATCACTCTCTTGCTCCTGTATCTGGCGTGTGCGACGTTCAATCTCCGCGGCTTGTAATTTCCCTGTTGGGTTCTGTGATAAGCCGCCTGCCCCTTTATCTGTCTTTGTGTACTTGTTAGCTACTGCCAAAAGCTGGTCGAAACTATCAATCTTGTGCTCTGCGCGACTTAATTTGTGCACCAATGGCTCAAATCTACAGTTCTTTCTCATAGCTTGTATTGCAGCTTGTACTGTTAAGTTTTTGGCGAAGCCAAGGACCTCCGCGATTCTCTTGATCCAGTCGCCGCTTGATTCGTCCTCTTTTTGAATGCATTGTCTAAGTTTTTTCATATCTTCTGTTTGGAATCTGCGGATGAACTTGTCCTTCAAGTCTTCCCATGGGCTTATTGATTTCGATGGCAGCTTTAACAGCCAATCCCTAGCTTCTCCCAGTATTGCCAAGTGGAAGTATTTCGCACGTACTTCTTGAGTCACGTCAGCCCCTGTTATGCTTGCCTCGTAATCCTCTATCCATAAGGCAGGGTCTTGGTCATTGCGATAGGTGGCGATTCGTTGCGACTCGTCGAAGCTCGGGGGGAAACGAGTGAGCCGTATTTCCTCTCCAAAACATGCTGGTCCTTTCAGTAATGAATAGGAGTTTACTGGCGCTGAATCTTCATCTGAATCATTTTCAATCTGGCATGGCTGAGTCGCTCCGGACGTTCGTGACTCGCCTTCTATCTTCTTTTCTTTTTCCAATGATACCTGCAAACCTGCTAACTGGTTGACCACTTCTTCGACGCTGTACTTTTCTCCTCCCATGATACCTCGTTTTGCGGCTCATTGGGCATGACTCCATACATATTTGCTTGTTGTAAAGCAGCAGTTTGCAGTAGGTCGATCGCATAGCGAGCTTCCTTATCAGCCCGAGTGTCTCCAACCGGTGCTATCTTTGACAATATCCCTATCGCGGCGTGCACGTTGCTTTCTGGGTCGCCGTGGAACTGTGATTTCATCTCTCCTCTACTCATCTTGATCTGATGTTTTTGCTGCCAACGACGGAGTCACCACTCTTCTTCCTGGAGTTTCTTGCGCTCAGATGTCGCCTTGGTTCGTACCGCCTGGTGCTTCGGCTGGCAGCGGCGGAGTCGTCGGCCTTCTTCTTGGAGTTTTTCGCGCTCAGCCGCGAGTCTTTGTGCCTCTTCACAGAGCTCCGTCCTGATAGCTTCAATTTCTTCAATCTTGAGGTCTCCTTCCTGATTTGGTAGAGATCCCCAAACAGGTCTTGGTGGGACGGGGATGGGCAATCTTGCCGTAGCTTGTTGCAGCTCCTCCAACACGCGGACCCTGACCGGCCGCAGCTCCTTCACCGATTCGCTTCCTTGAGTCGCGTCCATAGATCTGTGACTGACGGATCCGACGAAAACTTTTACTGATCCGATGGGAATGATGTATCCGAACTCGATGCGATCTGCCTCGGGTCCCTACTCTGAGTCGTCGATGAAGGGGACCCCATTGATGTCTTCAACTTGGGCGATGGCGATGTCCTTGAAGCCTGATTTCGATCCTGCGCGGAACGTGACGCTTTTGACCGCAGGCCCCACGGTGGGCACCAACTGTCGTGGGTTTGTCACGTCAGGTGTCATAGATGACTTCGTAGGTGTGGGATTATGCGAGTCAAGCATCTCCGAGCTTGGGATCGCATTAACAAAGATCAACACAGATTTACCCAGGTTCGGCCCCCTCAATGTGAGGTAAAAGACCTACTTCCTGCCTACCCTAGATTGGTATTGATATGATAATCAAGGTGTTACAATGGAGGCGATCCGATCTGGTACTCGCCGTACGAGCTAGGGTTTGAGGCTTGATAGCTTGTCCCGCTCTAAGTCCTGCGAGTCCTCTTTATATACACAGAGGCTCGCTAGGTTACAAAAGGAAACTTCCCCCATAAGGAATACATCCACAGAGGCCTACTCGGAGACTACTTGGTCTTCACGTCCTCCGGGATATGTCTTCTAGATCTTCCCCTTATGGCGGTTTGATATTGGGCTTGTTCCCAAGTGGGCCTTCGTCCGTGCGAGTCAATTAAGTCGCACTGGGCCGCGAGTTAATCCAGAAAGTATTCCCCCGACAGCCACCGTCCATGGCGCAGACGTAAGGCCTTGTCGGTGATGTCATCGATGACGCCCGCTATGGCGCCTAGCGCCGGCCCGTCCGTCTTGCACCAAAGAGGAAGGTCTTGGGCCCCGCTTTGCTTGTCGTGGATGGTCGACACCCTTTAATCACCAAAGTGGAAAGCTTTGGCCGACACGCCCTGCAGGCGCTCGCGTCACTCTGGGGAAGACGCAGTCGCACATGCCCCCTGGCGCGGGGTCACGGGTGCGCCATGTCCTTGTCTTGTACCGCGCGAGGCTTGATGGCGCTGCTCCCCTCGCGAGGGCGGCCTCACGAGGCCCTTCCTTGGCCGTCTGGTGAAGCGTCCTCCCAAGGCTTGCTAGCCTTGGTCGTGTGAGCCTTCGCGAGGCTTGGCGAAGTGGGCCATGCTCTATTGACTGTCTTGTTCTTCATGCGTGGACTTCTGGGCTAAAGGCATATGGGACGTGGTACCCTGGTTTCCACTGGTCCGACTCCTTTGCCTCATATTCAATTCCTTTTGTGTGAAAAAGTACTTCAAACACTTATGATCCGTATATAATTCACACTTTTCTCCATAAAGGAAATGTCTCCATTGCTTCAAAGCATAAACTACCGCTGCTAACTCCAAATCATGGGTAGGGTAGTTGAGTTCATGTGGTTTTAACTGCCTTGATCCATATGCAATTACCTTGCGATCTTGCATTAGTACACATCCTAATCCATTTTAGGATGCATCACAATAAACTGTGTATACTTTTCAAGTTTCTGGTTCTGCTAATACAGTGTTGTTGTTAATTTCCGTTTGAGTTATTGAAAACTCCGCTCACACTTCTCTGTCCATTCAAATGGGGTATTCTTTCTGAGTAATTTAGTCATAGGCCCGGCTATTTTAGAAAATCCTTCAATAAATCTCCAATAATATCCGGCCATTCCTAAAAATCCTCGTATTTCCTTCGGATTCTTGGGTGCTTTCCAATCCAATACTGCCTTCACTTTTTCTGGATTGACTGCAATCCCCTCCTTACTAATGACATGACCACGAAATTCTACTTGATCCAACAAGAGTTCACACTTACTAAATTTAGCATACAGCTGATGCTCTATCAAAGTTTGCAACACAATTCTTAAGTGTAGTGCATGATCTTCCTTGGTTCTAGAATAACCAATATATCATCAATGAACACTATCACAAACTTGTCCAGATATGGCATAAAAATCTTGTTCATGAGATTCATGAATATTGCGGGTGCATTGGTCAATCCAAATGGTACCACTAAATACTCATGATGTCCATATCTTGATATGAATCCCGTTTTAGGAATATCCTCAGGTTTAATCTTTACCTGATGATATCCTATCCTCAAATCAATTTTAGAAAATACCCCTGCTCCTCTTACTTGATCAAACAGATCTTGTATCCCTGGTAACGGGTATTTATTCTTGATAGTCACACTATTCAAGTTTCAGAAATCCCCACACATCCTGTGTCCTCCATCTCTTTTATCCACAAAAATCACCATTGATCCCCACGGTGATACACTTTCTCTTATGAACCCCTTGGCTTCCAACTCATCTAATTGCTACTTTAGTTGCACTAATTCCTTGGGTTCCATCTTATATGGTGGTTGTGCAATAGGTGCTGTACCAGGAATCAAATATATGGTAAACTCAATTTTACGGTCTGGTGGCATTCCTGGTAGTTCTTCTTTAAACACATCTTGGAATTCTTTCACCATGGGAATTTCTTCCATCTTTACTTCCTTCATAGCATTCAACTGCAAATCTGCCCGCAACTGACTATGCTTGTCACCTTGCTATACTGTCCTCATACCTCCAGGTCCTCTCAAAGACACAGTCTTTTCAGCGCAATCTATTTGGGCTCCATGATCCGATAACCAGTCCATCCCTAAGATGACTGCTATATCCTTCATGGGAATTACTAGCAAATCAGCGTCATAGACACGATCACAGATCATAATCACTTGGTCCATTTTGACTTGCATCACTAACAATTTTCCCTGGCCGACATAACCGTAATGGGTACTTCTAATGGCCGACATCTAATCCCAAATGCATCCACAAATTGTTGCGAAATAAAATACGTAGTAGCTCCAGTATCAAACAAAACTTTGCCAGGATGAGATAAGATTTTGAGCGTACCGATCACCACGTTGTCGGTGTTATTCACTTGCTCCAAGCTGGTACAATTCAGCTTCCCATATGGCTTTCCTTTGCCCCTTTCCGTCGAGTTTTTTTCCAAATCCCCACTCCTGGGTTTGAATCCTCCACCATTCGGTTATCACTGTTCCCATTACCACGTCCAACTTGTTGGTTTTGTCTATTTGGGCAATCTGGTTTCATATGCCCAGGTTGTCCACATCCAAAACATATGATTTTTGGCTTTTGGCAATCCTTGGCCATATGTCCCCGCATTTCACAGCTATTACAAATGATATGATTCATGGGATTAGGATTCCTTTGAATGGGCTTTCTAGTATCCGTTCTAAGCTTGGGCTTAAAACGTAGATTTGAGGGTTGTCGTTGAACTTAAAACTTTCTTGGTTCCATTCTTGCCTTCTTCCTTCTTTCCTCATGGAGTGATTTATAGTAATCTTCAAGAGTAATGGCTGCATCAACTAGCTCCTGAAACTCATTTGGTTTTGCCAACCATAACTGCATCTTCATGAAAGAATTCAGACCCTTCATGAATCTCTTCTTTCTTTTCTCTTCAGTGTCAACTTCATCCAACGCATACCGTGACAACGTGTTGATTGCATTAACATAACGTCCAACATGTGACTCATTCTGTCGCATGTTCTCAAACTCCCTCCTTTTTAATTCCTTAATTCTCTCAGGGACATGAGCTTCCCTGAACCTCTTCTTAAACTCCTTCCAAGTTACGACATGTCCAGCGGTTAAAGTTGCCACAATGGCTTTCCACCATGATGCTGCTGGTCCGGTAAGCAAATGGGTTGCATACTAAACCTTCTCCTCATCAGAACATCCAACTGTATTGAGCTTCCTCTCGGTATCCGCAATCCATTCCTCTGCATTCATTGGTTTTGGAGCTCTAGCAAAAGGTACTAGTCTTGCATTCTGAAAATCTGATAAAGTGACTCCTTTGGGTGCTTCATCCCTTGCTCGCCCTACTTGCATCTCCAACAACTCTTGCAAAAAAATATTTTGCCTCTCCTGGTCCTTGTCGGCCCAGTGGAAACCAGGGTACCATGGGCTGGCCTGCCACAACCCTCAACACTCTGCAAAAGGTTCTGCTAAGGACCAGGCGTCTCAGCCTGGTGAGCCTCGCGAGGAATCTTTCCCTCGCGAGGGCCTCTCCCGTCAGAAATATTGCTAAGTCTTGGCGCACACCTGCGCCACCCTCGTGAGGCCTCCCTCGCGAGGCCCCCTCGCGCGACTTCCCTCGCGAGGCGTCAAGTACTTGAAGGCCTCGGCGAGGCAACCCCGCCCTCGCGAGGTTCCTTCAGGTGAAAGCAAGCTCTGTCTCCGCGACAGAGCGCACATGGCCTCTGCGCCCGCCGCAGAGTGACGCGCACGTCTACGCGCGGTGACGATCATGCCGCAGTTGCCATTCTGGTGATTAAAGCAGTCGACAAAGCTGCACCAAGCAAAGGAGACTCCAAAGCTTGCCATTCCGGGGATAAGGGGACCGTCGCCCGCTACGCTCCAAGAAGACGTCACCATGGGGCACCCCACGGGCCTCTCTAGCGCTAGCCCACCGTCCTGGATGGACGGTGGCTTTTTCTGCCAAGAGGACGACGCTCCCTGCCATGAACCGAGTCCATGGACAGCTCCACGGCCGTGCACCGTCCTCCTCCTTCGTCGCCACGTTGTTGCCCTTCCCGCCAAGATGAATTGGGGGAAGAGGCCCGAGGCACCTATATAAGGGGATGGTGTACGACCATAGGAGGGGATCCCTCCATTCTGAGACAACTCCACTGCTTTCCACACCGCTGCTAGGGAGAAGACAAAACTCTTCCACCATAGTTCTTCCTAGCTAAGCTTGAGTCACCACAAGCTCCCTGTACTGTAACCTCTAGAAGCAGTGCAATACAACCAAGCAGGAGTAGGGTCTTTACACCTCACGGTGGGCCTGAACCTGGATAGTGGCTCGTGTTTCCTCTCTGCCGTGATGTCCCTCACCGAGCTCGACGAGCACCGTCGCCGAGGTAGCTGAGGGTTGTTTGATTGCGTGTTCAGCCCCCTATCATTCCTGGCTTAGAGAGACACTCCCCTAGTTTCCTGGGACTAGTCTCCAACATTTGGCGCGCCAGGTAGGGGGCTGAGGGGGCGTCTCGCTCGCCGGACGTCAGGCAGGGCCAACACCGAGCCCACCGTCAACCGCAACCCGCGCGGCCGCCCTCGCGCCAAACACTCCTGAGCGCGACGCCGGCCCTGAGCCTCGCGTCGAGCACCCAGAAGACTAGGACGGCGGCGGCGATGAGGAAGCTTCCTCCCTGCACCCGTCTAGGAGCCATGGCACTTCTACGCAGAGCCAGGTGGCGCCTAGCCCCAGCGCTGCGCTGCTCATGGCGCAGGAGCTACTGCGCTACCGCCCCGCGTAGCCGGGCCACGGCGGCTGGCTCGACCGCGTCACCGAGCTTGTCAACGCCGCCGCCGTGCCCATTCCAGCGCCCTCTCGCTCGCTGGTGCACCACTCCGTGCACGTGGGGAACGTAGCGCATGGCGCTCCTCCTCCTCCTCCGCCTCCACCTCTGCCAGCTCCTCCAGCTGGAGCACCGGCGGGAACAACCGCGCCGCGTTGCACGCCTCTTCACCGAACAACTGCCGAATCGTGCAGCGGGCACCAGCGGATGCGCGCGTGGAGATCGAGCGCCAACGGGACCACCACAACCGCGCCGTCCAGGACGTCGCAGCCGCAGGGTGCCAGAACCGCGTCACCGACGGTGTCGCGACGTACGCCACGGGCTGCACCACGTTCACCCCCAACCTGCGCCGCGTCGTCTGGCCCGTCAAGTTCAAGCCGGACCTCCCTCCGCGCTACGATGGAAAGAACAACCCCCTGGAGTTTCTTCAGCTCTACACCATGACCATCCAGGCCGCAGAAGGCGACTACACCATCGACTCCTAGGAGGACCTCTGCTAGTGCTTCGTGGCGAACTTCAAGGGCACATACGAGCGCGCCCTCACCTATAACGACCTCCGCGCTGTGTGCCAGAAGCCTGGCGAGACCCTCCGCAGATACATCCAGCGCTTCAGCCAAGTCCGCAACAAGATCCCGAACATCTCCGACACGTAGGTCATCTCTGCTTTCAGCGTGGGTGTCACGGACGTTAGGATGCGCAAGAAGCTCGGCATCCACAACAACCTCACCTCCGTGGTGAAGCTCTTCGACTTGGCTGACAAGTGCGCCTAGGCTAAAGAGGGCTGCCTCTTCGTCAAGCAAGAGCCAGAGGAGGAGCCTCCCGAGGGGTCCAAGTCCAAGAAGAAGGCTAGCGAGAAGCGCAAGACCACAGCTGTCCTTGCGGCAGAGCCTGACGCCAAGCAAAAGCGCGCTGCCACTCCCACGGCAGATGCCAGCAAGCCAGATGGTCGGCCATTCTGCGTCTACCACAACAGGCACAACCACGCGACTGAGGACTGCTGGGAGCTCAAGAAGATCCGTGAGAGCCGCGAGAAGCGCCGTGATCGTGGCGGCCGCGGCGGTGGCCGCAACGACCACGGGGGCGGACGCTGAAACAACCGCGACAACTACCAGCAGAATCCTCAAGCGAACGCCTTCTAGCAGAACCCCGTCGAGCACAACAACAATCTCCCTGACGAGGACCCTGGGGGCTACCAGGTCCCTCGCGGGGCAGCAAGCATCCTCGGCGAGGCTCAGGCTCCTAGGTCCAACCGCCACTTCAAGCAGCTCTCTCGCGAAGTCAATGCCGTGCTTCCTGGGGTTGAGGCTTCCCAGTCCCTCAAGTGGTCGCAGTACCCCATCACTTTCGACTCTAGCGACCACCCAGCATCCACCAGGACCGTGGGCACCATCCCTCTGGTGTGCACTCCCACCATCAACAACATCGCCGTCACCAAGACGCTCATTGATGGGGGTGAATGCCTGAACGTCATCTCCGTCGAGACCTTCGAGAAGCTCCAAGTGCCATATGAGCGGCTGATGCCCACCAGGCCCTTCTCAGGGGTGACAGAGGGTACCACCACCCTGCTAGGGCAAGTGAGGCTCCCAGTCACCTTCGGAACGCAAGAAAACTACCGCACCGAGCTCATCGACTTCGACGTCGCGCACATCGGCATGCCCTACCATGCCATCCTCGGCTACCCCGCCCTCGCGAAGTTCATGGCAGTCACTCACCACGCCTACAACCTCGTCAAGCTTCTAGACTTCGGTGGCACCATCACCATCCGTGGCCAGGTCAAGGACGCCGTGTGCACTGTCGAGCATGCCTACAAGGCCGCTGCAGTGGCATTTCCTGCTGACGAGGACGCGGAGGAGCCCCTCGCGAGGCCGGCGAAGAAGAAGCAGCTGCTCTCCCAGGAAAGGACAGCCACGAAGAAGGTGCCACTGGACGCCAGCGGCTCGGGGCTAGCGTCACCATAGGCGCTGGCTTGCCTCCCGAATAGGAAAGCGCGCTCGTCGCCTTCCTCAGGGCAAACTCTGACCTATTCGCGTGGGCACTGTCAGATATGTCCGGAGTACCGAGGGAGGTGATCGAGCACCACTTAGCAGTGTGTCCAAACGCACGCCCCGTGAAGTAGAAAGCGCGGCGCCAAGCGCCAGAGAAGCAAGAATTCATCGTCAAGGAAGTAGAGAAGTTGAAAGAAGCACGGATCATTCGAGAAGTTGTACATCCCACCTGGCTCTCCAACACGGTGGTTGTCCCCAAGCACACTGGTGGAGGTCGGCTCTGCATCGACTACACTGACCTCAACAAGGCCTGCCCCAAGGACCCATACCCTCTGCCGAGGATAGACCAGATCGTGGACTCAACTGCCGGCTGCGACCTCCTCTGTTTTCTGGATGCCTTCTCAGGCTATCACCAGATCAAGATGGCACAGGAGGACGAGGAGAAGACAACATTTCTCACCCCTTGTGGTGTGTTCTGCTACGTCTGCATGCCCTTTGGCTTGAAGAATGCCGGTGCCACGTTCTAGTGGCTCATGAGGACCGCCTTGGGGGCTCAGATGGGGAGAAATGCAGAAGCCTACGTCGACGACATCGTGGTCAAGACTCGCGAAGAGCACACACTCCTGAAGGACCTCGAGGAGACTTTTGCCAACCTGCGTAAGGTGAACATCAAGCTGAACCCCGCCAAGTGCGTCTTCGGGGTACCATCAGGCAAGCTCCTCGGGTTCCTAGTGTCTCACCGCGGCATCGAAGCCAATCCCGACAAGATCAGGGCCATAGAAGAGATGCAGCCACCTCGTCGCCTCAAGGACATGTAGCGCCTAGCGGGATGTATGGCCAGCCTCGGCTGGTTCATCTCCAAGTTCGACGAGAGGGCGCTGCCATTTTTTAAGATCATGAAGAGGTCCGGCACATTCAAATGGACGCCGGAAGCAGCCAAGGCATTCGAAGACCTGCCCACCGATCATGGTCGCCCCACGACCTCGTGAGCCCCTCAAGCTGTACTTGGCAGCCACTCCTCAGACGGCAAGCGCGGTCCTGGTGGCTGAAAGGGAAGAGCCAGTCCTCGCCAAGAAGGGCACCACCTCGCCAAGCCCAGAGCCCCCCGACAAGGAAGCACCCTCCCCAAGCCTTGAGCCTCAAGCTGAACCTGTGCGACCGACAGACATCCTCGCCGAGGACCCGCCGCAAGAGAACCTTGACAAGACCCCTGAAGAGCACCGCGAAGAGCCCAGCGCTGAAGTACCACCGACAACGCTTGTCAAGCACCCCGTCTATTTCGTCAGCACAGTGCTATGAGATGCTCGCGAGCGGTACACCATGCAGCAAAAGCTCCTCTTCGCACTCCTCATCGCCTCCAGGAAGCTACGCCACTACTTCCAGGGCCACCCCATCAAGGTGGTCACATCGTACCCCCTGGAGCAAGTCCTGCGCAACCCAAACACCATCGATCGCGTCGCAGGATGGGGCATCGAGCTGCAACCGTTCGATCTGAAGTTCGACACCACGAGGGTCATCAAGGGCAGGGTGCTGGCGGATTTCACCGCCGAGTGGACGGACACATGTCAGGAAGAGCCTCAGGAGGAAGAGGCCACAACCTCAGGAGGGACAGCGCCCAACTACTGGACCATGCACTTTGATGGAGCATTCGCACGCCAATGCGCGGGGGCTGGCGCTGTCCTGACTTAACTGACAGGCGACAAGCTCTTCTACGCCGTCCACCTGTGCTTCACGCACAGCGACAAGGTCTCCAACAACATAGTTGAATACGTAGGTCTCCTCGCTGGGCTCAGAGCTGCAATCGCTCTCGGCGTCAAGCGCATACTCATCAAGAGCAACTACCAGCTCCTCGTCAACTTCTCCAACAAGAGCTACAAGCCTAAAGACGGCCACATGGCCGCTTACCTCGAGGAGGTCCGCAGGCTCGAGAAGCACTTCAGAGGAATGGAGCTCATGCATATCCCACGAGGAGAGAATCAGGAGGTGGATGACATCGTGAAGTGAGCATCAAGAAGGGAAGCCCAACGAGCAGGCGTGTTTGAGGAGAGGCTCATCAAGGCATCATTCAAACAGCCCATCAAAGCAGCTACCATGGACACCGACGAAGAGCTCCCACCAGCGCCAACAACTGGAGCACCAGAGTGCGGCCCACCTCAGGAGAACGCCTGTTGCTGACCCTGGTGCGTCAAGCAGCGGATTGGATCGTCGAGATCAAGGAATATCTCCAGGACGGAGTCCTCCCTGAGGAAGATGCAGAAGCAAAAAGAATAGCTCGGCAGGCCAAGTCATACTACCTCCACGAGGGAGACCTGTACCGTAAGCGTCCCAACGGGATCGCGTTGCGATGCGTTCCCTCAGAAGAAGGCCACCAGTTGATCAGGGATATACACAGTGGAGAATGTGGTCATCCCTCATCCTCGCGCACCCTCACGGGGAAGGTCTTCCGAAGCGGCTTCTACTGGCCCACAGTGCTCCAGGATGCCACCGCCATCGTCCAGTCTTGCGAGGCATGCCAATTCCACGCCAAGCAGATCCACCAGCCTGCGCAGGGACTTCAAACCATCCCGCTCTCCTGGCCCTTCGCGGTCTGGGGGCTGGACATCCAGGTACCCTTCCCACGAGCGCTCGGGGGCTACCGCTACCTCTACGTTGCCATCGACAAGTTCTCCAAATGGGCGGAGGTTGAAGTAGTGCGCACCATCCCGGCGAGGTCCGCGGTGAAATTCATCAGGAGCCTGGTCTGCCGCTTCGGCGTGCCAAACCGCATCATCACCAACAACGGCTCACAATTCACCAGCGGTGTCTTCAAGTCCTACTACGGCAGCCTCGACACCCAAATCTGCTACGCCTCGGTGGCGCACGCACGAAGCAACGGGCAAGCCGAGCGAGCCAAAGATGATGAACTCCCATTCGTGCTCTGGTCCATTCGCACCATGGCCACGAAGCCCACTGGCGAAACGCCGTTCTCCCTCGTCTACGGAGCTGAAGCGGTCCTCCCCAACGAGCTCGAGCACGGGTCCCCGCGAGTCCTCGCCTTCAACGAAGCCAACCAGGATGGCATCCGCAACGAAGACCTGCTGCTGCTTGAGGGAATCCGCTGCAATGATGCCCTCTGGGCCGCAAGGTACCAGCAAGACCTCCGCCGCTACCACAGCCGCCACATACGCCCGCGCACCCTCGAGACAGGCGACCTCGTCCTGAAGAGGATCCTCTCCAGGGAAGGCCTCCACAAGCTCTCACCCATGTGGGAGGGGCCCTTCAGGGTCGTGCATGTCTCCAAGACCGGCGCAGCACACCTCAAGACGGAAGACGGCATTCCAGTCAAGAACCCGTGGAACATCGAGCATCTGCGCAAGTTCTACCCATGATCAGTCGCGGCAGGCATTTTTTGTCTCAAGAGGGAAGCATGCGCCATCACATCCCCAGCTTGACAAAGCTTTTCCCTCCCCGAGGGTCTCCATCATCTGAGCTCTCTCTACAACGCGTCGCCACGGGCCGCGAGAAGCCTCAGCCACCCCGTGTGGAACCCCATGCTCAGACATGGCGGAATGTACTCATCTGAGCTCTCTCTCCAACGTGTCGCCGCGGGCCGCAAGATGGCTCAGCCACTCCGTGTGGAACCCCATGCCCAGACATGGCGGATTTTATTTTGGCCACGCCAAATGTAATGAACAATTTCATCGCAGCATGAACCTGTGGGCCTTAGCGCCGTTATGTAATATTGCCGCGGTAAGTAGTTGATTTCTGCTATCATTCACGCTCATACTTACCCCATGCGTGCCTCGCGAGCGGGGGCTGAGCACGGTGCCTGTGCCTCGGGAGCATCCCAGCAGCATCGCCAAATCCAAAGGCTCCAAGCTCTGAACTCATGGGCCTGCTCCCATGCACGTCACCTCACCAAGGACCTTGGTGCTTACCCTCGCGAGCGGGAGCAGAGCACGGTGCCTGTGCCTCGGGAACATCCTGATACGTCTCAAACGTATCTATAATTTTTGATGTTCCATGCTGTTATTATATCAATTGCTACATGTTTTGGTTACACTTTATATCATTTTTATGCATTTTCTAGGACTAACCTATTAACAAGATGCCACAGTGCCAGTTCCCTGTTTTCTGCTATTTTTGGTTTCAGAAAATCTATTAAGGAAATATTCTCGGAATTGGACGAAACAAAAGATATCGTCAATAATATCACGAGGAGATCACGGAGTCCAAAGGGGAGTCGGAGCAGACCCACCAGGGGGCCACGCCACACTAGGGCGCGGCCCAGGGTGGGCCCGTGCCCCCCTATGGCGTGGTGGCCCCCCTCGGCCACCGACGCCGCCTCTTCGCCTATATATTCTCCGCTACGCGAAAACCCTATTACGGTCGATCATATTCCACGAAAAGTTCCGTCGCGGCCGTCGTCGTCAATCTCAGATCGGAGGAGTTCTGAAGCTCTTCCCGGCACCCTGCCGGAGGGGAGATCATCACCGGAGGGCTCTACATCACCATGCCTACCTCCGGAGTGATGCGTGAGTAGTCCACCCCTGGACTACGGGTCCATAGCAGTAGCTAGATGGTTGTCTCTCTACCTTGTGCCTCCATGTTTAGATCTTGTGAGCTGCCTAACATAATCAAGATCATCTTATTGTAATGCTAGATGTTGTGTTTGCTGGGATCCGATGAATATTGATACCATGTTTATTCAAGTTGTTTATCTATGTGCTCTTGATCTTGCATGCTCTCCGTTGCTAGTAGATGCATTGGCCAAGTAGATGCTTGTGACTCCAAGAGGGGGTATTTATGCTCGATAGTGGGTTCAGTCTCTAGATAACTGGATCAGTGACAGAAAGGTATAAGATGGTAGATGTGCTGTTTCTACTAGGGATAAAACATTGGTGCAGTGTCCAAGGGCACTTGTATTGATTACATTACACACTTTACTTCATGCAATAATCTGTTGTTAGCAACTTAATACTGAATGGGATGCGGATGCTGCCTTGAAGGTGGATTATTTAGGCATAGATGCTATTGGAATAACGGTCTATGTACTTTGTTGTAATGCCCAACTAGATTTCATAGTAGACATCTTGGCATGTATTGCATTGTTATGCCCTCTCTATTTGTCAATTGCCCAGCTGTAATTTGTTTACCCAACATGCTAGTTATCTGTTCTGAGAAAGACACCACTGGTGAACTGTGGACCCTGGTCTAATTTCCTCCTACTGTTTACACAACCTGCTGCAATCATCTGTTTCCTGTTACTTGCTGTTTTTCCTGCTATTTTCCACACCATACGTTTAACTCTTTGTTTCTGCAAGACCGGAGAGATTGACAACCTCTTTGTTTCGTGTTGGGCAAATTTCTGGTTTGTGTCTATGCAGATTCCACGTTGGTGCAAGCTCCCTAGCGCCAGGGGGAGTTAACATCAACAACCTTCCGATAGATCATCAAGTCCTACTGGATTGATAACCTTGGGTAGATTTCTCAAGGGAAAACTTCTGCTGTCTACATCATAACCTTCCTCTTGGGGTTCACCAACACGTAGCCATCAAGCTGTTTTCTGGCGCCGTTGCCGTGGACTTGGAGGCTATTGGAAAGGGGAGTCTATCAGTTCCAATCTCTTTACTTTGTTTTTTGTCTTGTTTTATTTTTGTTTTGCTTGCTGTTAAAAATCAAAAACCCAAAAAAATTAAATTCCTGCATCTAGTTTTTAATTTCGAGTTACCCTGTTGCTTGTTTTAGGCTTGCTAAAATGAGTAATCCTGAAAATACTAAGTTGTGTGACTTTACTAGCACAAACAATAATGATTTTATCTGTACACCCATTGCTCCACCTGCTTCTAAAGCAGAATTTTATGAGATTAAGCCCGCACTGTTAAATCTGGTTATGAAAGAGCAATTTTCTGGTGTTAGTACTGATGATGCTGCTGCCCACTTAAACAATTTTGTTGAACTTTGTGATATGCAAAAGTATAAGGAGGTAGAGAGTGATATTATTAAGCTGAAATTGTTTCCTAGAAATAGTATTGATTCCTGGACTAAATGCAAAGATGCTTTCATTGGAAAATATTATCCTCCTGCTAAAATTATCTCTTTAAGAAGTGGTATTATGAACTTTAGGCAACTTGATAATGAGCATGTTGCCCAAGCTTGGGAAAGAATGAAGTCTTTGGTTAAAAATTGCCCCACTCATGGACTGACTACTTGGATGATCATCCAAACCTTTTATGCAGGACTAAATTTTTCCTCAAGGAACTTATTGGACTCGGCTGCTGGAGGGACCTTTATGTCCATCACTTTGGGTGCTGCTACAAAGCTTCTTGATGATATGATGGTAAATTATTCTGAATGGCACACTGAAAGGCTCCAACTGGTAAGAAGGTAAATTCTGTTGAGGAAATTTCCTCCTTGAGTGATAAAGTTGATGCTATTATGACTATGCTTTCGAATGGACATGGTGTTGTGGATCCAAATAATATTCCTCTTGCTTCTTTGGTTGCTCATGATGAGAAAAATGTTGATGTAAACTTCATTAAAAATAACAACTTCAACAACAATGCCTATAGGAATAATTTTGGTAGCAACAATTATAGGCCATATCCTGCTAATGGTAGCAACTCTTATGGTAATTCTATGGTAATTCCTACAGTAACAATAGAAGTGTGCCCTCTGATCTTGAAGTCATGCTTAAGGATTTTATTAGCACACAAACTACTTTTAATAAAACTGTTGAGGAAAAGCTAGGAAAAATTGATACTCTTGCTGCTAAAGTTGATAGTCTTGCTCATGATGTTGAAATGCTGAAAATAAAAGCTATTCCTAGTGATATTAGAGAGAGTAAAACACTCAATGCTATCCAAATTAAAATTGATAATAACATTAGGATGCTTGCTGAACTTCATGAAAGATGGGAGAGAGAAGAAAGAGAAGCTGAAATTGCTGAACAAAATAGTGTTGTTAGAGTTTGCACTATTTTTACTAATGAAACAAATGATGCCTCACATGCTAATGCGCCCCCTACTGTTAGTGAAAAGATAATAAGTGTTGGAAATGTCTCTACTACCTCTACAAAAAGTTTTAAATTGCCTGATAGCACTACTTTTGTTCCTAGTAAAAGTGCTGAAATTTTTAGAGGTGTTGGTGATAATTGCTCCATTGTTTTTGATGACAACAACTTCAATTTCGAAAATTGTAACATAACTGAAGTCATCATGTTCTTGCAAAAGCTAGCTAAGAGTCCTAATGCTAGTAAAATAAATATGGCTTTTACTGAACATATTATCAAAGCTCTCATGCATGCTAGGGAAGAAAAATTAAAACTTGAAGCTTCTATCCCTAGGAAGTTAGATGATAATTGGGAACCTGTTATTAAAATGAAACTGAGTGAGTTTGAATGCAATGCTTTGTGTGACCTTGGTTCTTGTATTTCGGTTATGCCTAAAAATTTATATGATATTCTCAAGCTTGCACCTTTGGAAAAATGTCATTTGGATGTTCACTTTGCTGATTCTTCTATGAAGAAACCTTTAGGAAAAGTTGATGATGTTTTGATAATGGTTAATAACAATCTTGTCCCTGTTGATTTTGTGGTTTTGGATATTGAATGCAATCCTTCTTGTCCTATTGTTTTGGGAAGACCTTTTCTGAGAACTGTTGGTGCTGTTATTGATATGAGAGAGGGGAATATAAAATTTCAATTCCCACTCAAGAAAGGTATGGAACACTTCCCTAGGAAGAAGATGAAATACTCACATGATACTAGTGTCAAGACAAATTATGGTTTTGGATTTTCTGGTCTTGACAATACTTGATGCATCTCTTCATGCCTAGCTCAAAGGCATTAAAGAAAAGCACTTCTGGGAGATAACCCATGTTTTTATTTGCTGTTTTATTTTTGTTTTCTTGAGTCAAGGATGCTTGTTTACCTCTGTAGCAACTCCTTTGTATCTTTTATTTGCTGTTTTGTTGTGCCAAGGAGAGTTACTAATGCAAAGTTGGTTTTTATTTTCGGGACTGCATTGGGACAGATTGCTGTTCGTCACCGTTTAATTCAGTAGAAAATCAGAAAAAATCGAAAAATGCTGAAATTTTTGTGCATGTTCCTGATGATGTTACGCAACTTTCATTATTTCAAAAGTTTTTCATCTGAGCATCGTAAGTGCCTCGAAAAAATTCGTCATACAGACTGTTCTGGTTTGACAGATTCTGTCTTTTATTTTGCATTCTCTCTTTTACAAGTTTTTAAGTGGTTTCTTTTCGTGTAAAAGTGCCCACTTGAGCCTAGTAACAGTGGCTAATGTTTAAAATAGTTGGCTTGTGAGTTTTGTCTTTGCTAGAACTTTGAAGTATTATCTTTTAGTGCACTAACCTGCTAATGAGAAAAGCTGTTAAGTTTTGGTGTGAAGGAAGTTTTCAAGTGTTGATAGAGGAGAATGATATTACATGATCAAGAAGAGTGAAGAGCTTAAGCTTGGGGAGGCTTACCTCCCCAGCATATTTCAAGAAGACTCAAGCATCTAAGCTTGGGGATGCCCAAGGCATCCCCTTCTTCATCTACAAATTATCAGGTCATCTCTAATGGTGCTATATTTTTATTGCTTCATACTAGTGTACTCTTCCTTGGAGCGTCAGTGTGTTTTTGTTTTCAGTTTGTTTTGTTTTGTTTGCTGTGCTATACTTGTTGGATCCTAGCATTCATGTTTGGGAGAGAGACACGCTCCACTTTTTCATTAGAATACTCTTGTGCTTCACTTATACTTGTTGAGTATTCCTGTCTAGTTGCTGTTATTGCTGTTAGCTCTCAGTTTTTCATACATCTCTTGTTAGAGCTTTCAGTTTCTTTTGAAGAAAGTACTCTCTTGCTTCACTTATATCTGTTTGGAGAGTTGTCAAATAAGTTGATTGGTGTTTGGTTGGACCAGAAAAATGCTATGCATGTGGTAGTGGTATAAAATGCTTACATGAATCTTTTTAGATCGTTGTCTTGAGTAATTTGATGCTTGCCAATTGTTTTGAGCTGTCAAGTAATTAATGTTTAAGCTTGTGCATCATGTAAGTAATGGCTATTAATGAAGAACTACTATAAGGATTTTCTGCTATAATAATCTGTTGCATGATTGGAAGTCCATAGTAGTCTAGATAATTTTTGGATGAAGGCTATGTGTTAACAAGGAAGACAGTGGGAGTCTATGGTTCGTCAAACCTTGTGTTTTATGTACACTCTTGCTATTCCAGTTGATAATGATGTTTGCTTATAATAACTTGCTAGCCTAAACTCTGTACTAAGAGGGAATGCTTCTTGTACATCCAAAACCTTGAGCCAAATCCATGCCACCTGTGTCCACCATACCTACCTATTATGTGGTGTTTTCACCATTCCAAGTAAATTTCTTCATGTGCTATCTACTAACTACTCAAAACAATTATCCTTTTTGTGTCACTACTTGAAAAGCTCATAAGGACGTAGTAGTGAGATTTGTCATCTTCCATGCTAATTAATTTACAAGGATTGGCAGCTTCATCTGCTTCTCCACCTTTTATTTTGCATTAAAGAGCTGGTTAGTCCACCCTATAAATAAATAAATAGACACTCCTCCATGGTGAATGTTGGTGGGCACCCGAGGATTCGGTTAGCCATGGTTTGTGGAAAGTAAATGGTTGGGAGGAGTGTCACCAATAAGTGCTTGTTACAAGTGCAGTCCTAAAAACTCTCGGAACCGCTCTAAAAGTTAGTTAGCCATGGAAGATGACAAGTACCTGCTATTTGATTTGTTGACACCTGTATACACCATTACCTTACAAAACAATATTTTATGCTCTCTATATGCC
Organism: Poa pratensis; assembly: GCA_947311845.1. NCBI lineage: Eukaryota > Viridiplantae > Streptophyta > Magnoliopsida > Poales > Poaceae > Poa > Poa pratensis. The sequence continues at coordinate 116,463,837 of CAMZMU010000041.1, read as the reverse complement.
TTCGGGAACTACAGCTCTAGCACATGATGTTAATCCCTGCTTCCCTCTGCGAAGGGCCATTCTTTTACTTTTATGTTGAGTCAGTTTTCCCACTTCTTTCTGTCTACTTAAGCAAACATCATTGTCAACTCCAGTATAACAGTTTTTACATAACTTTGTGTTTGGTTGATCATATTCTTTGCATTGACATTATCTATATGATATACATGTTGAAAGTTGAAGCAAAAGCTGAAGCTATTATCTTCCTTTGTGTTGATACAAACACTTTCATGTTGAGAATTATTGCTGCTGTGAACTAACTATTATGTTAGACTATTATATCTCTAAATGTTTTATAGTGTTATTCATGAAAGTTTGCACTTGTGTGATCACTTATGTTTACTCTTTATTTACTTGCTTGCAAACTATAGACCATTGGCTTGGATCACTTCATTCAGATCATGTGCATTACATTGTTATTTGATCAAAGATTGTGTTGGTAGCATGTCACTTCAAAAATTATCTGTTTTTATCGTTTACCTACTCGAGGACGAGCAGGAACTAAGCTTGGGGATGCTTGATACGTCTCAAACGTATCTATAATTTTTGATGTTCCATGCTGTTATTATATCAATTGCTACATGTTTTGGTTACACTTTATATCATTTTTATGCATTTTCTGGGACTAACCTATTAACAAGATGCCACAGTGCCAGTTCCCTGTTTTCTGCTGTTTTTGGTTTCAGAAAATCTATTAAGGAAATATTCTCGGAATTGGACGAAACAAAAGACATCGTCAATAATATCACGAGGAGATCACGGAGTCCAAAGGGGAGTCGGAGCAGACCCACCAGGGGGCCACGCCACACTAGGGCGCGGCCCAGGGTGGGCCCGCGCCCCCCTATGGCGTGGTGGCCCCCCTCGGCCACCGACGCCGCCTCTTCGCCTATATATTCTCCGCGACGCGAAAACCCTATTACGGTCGATCATATTCCACGAAAAGTTCCGTCGCGGCCGTCATCGTCAATCTCAGATCGGAGGAGTTCTGAAGCTCTTCCCGGCACCCTGCCGGAGGGGAGATCATCACCGGAGGGCTCTACATCACCATGCCTGCCTCCGGAGTGATGCGTGAGTAGTCCACCCCTGGACTACGGGTCCATAGCAGTAGCTAGATGGTTGTCTCTCTACCTTGTGCCTCCATGTTTAGATCTTGTGAGCTGCCTAACATGATCAAGATCATCTTATTGTAATGCTAGATGTTGTGTTTGCTGGGATCCGATGAATATTGATACCATGTTTATTCAAGTTGTTTATCTATGTGCTCTTGATCTTGCATGCTCTCCGTTGCTAGTAGATGCTTTGGCCAAGTAGATGCTTGTGACTCCAAGAGGGGGTATTTATGCTCGATAGTGGGTTCAGTCTCTAGATATCTGGATCAGTGACAGAAAGGTCTAAGATGGTAGATGTGCTGTTGCTACTAGGGATAAAACATTGGTGCAGTGTCCAAGGGCACTTGTATTGATTACATTACACACTTTACTTCATGCAATAATCTGTTGTTAGCAACTTAATACTGAATGGGATGCGGATGCTGCCTTGAAGGTGGATTATTTAGGCATAGATGTGTTGGAATAACGGTCTATGTACTTTGTTGTAATGCCCAACTAGATTTCATAGTAGACATCTTGGCATGTATTGCATTGTTATGCCCTCTCTATTTGTCAATTGCCCAGCTGTAATTTGTTTACCCAACATGCTAGTTATCTGTTCTGAGAGAGACACCACTAGTGAACTGTGGACCCTGGTCCAATTTCCTCATACTGTTTACACAACCTGCTGCAATCATCTGTTTCCTGTTACTTGCTGTTTTTCCTGCTGTTTTCCACACCATACGTTTAACTCTTTGTTTCTGCAAGACCGGAGAGATTGACAACCTCTCTGTTTCGTGTTGGGCAAAGTTCTGGTTTGTGTCTGTGCAGATTCCACGTTGGTGCAAGCTCCCTAGCGCCAGGGGGAGTCAACATCAACAACCTTCCGATAGATCATCAAGTCCTACTGGATTGATAACCTTGGGTAGATTTCTCAAGGGAAAACTTCTGCTGTCTACATCATAACCTTCCTCTTGGGGTTCACCAACACGTAGCCATCACATCCCAGCAGCATCGCCAAACCCAAAGGATCTGAGCTCTGAACCCATGGGCCTGCTCCCATGCGCGTCACCTCACCAAGGACCTTGGTGCTTACTCTCCTCGCGAGACACACATGAGGAAACCTATGAGCGCGCATGAGTTGTACAACCGTGCATTGATTGTGGGTATGCCTACTTATCCTACGCAGGAAGCACGAGGCGTACTGCGGGACTGCAAGACTCCAAGGCCTACCCTAGGCAACCTCAAGAGCGAAAACGCCTCGTCAGGGACCATGATGCCCTCTACAAGACAAACGCCTCGCGAGAGCTAAGTCTAAAACTTATCGCATCTCCCCTCGCCGGCTTTTCATCCCTCGAGCCTCCTTTTCTCTCTTACGCCTCATGGGCTGCTTGCACGTCAAAGGGGGGCTCCCGAGCATCGCGTCTCGAGAGCCCTTACCTCTCCATGCCTCACGCACCCTCCGGCCTTGTTATCGAGCCCTGACTCTAACATACCGAGCGGAGGTGCTATTGCGCTGGGAGCAGGGTCCTGACGACGTAGAGCGAAAAGACATGGAGAAAGAGATAAAAGGCCTCCCGAGGGGCACTCGCTTGCATAAAATATGATTCTTACAAGTCATTACAAATGAAAAGCAAATCCTAAGATAAATGGTGCTCCGAGCACGCCATGCACAGGAGCAGCTCAAGCAGCAGGGCCACCAGAGCCCTCGCCGTCGGCAGCTTCGTCGCCCTCCTCCTCAGCGCCATCCTCGCCATCGTCTTCCTGGGTCAGGTCCTCCTCGACTTCGACCCTCTTGAAGCGCTGGACGTACTCCTCCACCTCCATGTACACCGAGGCGGTCAGCTCCACGGCGCGCCTCCGGTCGAGGGGCTCCGTCACGGCCTTGAAGTCGATGTCAGGATGGAGGCGCACGAGGTTGGCAAAGACACGACCAACCGCAACGCCAAGGAGATCGCGGCTCTCCGTCTCGATAAGATTGTCGAGGCTCGTCACGGCCCCCTCAAAGTTGGCGAGGAGCCGCTCGAAGAAGCCGAGGTACGCGGCGGCGGGTTCGGCGTTCCCCTCGGCAGAGAACGCGGGAGTCTCGACCCCCAAGCGGTCCGCGACATCACGCGCACGGACCACCAAGGAGTGGAGCATACGCTCCCGCTGGCGCGCCAAGAGCCGGTCGGCCTGCGCGTTGCCCCGAGCCTCCTCGATGAGCTGCGCAACAGGCCCCACCTGCTGGTGGATCTCGTTCAGGTCCTCCGTCAGAGCAACGACGTCCTGCACCGCGCGGGCTTGGGTGTCCCTAGCGCTCTGAAGACGGGAAGTCAACCGCTTCTTCTCCCTGTCAAGCTCCACTACGCGGGCGTTAAGCTCGTTGCGCTTCTTCTTGAAGTGCTCCTCCTGGAGCTGGTCATTCTGCGAGAACTCCCGAGAGCAACGGTCGCGGAAGAGCTTCGCCTTGGCCTCCTCATCCTCCACCATCTTCTTCTCCTTCGAGCAGAGTTGGGCGTTGGCCTTCTTGAGGCGGTCCTTGAAGCTGGCCTCGTCCTGGGCCACCTTACCCTCACGGGCCTCCAGGCTCTCCCGCTGCGCAGATTGGTCCTTTTCGACCTGGTCGACCTACTCCTCACACTTGCGTAGCTCAGCCTCGCGGAGAGAGAGTTCCTCCTCCCACTGCACCAGCTGCCGCTCGCGGACGCTCAAGTCCCCGCGGAGCTTCTCCAGGCCTGACCTCACGGACTCGGAGTCCGTGATGATCTGCATCTTTCGGGTCGCTAGCTCCTGGTGCTTGGCGGCAATTTCAGCCTCAAGGGCCTCGCGTCCAGCCGCGACAGCCTCGCGCTCTACCTGGAGCTAACCGAGGGCCTCCTCGGCCTCGCGGACCACGCTGGCACGGATTTCCTCAGTGAAGCGTCTCGCCTCCTCGCGTCGCGCCTGGGCCGCCACGTCCTCCAGACGGCAGCGATCCATGGTTTCGCGAAGGTGAGCCCAAGCCCGTGTGAGCTCGGCGCGTTCCTCCGCCTGGGCGAGCTCCTCCTCGATGTACTGGGCCTCGAGCCCGTCTAGCGCCTCCCTCGCCAAGCGAAAAGCGGAGCCACGGCGAGCTGCGCTCCGGTGGCCGCCCCGCAGAACCAAGGCCCAATCGTCGCCAAGGGGCCTGGAGGCCTCAATGCTCGCTGAAGGTTCCGGAGCTCGGTGCCTCGGACTTGGAGCGGCCTCAGGAGGCGCCTGGGGGCTCTGGTGAGAGCCTTCTCCCTCTTTCGCTCCGGGCCCTCTCGAGGGCCAGAAGTGCCCTCATCGTGGGCCTCGGTGTCCTTCCGCCCGAGGAGCACCTCTTGCTGATCGCCAGGCGCAGGATCGGCCTGTCCCGCCGCGGCCTCGGAGCACGTCGCCGCCGCCTCAGGGTCTGTGCTTGGTGGAGGCGACCGCGCGGTGGTCTCCTCCGTCTCAGCATCGGCGCGCTCCTCCGCCGATGCCACGGCCTTCGCCGCCGTCTCCTCCATCATCTTCTCCTGCCGCGCAGGGGAAGCGTCAGGCCACGCAGGCGACGATGTCGTCGCCTCAGTTTCTCCCTCCTTGCGGCGTTCACCCACGGGAGGAGAGGAAGCCGCAGCCTCCTGATACGGCTCCCCAGCAGCAGGCGCTGCATACGCCGCTGTGGCGCCAGAGCTCTCTCCAACCTTCTGGAGCCTGCGTCGCTTCGTTCCTTCCTGGAGCCTGAAGAGGAAAGCAAGAAGAAATTCCCTCAAGAGGGGCACTGAAGAACATATCCAAGAAGAAAGGAAAAGCGAGACTTACTCAGCGGTGTCCATCCACTTTTTCGCCATCCGTCACGGCGGTGGAGCACTTGCCTCCGCCTCCTTCTGGGCTGCGACAGGCCTGTCCGTGCTTGCCTTGGTACGGGGCTCGCGGCGGCCTAGCGAGCCATCCTCATCGTCGCCCTCTTCCTCCTCCTCGGCGCGTCGCGAAGGGATGACGATGAAGGGGTCGTCGCTGCTTCAAGAGACCTCGAAGATCTCAGCTTCAGGCTGCGCGTCCCCTGAGGAGCGCGTGTTCCCCGCCGAGGAACTGGGGCTTCCCAGGGCGCCATCCGCGACGCCGACTCTGGGTTGTCGCGGGGACCAGCCTGCCCTTCAGGCACCAAGCCCCACTGGTCGAACTCCGGAATCGCCTCCACATGTTCAAGTACAGAGACGAGCTCAAACCTGTGGAGCGGCTCTGCATGGTTGGAATCTGGCTTGGGGATGGACGGAGAGGTGAAGAGGACCTCCATGATACCGTCCACCACCGCCTTCTCAAAGTTGTCAGTACTCAGACGCATCTTGTCTTTAGAGCCTGAGTACATCCACATCGGTTCCGCGTGCCTCTGGAGCGGAGCGATGCGGCGCCTCACGAAGTCCTTGGCCACCATCTGGCCAGTGAGGCCGGCCTCGCGAAGCTCCGCCAGGCGCTTGGCCACGAGGCCAACTCCTGGGCCCTTGAGAGTCTCGCTCGCCCAGCATCTCCTCTTCGTCGGGGGCGCATCGGGCATCTCGAAGAAGCGACTTGCTCTCCCGGCGTCTACGAAGAACCACCTCTTGCGGAAGTCCTCCACCTTCTTCGACACATTGGTGACCGCGACCTCGCCAGCCTAGGCGATGGGGACGTAGACACCGCTCACGCCATCAATGATGCGAAAAGAGATGCACCCGACCGCTAGTTGCTCGCCGTGAACCCGAGCGCGTAGAAGCTGTGGAAGAGGGCAACCGAGGGCCTGACGCCGATATATGCCTCGCAGAGGTAGGCAAAGATGGAGAGGATGAGGATGGAGTTGGGGTGAAGGTGGAGAATCTGGATCTGGTAGAATTCCAGAATCGCCAGGAATAAGTCGGAGAAGGGAGGCACGAGCCCCGCGGGGAGAGTGTGCAAGAAGATGGGATAGAACCTAGCGCCGAGGGTGCCGGGGGCGCACGCTGGCTTGAGCACCGTCGCACCCCACTCGTTGGCCTTGGCGACCGCCATGTGACGCACCTTGTCCAGCTGCTCCTCCATGCCGATGCGGTACCCCACCAGCGCCGGCTTGAGGAGGCCGTCCTACCTCATCGCTGCAGGCTCGCTCGCCTGCGCCACTTCCTTGCCCTTCCTGGAGCCTGTGGCTTTCTTGGGCGACATCACAGCTGCAGAGAAGAAGGAGCTCGGATATGATGTGTGCTCTGGGAAGGAGGCGAAAGGAGTTGGGCAGAGTAACAGCGCTCGAGTAGAGTAATGGTGTCCGCATCCAGGCTCCTAGGCTTTATAGCCTCGGCGAGCCGTTTCTCGGACGTGGTGGACCCCACCGCTACACCCGTTACCATCGACGAGATCGTGGCTTCATGGACAGTCGTTTGCTCACCATGTGTCTCGGGCCAGGCAGGCTTCTTTGGGCCCACGACGCTTCGCCTGCGTCCACAAGACTCCAGCGTGCCCATCGCGGGCCCGGGGGCTACTGTCGGCCCAGTGGAAACCAGGGTACCATGGGCCGGCCTGCTACAGCCCTCGACACTCTGCAGAAGGTTCTGCTAAGGACCAGGTGTCTCAGCCTGGTGAGCCTCGCGAGGGATCTTTCCCACGCGAGGGCCTCTCCCGTCAGAAATATCGCTAAGTCCTGCCGCATGACTGCGCCACCCTCGTGAGGCCTCCCTCGTGAGGGCCCCTCACGAGACTTCCCTCGCGAGGCGTCAAGTACTTGAAGGCCTCGGCGAGGCAACCCCGCCCTCGTGAGGTTCCTTCAGGTGAAAGCAATATCTGTCTCCGCGACAGAGCGCACATGGCCTCTACGCCCGCCGCAGAGTGACGCGCGCATCTGCGCGCGGTGACGATCACGCCACAGTTGCCATTCTGGTGATTAAAGCAGTCAACAAAGCTGCACCAAGCAAAGGAGACTCCAAAGCTTGCCATTCCGGTGATAAGGGGACCGTCGCCCGCTATGCTCCAAGCAGACGTCACCATGGGGCACCCCACAGGCCTCTCCAGCGCCAGCCCACCGTCCTGGATGGACGGTGGCTTTTCTGCCAAGAGGACGACACTCCCTGCCATGGACCGAGTCCATGGACAGCTCAGCAGCCATGCACCGTCCTCCTCCTTCGTCGCCATGTGGTTGCCCTTCCCGCCAAGATGAATTGGGGGAAGAGGCCCGAGGCACCTATATAAGGGGATGGTGTACGACCATAGGAGGGAATCCCCCCATTCTGAGACAACTCCACTGCCTTCCACACCGCTGCTAGGGAGAAGACGAAGCTCTTCCACCATAGTTCTTCCTAGCTAAGCTTGAGTCTCCACAAGCTCCCTGTACTGTAACCTCTACAAGCATTGCAATACAACCAAGCAGGAGTAGGGTCTTTACACATCACGGTGGGCCTGAACCTGGGAAGCGGCTCGTGCTTCCTCTCTGCCGTGATGTCCCTCACCGAGCTCGACGAGCACCGTCGCCGAGGTAGCTGAGGGTTGTTTGATTGCGTGTTCAGCCTCCTATCGTTCCTGACTTAGAGAGACACTCCCCTAGTTTCCTCGGACTAGTCTCCGACAGTCCTGGCGCCTGCCTTCCTCCACCATCTGCATATACTGCATAAAACTCTGCTCTGTGATTGGCCTTGGTGGTGGTATTCCTCCTGCATCTACATCTTGCTTCTCCGTAAGTTCACCTTCCTGCCTCTGCACTTCAGTTTCCTCACCGACGTACGCCATAACCCACTAATCCTGTTACATCGAATCAGAACTCTCCACTACATTATGCATATGCACTTTGAGCTCTATTCCATGTACAAGAACTAGTCAAACAATGGAAAACCAGAAAAATCCAAAGAACACAAAACTTTTCAAACATATACCATGTATTATACATGTAGGCTTACACACATGGGTACAGAATAGTAACACACTCTAAAGTGAGTAGGCCTCACTTATTGCAACCAACGTCCTTACAATACTGCGTACAATACCCTATATATTACATATTCTACAACTACTGCTTCTCTCTGTCATTCTTTCCTTCACTTCTCGGCATACTTCCCAGGCTTCCAGTGACTATTGCGCCTGGTCCTCCTAAGAATCCCGGGTAACTTCATTTCAGTGGTAGGCTGATATTCTGGATCAGATGGGCTTGCTTCTAAAGTCATATCAGTCATTGCAAAATAACTGTCAAGATACTTATATGTCGCCGCTTCTCCATCGTATACGCCCTCATCACCATAACTCTCGCCTCCATCATCGTACCCTGTTGGTACTGCATCAGTACTGCAGAAATACCCTCACGGTTCCTCCTCATACTCCACCTTAGGATAATACTTGGACTCATAGGCATACTTCCAACCTTCATCTTCTTCATCTGAGTTAAATTCTATAGGTCTACACTTCTGTCCAACTCTAGGCTTCCTCCTGGGGATATGGCTAGTTACTTCTCCAGCTACTACCCTGAATGTCTTGTGGTAAGTTCGAATAAGCTTCATACAACTCTCCAACAATACTGCGGTATCTCGTGGATTTTCTTGATAAAAGACATATAGTCAACTTCAGCTTCAAACTTATAGTTGGCACTTGGAATGGCATGGAACAAGGTTCCTTCCGACTCCCTACTCTTCTCCGTCCTAATGCTAGCGGTTGCTTTAACCAGTGCTATCTGAAATGCTACCTCCATACTCTTTGCTTGTCCAAATGGCATCGTGAGACCCATTTTGAGTTCAGGTGGAAACTTGAGTGCCACTCGATACATAGCTAAGGCTGACCCATCATAGAAACTCATCACTTTCACTATCACCTTGGTAGTGACACCAAGATAATTGATCAGTTGCTGCAGAATCTCTGCCCAATTTCCCTGAAAAACAGCCTTGCCTAACTCCGCATCTCTTACACGAGTGGACTTCTTGGGACTTTGCTTATCCATCCTAGCTGTTTTAACAAAAAGGATATTAGAATATAAATGAAGTAATAATTGCATGATAATGTTATTCTCAAGTGAATATCCATCATAACAAATTAAAACTCAATTCATTCTAAGGCATCGCACACCTACAGGCTTTCCCTTTAGTAGGTTTCCAACCTGAGGTCTAGCAATTGCTCTGATACCATCTGCGGTGACCCCGCACACCACTGCATATTGTAGTGTACAAGTCGTTGACATAACACCCACAGAAGGACTATTCCGTAAATATTACATCCCTCAGAGTAGTACAACAGAAACATTGCGGGTCCACTTTATTACACACTGCTAAATATTACAAGCCAGAAATACATAAAAACATCGATGTTCTCCTCCGACATGGGAGGGAGGTCTATTATTGTGATGTTGACATGTGTCAACCTAATAGCGATAGAAAACAGCAAACTAAGAACCATCTGGCTCAACAAACTAAATAGTACTCCCTCCGTTCGGAAAAGGATGTCACAAAAATGAACTATAGATAGACCATTTTTGTGACATCCTTTTCCAAACGGAGGGAGTACTAGTCTAGTCCTGCTTGGCCTAGCTCCTACTAGTGAGGTTCTAAGTCTCCACCTCTTCTTCTTCTTCGGTTTCGCCGGCTCCGTAAGCAATGATGTAGTCCACACCTTCTACTCCTCCAGACAGGTCAGGTGCTTCGAAGTAGATGTCGTCGGCTTAGTATGCTCCATAGTTCTCCTCAATGGGCTCTTAAGAGTCTAAGTATGGGGTACAAAGGGAACGAATGAGTAACAGCGCTACTCAGCAAGTTCAGCTTAACGCTTAGATAAGTGAAATGCACTAATTAACTACCATCTAGACCACAAAGTCATAGATGATTATGCAAGTTTTGTAAAACATTTTTAGGAAAAGGTCCCTTTTATTTTAGAAAACAATGCCCCCAACCTTCACGGGTTTTTAGTCATCACTTGGGATGCCTTTCCCGCAGCGTTCTGTAGTTCCCTCCTGGAACAAGGATGTGACAGTCACAATTTCTTTGTTTAACTCTGCAGAGCTGCACCACTTTACCCAACAGCACCCTGGCTCTTTATGCTCTCTCAGTACACCATGTGTGCTATAGCCACAACCCAGGGCAACAAGTCATGTGGAGTCGCTTTCCCGCACAACGCATATCCGCCCCTCATGACCCAGCCGGTACAAAGACCAATGACTCGTCACCACTCCCGAGCTCCTATTCCAAATCACCCCGTCAGGTGGGAAGAGTATGCGCTTCCACGTTGTTGGCCGCCGCAACGGACTCAACCAGGTAATAATCTGCCGAGGATATGCGAACGAGGGAAGAAACCTCTGACGAGCCCATCGATAGTGAATATGTTGGCTAATGCTTCGATACGGCACAAGGATCACTAGGACATGGGTACTTAATCCTAGGTAAATACTTTCCCGTACAATGGCACCTCCACCACAACATCAAACCGTGGTGCCATTGCCAGCCAACAATATAGATATAGCAATTCACATCATTCAAAAATAGGTTTTTCTTTTTCATGCAACTAGCTGGGTGGCCCGCGCATTTGCGCGGCTAGATTTATCATCGTGGGTTTTGCATTAGCGTTCAGATATTGCTAAATTGTTATGGACATGTTTAATAAAATTTAAAAATATCGCAAAGATATACCATGCAAAAAATTATTTGCCAGTGTTTCTTGGCCACCAATTTTCCCTAAAACAAAATGGTAATTTATTTTAAATGTTATATCAATTGTAATATAGAAATGATTTTAGCATGCAAAACTATAATACCTCCATATGTACTACCTCGTTGGTAAGGATCTTTCTATGTGTCGACAGTACAACAAAATTATTCTGTGGTTCTACCATGCAAAACTATACTACCTCCATCCCTAAAAGAAGTCATGCACGTTTTCACAAAAAAATGACTTTGACCGAAAATTAGTCCACAACAAAAATTACACCGTTAGATTGATAATCAAAGAAGTTTCAAATGGTATATTTTTTGCTGCACATAACCCACCTTTAATGAGCAAATGTTTGGCCAAGGTATATTTTGGAAAACGTACACACCATCTATTTTGGAATGACGGAGTAAAGCTTTGTAATTATTTATTAACTCCATCATGTTATCCCTTCTAAAGCTAATATAGCTATAGAATCATAAATGAGCCATGTTAACGTTGAAAGACATTTAATACTGTACCTTTCTCTAAGAAAATGTACTTCCGAAGTAATTTTGTCAGTTTACTTAGCAGCTATGCTGAATCCCTAAGCATGTCCACTGGATGGCTCATGGTACCAATACAACAAAGGAAAAAAAAGGCTCTGTTGCTGAACCGGCGGCCACTTCCTCCTCCTACTGTCGGTTCTCCTCATAGCCATTGGAAAGCCCTCCAGCTGGTTGGCTAAAGGTAGATTTTGATGCTAGATTCCTGCAGGATACAGGTATCGAAACGGCTGGTTTCGTCGCCCGTCAAAACACCGGTGCTGTTTAATCTCCGAGATTGCTCCGATCATGACTTTTCGCTGACGCCAAGCTGAAGCCCTTGCATCAAAATCTGAAAATCTGAAACCCTTTCATCCAAACAAAGTCATTGTGGAATCAGACTGTGCTGCCCTTGTTGCTGGCCAGAACCATACCTTCAGAAAACACTCCAGGCCTTGCTTTGTTCTCTCTGATATCAACTCCCTGGTTCAGGACTTTCCTGATATTATTTTCTGTATTTCACGTAGAGATAGTAACGATGTTTCTTATGCACTTTCCCAGCTGGGCCGTTGTAATATTTCGTTCAGACCCTGGACGTGTTGTGTCCCAGATCCTGTTTTGCCGCTCCTGCAGGCTGATCTTGTAAACATGATTGCTCTTACTGAATAAAGCTAGCTCCATTGACTAAAATTCACTCTTGTTTTGTCGCGAGTCATATTATAGTGCCAATGGTGTGCCAATGGTTGTTTGGACAGTAACACAAATCACTCTTGTTTGGGTATATCATAGCCACCACACTGATAAAATACAATCAGACCTTGACCATAGCCATACTACATGACTTAATTAATCTGCTAGTAGTTTTCAGTATACTCTAGGAAGTGACTTCCGAACATCTAAAAATTTGCAGAATAAATAAGAGGCTATCTCCGATCACATCAATCATAAAGTTATCTGCATGAACATCACACAAAACACATGAATTCAACTAAAATCGTCATTACCTCTCGGTCATCAGGTGTAACAGCCCAAAGTTTGTGAACCTAAAAACCTGAGTAAAATTTTCGCTTTTGTGTTAATTGCATCATGGCATCCATGCATAATCATGTCTCTTCCGAGTTAACCCAACAGTTGTATCGAAATGATGTTGAGTTGCTAAACAAAATGCCCAATTGCTCTAACAAAACTTCCACACAATGAAGGCACTCAGAGTTGCAAAACAAAATTACTTGACATCTCATATTTGTCAAGGAAGTTCCAAGAGTTCAAAAGTAATACTTTGCACTCGCTTTAAAATTACAAAAAGGGCAACATTTTGGAATTTAGCAAAACGCCTAAATCAAACACTATGAACAAAAGTTGGTCAAAACATTTTATTTTTAAACCCCAATTTTTGTGGAGCAACTAAATGACCAGGGGAGCATCTCCAAATTATTTCATAATTTTTGGAAGTGTTTAAGTTGCTCAACTAATTCAAATACAGCTGCTGTTGTAATTACACAGTACTGGAAAGGACTGAACTGTGCTGAATTCAAAACTTCCAGGGGGCTTTTTGTAAAAATGTCGTCTCCTTCGCTGTAGCGACCGAGCGGGCTGTGCTCGCGCCGAAACACCGTGCCCTCCTTGCTCGCCGGGCCCCCCTCCTCTCTGCCCTCACTGCAAGGAGAACGAGCCCCACCACGTGCTGCTCCCCAACCCCCACTCCGGCACTGCTTCCTCGCTCCCCATCTTCCTCTCCCCGAGCTCCACTCCGCCGCGCCATGGCTGAGCACGCCGCCGTCGACTGAGCTCCCCCCTCCCAATCGAAGAGCACCAGCGACTTCGCCTCGACTTCCTCTCCATCTCCGCCGAGGGAATTGAAGCGAGACGCCGTGAATCGCCCGCGCCATCCGCGACATCGCCGCTGCCGTCCGGAGCTCCGCCGCGGGAATACGCCGCCGTCACGCCTCCTCCGGCCACCCCGACCTCACCAACTTGCTCGTGGTGAGCCTCCCGTGCAGAAGCACCCTCTCCCCTCTCGCGCTAGCGCGCGTTCCACGTCGCCGTCGCCGTAGCCTCTCCGTCGAGTTGACGTATCCGGTGAAAATCCCGGATTTTTCCGGATGCTATTCCAGAATAAGAAATACGCTACTGGACTCGACTCTTTTTAGCCGGTCTTCACCCGGAATTGAACCGGAAATGTTTCCGGATTATTTTCTCCCGGTGAAAACCCGGAAAATTCCGGACTGAACTCCAGATTGCTGTACTATTTTGAAATTTCTGTTTTCTTTTCACCCCTCTATCTCTAATTTGTATAAATACTTATATTGTTGTTAAATAAATCATCAAAAGGTCATATCAACAAAGAAAATTTATAAACGTAATAACTTTTTATCGGTGCATCAGAAAATGCGTGTAATATACCGAAATGTCTAGAAAATTGTGAATAAACCTCTAAAGTAAATATCATGCATATTTGATCACAATTGAAATACTGTACTTCTAGTAATATTAAAATCATTAAATTAAATATGGGGTGTACTCCCATCCGGTTGAATTATTTATTTCTCGCACCCCATTTAAATTGCTAGATAACTTATATAAGTTTAGTACTTTAAAATGTCATGTCATCATGTGTTTGCGCATTGCACCGGTGTTATCTGTGGTTTTGATTGTTCCTCTCCGGTATTGTTTGTGCATCGGTAGATCAAGGAGTGGAAGTGACACCGCAGTCTCGTGACGATCCCTATTACCAGCCGTATCAACAAGGCAAGCGTAATCCCCCCTCTGAGCATATCTTATCCTATTTTCCGCAAATATTTTCTCCACTATAATATTGCATGCGGTTCCAAATGTCAATTTGCTTGGATTAGAGTATCCTATAGTTGCATTAAGTTTCGATGCCATTACCTGCTTCCCCCCCTATTATCTATAGGATTGTATTGTTGGCCTGAGATACGTAACTATGCTATGTTGTTGCTTAGCCATGCTTAGTTAAATGCCTAGTTGTACGATGGATGGTTCATGTTGGGAGCAGGTGAGGAGATGAATGGATGATGGTGGAGAATTGTGGTGAAGGGTAATAAAATGATTAAAGGTGGGGATGAGAGGCCACTTTGGTATGGTGGTGTTTTGTCTCACTCTCGCCGCCTAGGTGCGAGTTCTTTACCTCTTGAACCAAGAATGAGCGCGCTTCCTTTCGGTGGGGTATATGGAGCCCTCGTCGACCGACTAACTTGGGCGGGACTAGCCAGTGTCCTCTAGTTTGAGCTTCCATTTGCGCGTGTCTGAAGACGGTGGCCAAGACTGAGATGAGGATGGTGGTGTTTAGGAAAATGAGTGGCCACGGGGCAGGGTGTTGGATCCACTGCTCCGTCCTCACTGATGATCCTGGGTTAGTCTTTAACAAGGTAAAGGTTGTAACCGTTCCCACTCAGCCGACTTTCCCCAGAAGAGAGCTACGTGTAGGCAATGAGCCGGGCGGTACCGAAGGTAAACACAGTGCACCCCTGCAGGGTTAAATCTTTTCGAGAAACCGTGTCCACGATTACGGACAACTTGAGAAAGGACGATAAGACCATAGAATAACTTGAACAGAATGATTAAAAACTGAGTACTAAAGGTACTACTCAAGGTTGTAAGGTGAGCTTCCTCGAGGGTGATTCAGGGTTGATGATGATGGTTGATGTTGAGAAATGTGATCAAAGAAAAGAGTTACTTCTTGCCTCTTTTGAAAATACTCTGAATAGTCGATGCCTTTGAGTTATGTTTTCATAAATAAAATCAGCTTTATGCAAAACAGCCATAAAACTTTGAAAGCCTCATCGAGCTAAAGCTCTATATTATAATCTTGCGAGTTCGTCGAACTCAACGTCGTTTGTTTTGTTTCAGAGGAGGACTTCACCGACCTCGAAGGTGGGTTCTTTGTGGACGTCGACGAGTAGTCTGGGGTTCCCAGGTGGCAGCTTGGGACATCCCGGAACAGCTGGCGTTGGATGTTTATCTGTAGGCCTCTTAGGCCATAATTTGGTTCTTGTTGTTTAGAACAACCTAATTCGCTTCCGCATGTTGTAATGTTGGGTCTGTGACCTCTGGTTGTCATTTGCTATCTTTCTCTATTATAAGAGTTGAACTATAATGCTTTGTGTCGTAGAGTCTGTGATGTGCCAGTTGTTCCACAAGTCTTGATCTCTCTATTATGCATTGAGTTGTGCCTGTGTTAAGGCATCAATCGGGGTGTTGCGTTGCCGATGATCCATTCCGAGCAACGCCTGCCAAAGGTTTTGGCCGGGGATTGGTAAACCCGTAACCTCCGGTTGTATCGCTTAACCGGTGACACACAGCATCACTGTATACAGTCGGGTCGGGGCGCCACAAGTTGGTATCAGAGCAGTACTGCCTGTAGGAAACCCTTCTACTGGTCGACGTTGAGTCTAGTGTTTGTGAAAATATTTTAACCTAAAAATGAGTTGTGAAAACCATCTTAGGATTCTTTTTACTCCTTATCTGGTTACCCTCTAATCTCGGAGCAATCTTACCTCGATTTGAGTTAAAGTTTTACTTCTCGTCTGTTACTTCAAAATTAGGATCCGTGGGTGGGTTCGACCTTTAGTGTTATGTGTCACGTTGCTCCCGCTGCGTTGCAAATAAAATCAACAGATGTTTGAACCTGTTACCGAAGGAACAAGTGATTAGCCTCAATTTTGTTGGGTTTAACCCAAGGACTTGAACTAAGGTCCCGGATTGTGCCAACTAGAGTGTGTTAAGTTGTGATTTCTTAACTGTCGCTAGTAGCACATGATGCTGATCTTTGACCCAAGTTCTATCTTGTTGATCCCTTGTTAGTTGTTACACAATGTATTATCGTCCCTAGTCTGTGTACTTGAGTAGACGCTAATGCTATTGTTTCAACCATTCGGAGGAAGATACTAACTGTGTCATTGTAAATTCTCCAGAATGGCTCGAGGAGGCCGTGGTAACAACAATGATGAGGAACCACCGCCGCCGCCACCCTCGATGGCTCAGGTCTTGATGGCCATTGAGGAGAACCGGGCGCAATGAGCTGCTTGAGCAGTTGGTGCAGCAGAATGCACGGAGGAACGAGTGCAACACTCTCACTGAGTTCCTGCGCTCGCAGCCACCCACCTTTGCTGATGCTAAGGAGCCACTGGAAGCTGATGATTGGCTTCGTGCTTGGAGCGCAAGTTCTCCGCGCTGCATGTCCCAGTGGCTGAGCAAGTCAACTTCGCCACCTACCTCTTGGTTGGTGCAGCTGGCTGTTGGTGGGAAAGCCATGTGGCTTTGTTCCGGCCAACCATGTCTTCACTTGGGCTGATTTCCGCACTGCCTTCCGTGCGGCTTACATTCCCCAGCCGATCATGGATTTGAAGAGGAGGGAGTTCCTGGATTTGCAACAGGGACGTATGGACCTCCGCACTTATGGTGAGAATTCAACCATCTCTCTCGTTACGCCCCAAGGGACGTGACCACTGATGCTGACAAGCAAGAGCTGTTCCGCAAGGGTCTTCGCCGCAGCTCCGCTATGAGTTGCTGCCCTTCAGTTCCAGACCTACCAGGAGCTGTTCAACCAGGTCTTACTCTTGAGCAGGGAAGGAAGGAACTGAGGCTTCCAAGAGGCCAGCACACGGGGACCACCAGAGTTCCTCGGGTTCTGAGAGCAAGAAGCGCAGGGTGTTTGTTCCCTACAGCCTGTGCCGCGTGCTCCATTCATGCCGAGGGCCGCGGGATACAGGCCACCACCTCCGCGCCCCACTACTTCGACACTTGGGGAGCGGAGTGGGTATCGTCCTCAGCTACCTGCTCCACCTGGACTCACTGCTACACCTGTGGCCAGGCTGGCCACTACTCCAGGGAGTGCCCCCAGAAGGCACCTATCACGGGAACTCCTGCACGAGCCCCTGCCACTCCAGCTGGCAAGGCTGGACCTATTGTGCGTGGTCGCCTGAACCACGTCTCTGCTGAAGAAGCTGAAGAGGACCCCGGCGTCCTTATGGGTGAGCTACGAATCAACAACAATCTTGCTACAGTTTTGTTTGATTCTGGAGCATCGCATTCATTCATATCCATAGCTTTTGCAAAAGACCACAAAATACCGTTGAGAAAATGACGTCCCTTGGTGATCTCCACTCCTGGCTCCAAATGGCAAACCGATGGGGTTACTCCTGAGGTCAGATTACATGGTTACTCGTCTTTCCTTTTGCTTTGGTAGCTCTGAGGTCAAGTGGCATTGATGTCATACTGGGCATGACTGGTTAGTAAAATACCGGGCTAATCTCGACTGTGCTGCCAAGACCATTACGTGACCACCTCTTCCGGCGACATTGTTGAGTATTGGTCTGCACTCTCAAGACCTCCATCTTCAGTCATACCCAACTCACCCGAGATCCTCCTTTGCTTTATGGAAGGCGAATCCCCTCCTGAAATCCAGGACATACACGTGGTGTGTGACTTCCCGGATGTGTTCCCGGAAGAATTGCCTGGCATGCCTCCTGACCGAAGTGTGGAGTTTGTCATAGATTGCTTCCCGGTACTGCTCCGATTTCCAAGAAGCCCTACCGTATGCCGGTGGAAGAGTTGGCTCTGTTGAAAGAGCAAATTGATCAGCTGTTAGCGAAGGATTTCATTCAGCCTAGCAGTTCACCTTGGGGTTGTCCGGTACTCTTTGTCAAGAAGAGGGATTCTACCGTGCCTCGTCTAGTCTCTGACTATAGACCGTTGAATGCGGTGACAATCAAGAACAAGTATCCTATTCCTCGCATCAATGATCTGTTGGATCAGTTAGCTGGTGCAACGGTATTCTCCAAGATGGATCTGAGGTCAGGTACCATCAGATCAAGATCAGAAAGGAGGATATCCCAAAGACGGCATTTGTTACTCGCTATGGCTCATATGAGTATACCGTCATGTCCTTTGGTCTCACAATGCTCCAGCTACTTTCATGAGGCTCATGAACTCCATCTTCATGGATTATCTGACAAGTTTGTCGTCATTTACATCGATGACATCCTCGTTTATTCCAAAACGATGAAGAGCATGCCGAACATCTTCGTTGGTTCTGACACGACTTCGAGAACACCGCCTCTATGCCAAGTTCTCCAAGTGTGAGTTTTGGTTGGATAATCTTGTCTTCCTTGGTCATGTGATATCCGCTAATGGTGTGGCTGTCATTCCCGACAAGATTCAGTCCATTTGGATTGGAAAACTCCAATGTCAGTCAAGGACATCGTAG
Source organism: Poa pratensis (assembly GCA_947311845.1). Classification (NCBI taxonomy): domain Eukaryota; kingdom Viridiplantae; phylum Streptophyta; class Magnoliopsida; order Poales; family Poaceae; genus Poa; species Poa pratensis. Next base: position 116,445,376 of record CAMZMU010000041.1, on the reverse strand, counting down.
CTTTCTCGGATTGGCGGTTACTACCGCCGATTCATCGAAGGTTTCTCCAAGATAGCCAAGGCCCTGACTGACCTTCTCAAGAAGGAAAAAGTTCGTATGGACGGCCGAAGCTGAAGAGAGCTTCAAAACACTGAAAGCCAAACTCACGTCCGCTCCTGTGCTTGTCCTGCCGGACACAGCAAGGATTTCGTCGTCTTCTGTGACGCCTCTCTGCAAGGCTTGGGTTGTGTGCTAATGCAAGATGGCCATGTGGTGGCATATGCTTCTCGCCAACTTGAAGCCGCATGAGCACAATTACCCTACTCATGATCTAGAACTTGCCGCTGTGGTCTATGCTTTGAAGCAATGGAGACCATACCTGTTTGGTAACCGTTGCGAGATCTTCTCGGATCACAAGAGTCTGAAGTACCTCTTCACCCAGCCGGATTTAAATCTCAGGCAAAGGCGTTGGTTGGAGTTAATCAAGGACTAATGTGAGTCTGAACTATCAACCCGGCAAAGCAAACGTCGTGGCTGACGCGCTAAGTCGGAAGTCCTATTGCAACAATCTGATGATTGAGAAGGCCAACCTGCCCTCCATGAAGAGTTCGCCCGTTTGAACTGGAAATTGTTCCCCGGCTACCTTGCAAATCTGGAGATCAAATCTACTCTTGTAGACCAGATTAAGGATGCTCAGAAGCTGGATGAGGGTATCTGAAATCAAAAGAACATTGCTAGTGGCAAGGCCAAATGTTTCTCGGAAGATGAATCCGGAGTTGTTTATTTTGGTGACCGTCTGGTAGTGCCAAAGAACGGAATTTGAGGGAGCTCATCCTACAAGAAGCTCATGAATCACCTCTCTCTATTCATCCCGGTAGTACCAAAATGTACCAAGACCTTCGACCACAATTCTGGTGGACTCGGATGAAACGAGAAATTGCCAAGTATGTTGCTGAATGCGACACTGTCGACGGGTAAAGGCTGAACATCAAAGGCCTGCCGGCACTCTCGCCCTATTGCAGTCCCGAGTGGAAATGGGATGAAATTGGTATGGACTTCATCACCGGGTTTCCCAGATCTCAAAAGGGCAACAATGCAATCTGGGTAATCATTGATCGTCTGTCCAAGGTTGCTCACTTCCTACCAGTCCGTGATGATATACGGGCAAGTCAACTTGCTGACTTTATATGGCTCGTATTGTTCCATTGCATGGGGTCCCTCTGAGGATCATATCGGACCGTGGAAGTATCTTTGTATCAATTCTGGCAGAGTTTCCAAACTGCTATGGGGTCCCGTCTCAACTTCAGTACCGCCTACCATCCTCAAACTGATGGTCAGACCGAAAGAGTGAACCAAGTTTGGAAGACATGCTTCGGGCATGTGTAATCTCTTTTGGCAAGGGTTGGGAAAAGTATCTCCCTTTCGCGGAGTTCTCCTACAACAATAGCTATCAAGCTAGTCTGGGCATGGCTCCATTGAGGTTCTTATGGAAGAAAATGCCGCACTCCTCTAAATTGGTCCGAGACCGGAGAGAGAGCACTCTTTGGTCCGATGTGATCAATGAAGCTGAGGAGAAGGTTAGAATCATAAGGAGAATCTGAAGATTGCTCAGTCTAGGCAGAAGAGCTACTATGATAAGCACCATCAGGAAATTCACTATGAAATTGGTGATAAAGCTTATCTCCGTGTCTCTCCCCTTCGTGGCGTTCGCCGCTTCGGTATCAAAGGGAAATTGGCCCCTCGCTACGTTGGCCCTTTCACCGTTCTGGCCAAGCGAGGAGATCTTTCTTATCAATTGGAGTTACCGGTCATCTTCCCAAATGTACATGATGTGTTTCATGTCTCCCAACTCGCCGGTGTTTTAAGATCCTATCCATGGAGTCAATCATAAGAGCTGGATCTCCAGGAAGATCTCACTTATCGCGAGCATCCTATTCGTGTTCTGGATGAATCCGAAAGGAAGACCCGTAACAAGACTACCAAGTTCCTCAAAGTTCAATGGTCTCACCATTCCGAGGAGAAGCAACTTGGGAATCAGAGTCTAGTCTTCGCGAGGAGTATCCCGACTTCTTTCCGCAATCTTAGAATCTCAGGACGAGATTCCTGTAAGGGTGGTAGAATTGTAACAGCCCAAAGTTTGTGAACCTAAAAACCTGAGTAAAATTTTCGCTTTTGTGTTAATTGCATCATGGCATCCATGCATAATCATGTCTCTTCCGAGTTAACCCAACAGTTATATCGAAATGATGTTGAGTTGCTAAACAAAATGCCCAATTGCTCTAACAAAACTTCCACACAATGAAGGCACTCAGAGTTGCAAAACAAAATTACTTGACATCTCATATTTGTCAAGGAAGTTCCAAGAGTTCAAAAGTAATACTTTGCACTCGCTTTAAATTTACAAAAAGGGCAACATTTTGGAATTTAGGAAAACGCCTAAATCAAACACTATGAACAAAAGTTGGTCAAAACATTTTATTTTTAAACCCCAATTTTTGTGGAGCAACTAAATGACCAGGGGAGCATCTCCAAATTATTTCATAATTTTTGGAAGTGTTTAAGTTGCTCAACTAATTCAAATATAGCTGATGTTGTAATTACACAGTACTGGAAAGGACTGAATTGTGATGAATTCAAAACTTCCAGGGGCTTTTTGTAAAAACGTCGTCTCCTTCGCTGTAGCGACCGAGCGGGCTGTGTTCCCGCCGCACCACCGTGCCCTTGCTCGCCGGGCCCCCTCCTCTCTGCCCTCACTGCAAGGAGAACGAGCCCCACCACGTGCTGCTCCCCAACCCCCACTCCTGCTCTGCTTCCTCGCTCCCCATCTTCCTCTCCCCGAGCTCCACTCCGCCGCGCCATGGCTGAGCACGCCGCCGTCGACTGAGCTCTCCCCTCCTCCAAATTGAAGAGCACCAGCGACTTCGCCTCGACTTCCTCTCCATCTCCGCCGAGGGAATTGAAGCGAGACACCGTGAATCGCCCGCGCCATCCGCGACATCGCCGCTGCCGTCCGGAGCTCCGCCGTGGGAATATGCCGCTGTCACGCCTCCTCCGGCCACCCCGCCATCACCAATTTGCTCGTGGTGAGCCTCCCGTGCAGAAGCACCCTTTCCCTCTCCCCTCCCACGCTAGCGCGCGTTCCACGTCGCCGTAGCCTCTCCGTCGAGTTGACGTATCCGGTGAAAATCCCGGATTTTTCCGGATGCTATTCCGGAATAAGAAAAACGCTACTGGACTCGACTCTTTTTAGCCGGTCTTCACCCGGAATTGAACCGGAAATGTTTCCGGATTATTTTCTCCCGGTGAAAAACCCGGAAAATTCCGGACTGAACTCCGGATTGCTGTACTGTTTTGAAATTTCTGTTTTCATTTCACCCCTCTATCTCTAATTTGTATAAATACTTATATTGTTGTTAAATAAATCATCAAAAGGTCATATCAACAAAGAAAATTTATAAACGTAATAACTTTTTATCGGTGCATCAGAAAATGCGTGTAATATACCGAAATGTCCAGAAAATTGTGAATAAACCTCTAAAGTAAATATCATGCATATTTGATCACAATTGAAATACTATACTTCTAGTAATATTAAAATCATTAAATTAAATATGGGGTGTACTCCCATCCGGTTGAATTATTTATTTCTCGCACTCCGTTTAAATTGCTAGATAACTTATATAAGTTCAGTACTTTAAAATGTCATGTCATCATGTGTTTGCGCATTGCACCGGTGTTATCTGTGGTTTTGATTGTTCCTCTCCGGTATTTTTTTTGCATCGGTAGATCAAGGAGTAGAAGTGACACCGCAGTCTCGTAACGATCCCTATTAGCAGCCGTATCAACAAGGCAAGCGTAATCCCCCCTCTGAGCATATCTTATCCTATTTTCCGCAAATATTTTCTCCACTATAATATTGCATGCGGTTCCAAATGTCAATTTGCTTGGATTAGAGTATCCTATAGTTGCATTAAGTTTCCGATGCCATTACCTGCTTCCCCTCCTATTATCTATAGGATTGTATTGTTGGCCTGAGATACGTAACTATGCTATGTTGTTGCTTAGTCATGCTTAGTTAAATGCCTAGTTGTACGATGGATGGTTCATGTTGGGAGCAGGTGAGGAGATGAATGGATGATGGTGGAGAATTGTGGTGAAGGGTAATAAAATGCTTAAAGGTGGGGATGAGAGGCCACTTTGGTATGGTGGTGTTTTGTCTCACTCTCGCAGCCTAGGTGCGAGTTCTTTACATCTTGAACCAAGAATGAGCGCGCTTCCTTTCGGTGGGGTATATGGAGCCCTCGTCGACCGACTAACTTGGGCGGGACTAGCCAGGGTCCTCTAGTTTGAGCTTCCATTTACGCGTGCGTGAAGACGATGGCCAAGACTGAGATGAGGATGGTGGTGTTTAGGAAAATGAGTGGCCACGGGGCAGGGTGTTGGATCCGCTGCTCCGTCCTCACTGATGATCCTGGGTTAGTCTTTAACAAGGTAAAGGTTGTAACCGTTCCCACTCAGCCGGCTTTCCCGGAAGAGAGCTACGTGTAGGCAATGAGTCGGGCGGTACCAAAGGTAAACACAGTGCACCCCTGCAGGGTTAAATCTTTTCGAGAAGCCGTGTCCACGGTTACGGACAACTTGGGAAAGGACGATAAGACCATAGAATAACTTGAACGGAATGATTAAAAACTGAGTACCAAAGGTACTACTCAAGGTTGTAAGGTGAGTTTCCTCGAGGGTGATTCGGGGAGGTGCCTTGTATCACAGGTACAGTGGTTGATGATGATGGTTGATGTTGAGAAAGGTGATCAAAGAAAAGAGTTACTTCTTACCTCTTTTAAAAATACTCTGAATAGTCGATGCCTTTGATTTATGTTTTCATAAATAAAATCAGCTTAATGCAAAACAGCCATAAAACTTTGAAAGCCTCATCGAGCTAAAGCTCTATATTATAATCTTGCGAGTTCGTCGAACTCAACGTCGTTTGTTTTGTTTCAGATGAGGACTTCACGATCTCGAAGGTGTGTTCTTTGTGGACGTCGACGAGTAGTCTGGGGTTCCCAGGTGGCAGCTTGGGACATCCCGGAACAGCTGGCGTTAGATGTTTATCTGTAGGCATCTTAGGCCATAATTTGGTTCTTATTGTTTAGAACAACCTAATTCGCTTCCGCATGTTGTAATGTTGGGTCTGTGACCTCTGGTTGTCATTTGCTATCTTTCTCTATTATAAGAGTTGAACTATAATGCTTTGTGTCGTAGAGTTTGTGATGTGCCAGTTGTTCCACAAGTCTTGATCTCTCTATTATACATTGAGAGTTGTGCCTGTGTTAAGGCATCAATCGGGGTGTTGCGTTGTCGATGATCCATACCGAGCAACGCCTGCCAAAGGTTTTGGCCGGGGATTGGTAAACCCGTAACCTTCGGTTTTATCGCTTAACCGGTGACACACTGCATCACTGTATAACAGTCGGGTCGGGGCGCCACATCAGGACCAGGTTGGTTATATCCCTCTTAGTCCAATGAATTGCATCGAATCTTTAATGGCACCGATGATGCTCTGATCTAGCTGCTATGCCTCATGGACGGTGACAAACTGACACCAAGCTCCCTCAGGTCTACCTCCATAAACCACCGTATCACGTTTTACTGCTGTCCCAAATCATTAGTGTCGTTGAAGCGCTGCTGCGCATCCATTCAAAGTCGACAGTAGGCGTCTTCCTGACAGTAAGACGTGCACTTGGTTGACGGTGGCCTGGCCCAGCGTAGACGTGGCGGCGCGGGGGCATGTTCCAGCGTGATCACAGTTCAAGATTTTGGTGATGGTGATCGCCGAGACCTTTGTGTTGTTGTGCCGGCATGATCATAGTTCCCGATCTTGGTGATGGTCATCTCCGAGACCTTTGTGCTGTTCCAGAAAGAATCTCAACAACGCCATTGGCCGCCTCGGATCAGGATGGAAAATCATTGCGTATGCCGTCGCTTCTGATCTTATCTACGTCATGGCCGCTTATGCAGTCTCCTCGGATCTCATCACGTTGATGGCCGCGTACTGCCATGGCCCATGGGTGCCGTTCTCCCACATCCGCAGCTCATGTTCTATGTCCTCAATGCCTGCACTACGTCGGTGATGAACATGCAGTTTTGATGGTGCATGTCTGGCATCGACCATAACCCCATATCGGGACCAGCTGCTGGCGCGATCCGTCTTCTCTAATCTCAACAACGTCATTGGCTGCCTAGGATAAAGATAGAAATTCATTGCTCATGTCGTCTCCTCTGATATCATCTACGCCATTGGCCGTTTATGCCGTCTCCTCTGATCTCATCTGCGCCATTGGCCACCTAGGATTTTACCGGACGATCCTTCGTCCTAATTGCCGCTGCCGCTAATTTTCGCCACTACTCATTGTAGACTTGTCTCCTTATATGTTTTTCAAGATTGCTGGGTGAGATCATGAGATTGTCGTCCATGGCATTGCAGTAGGCGTCGATGGCTTTCCGTTTTTCCGATGCCTTCACTTCTGGCTGGATCAATGGCGTCATGCAGATTCGTCATGGACTCATGACTCCTTATATGTTTGTCAAGTCGTCCACGTCTAGAGGTCACCAATTTTTTTATGCTGGGGCATTGAAGGGGATGCTGGCAGAGTAAGATTTTCCCGTCGTGGAAAACTAAAGGCTAGATTCCTTTATGCTGGGCTGCTGAAGAAGACGCTGCCAGCCATACCGATCGACTGCCTAGATTGACCGATTGGAAGATGGATTATGTCTGCATATCATCTTCTTCTTCGTGCTTGCATGTGTTCTTGATTCCGCTCTGAAAAAATATGGTGATTCGCCAGATATTCCTGCTATGCATCGCTATCGCGTCCTCGATTCGCCGGGCTTATACTTGGTCGGATGTGCTGCTTGCGTGCTTTCGATCAGCTGCGCGTCATGGCGTGTCGTCGTGTTTGTTCAAGCTCTCGAGCGATGGTTTAAATATTCGTACAATGAAAATCGATCAGGCAACGGTTTCGTATCTTTTTATTTGCACATCGTACCGGACTTTCCTTAATCAATCATAGTCCAGTTTGTATCTGTTTCCGTTAGAGATTGTAAAAGATCAATAAAGCTATGTAGTGACATCCTCTAGCCATGTACTCCCTCTGTTTCAAATTAATTGATTTCACTCTAGATACATCCACATGTGGGCAAAGGGAAGTCAATTAATTTGAAACGGAGAGAGTACTGTCTAAACCTTACGTATGTTGCCAAATCAGGTTTTTTTCTCTTCCTAATCTGTTTGCACACGTACGACCTCCATGCTGATTGAATTCCTATTCCTAGGAGCAGAGTCCGTATCCAACTGTCCAAATCGGTTTTTTTCTTAATTCTGCTTGCGCACGCACGTACACGAAGGCCGGTTGTGCTTGTATTTACCTACGATCGGTGGGACATTGTATTGCTCAATCTCCACCGTTGAGATATAGTGACTTCCTAAAGTAAAATCTTCACCGTTAATTATCTTGTGTTTTAATTATATAATAGATAGATGGTTGTCACATATGTTGAATTTTGGGGGAAAATTGTGTGCGCTGCCGCTTTTTCAAACGTGGACCATTTCTTTCACAATGAATATAAGCAGCTCAGGAAACGGAACAGTGGTTCTTGAATCAAATTTGTTGAACTTAATGGTGCTAACTCTTGTATCGATCAGGCTGGGCATGCCTCTCAGGGAGGAATGATGATTGTGCTTACTTGTTGCGGTACTATACAGGTGATTCTGCGTCCAGTAAATAGTAAAGACACGACGTAAGCGCAATCTGATAGAGTACATCACAGCACTGAAACTCACTTTTCCCTCCTTTTTCGGACATGATAAAAAGGACAAATATGCAGAAAGTAGAAATAACAACAAACATGTCAGCATGGCCGAGTGGTCTAAGGCGCCAGACTCAAGTTCTGGTCCTCTTACGAGGGCGTGGGTTCGAACCCCACTGCTGACAATCTTTTTCTTTTCTTTTCTTTTCTTTTCTTTTTCTTTTAAAAATATTATCCAGTTTGCTATAAATATGTTTTTAACTTTTTGCTCCTTGTAACAGAAGATCCTCCAATCATGCTCCGATCCGTGAGTATACATGGGTTCATGTAAAGGTTACAAAAATCCCTTGTTATAAATTGTAATCTTGGAAATAACATGACATGGGAGACGTTGCTAAAACCATCCTCCAACTGGGTTCACAGTTACACCCGAAATGTCGATCCTTTGCCATGAGGATATCCAAAATTCCACATGCAAGTTATTATTTCACTAAACCGGCAAACACTGAGCTCGGTCCTTTCCATGAACGAATCGGACTATCCTCGGCCCGAGCTCGATCTCTGATGATGAAGGCAGCAGAGAACAAGATGTTGAATATTGTATATTCGGTTAGGATTAGGGTTAGGGTTTACCTCTCTCTCCCTCCTATATATATGTACCTTTGGTGATCATTATGTAATACAATAGAAACATATCAAACGGCTTGGTATCAGAGCCTTTCTCCCTCCCTCCCTCCCCCATGCGCGCCGCCCTTGCGCCGCCGCACCATGACTGCCTCTTCCTCCTCCACCGCCATTGCTTCCGCACCCATATCCCCACCAAGCACCTCAAGCACCTCTCTAGTTCCCACCCTTCCCAAACCCTAGCTCCCACCGATACCCTAAACCTCTCTAGCCTCTCTGTCAATCTACCCACCACCACCTCCGCCTCCTCCGATCTGCCACCCTCTCTCGTCTTCCCTTCTCATCTCGCCCTGCCAACCTTCTCCCACCCAATCCTCGGCATCCACATCACAAACTACATCAAGTTCCAAGTCTCCTCCGATGGAGCAAACTTCTCCAAGTGGCGCCAGATCATCACCAACGTTCTCACCATGTACAAGGCGCTCGATCACATCCAGGAGGGCGCTGCCCCTGCCAACCCTACCGACGACTGGCTCGCAGTCGACATCCACATCTCCTTGTGGTTCATGGCCACACTCAGCGACGATCTCTACCGCCTCGTCCACGGCGCTGACGGCCGGACCTGCTCCACGTGGAACCGCCTGATGCGCTTCTTCATCAACCACGAGGCCACGCGCTACATCTACCTCAGCAAAGCCTTCCGCAGCACCCCGTGCGGCGATCTCTCCATCACCACCTACGCCAGCAAACTCCAGCACATTGCTGACGACCTCGCTGACATCGGTCACCCGGTGAGCGATTACGATCTCACTCTCCAATTCCTTGATCGACTCGGTGGCAATGCTCCCACTGGCGGGCGTGGCGGACCCAGCGGTGGCGGTGCCCCCGCGCGCATCCCCGGCGTCAGCCCCAACTACCGGGGGAAGAACCCGATCCCTGGCTTCCAGTACGGCGGGCAGAAGACACACCAGACCAACGGCTCCTCTTCCTCGTCTGGCGGAGGCGGTCGCGGTCGCGGGTCGCATCCCCCCAGACCGACAGCCATGGTGCACACCAGGAGCCTTGGCTCGGCTACTTTGCACCGATGGGGATGCCGTTCCCACCACGCTCTCCATGGATCCCGCCCAACGCCTCTAGCGTCCTTGGTCCCCGACCCTGCGCTCCTCAACATGCCTACCCCCTGATGCATGCCCCGACCGCTCCTCCTGCACCGACACCTCCATCATGGGATCATAGCGCCCTCTACCAGAGCGCTCCGAGCTACGGCGCCGCGTTCCCACCACCAGGCGGCGATTGGATCATGGACTCCGGCGCTACCTCTCACATCACCGGCAACCAAGGTACATTGACCTCGTCTCGTTCCCTTTTAGATGTCAATTCTCATCATATTATCGTTGGCAATGGGTCTCGTCTTCCTGTTGTTGCTACTGGTACTGCCCATCTCACATCACGTCCCTTTCTCTTTAACGATGTTCTAGTTTCTCCATCCATCATCCAAAACCTTTGCGCCACTCGTAAATTTGTTCGCGACAACAATTGTACAATTGAATTTGACCCATTTGGTTTTTTCCTTGAAGGATCTTTCCACCAGGCGGGTCATCATGCGCTCGAATAGTTCCGGCGATCTTTACCCTTTTTTTGGAGATCACGGTGGTGCTACCACCACAGCCCTCGCCGTCTCAAGTGAACTTTGGCATCGGCGGCTTGGCCATCCAAGTCCCGCCGCTTTGTCTCATTTACCATTAGAATTTATTTCAAATTGTAATAAAAGTCCAGGCACTCAAACTTTATGTGATGCTTGTCAGCTAGGGAAACACACCAAATTACCTTTTTCAGCTTCCCATTCCCATGCAATGTCGCCGTTTGATCTTATTCATTGTGATTTGTGGACTTCACCGATTATCAATTGTTCGGGCTATAATATTATCTTGTTATTTTGGATGATTTTTCTCATTTTTCTTGGGTCTTTCCACTTCGAGCTAAATCCGATACATGTGATACACTTCTTAGGTTCTTTGCCTTCATCAAAACACAATTTCACACCACCATCCGCTGCCTACAATGTGACAACGGTGGCGAGTTTCTCACCACCCAACTTCGCACCTTTCTTTCCTCTCGTGGTGTCTCTCTACGCCTCTCCTGCCCTTACACCTCGCCAAAAAATGGACGTGTTGAACGTATGATCCGTACGGCGAATGATGTTGTTCGTTCCCTACTTTTCCAAGTCCACATACCACCATCTTTTTGGGTCGAAGCCCTCAACACTGCCAACCACCTCCTCAACATTCGACCATCCCGTTCCATTGGAAATTTCACCCATACTTTCTGTTGTACGGCGTTCATCCCACCTATGACCATCTCCGCACATTCGGTTGTCTGTGTTTTCCTAATCTCTCACACTTCATCGATCATAAACTGTCCCCACGCTCCACTCGATGCGTTCTTCTTGGCTACCCATGTGAACACAAGGGCTATCGGTGTTTTGATCTAGATACACGAAAAGTCATCACGTCTCGACATGTCGTCTTTGACGAACAATCGTTCCCCTTTGCCACCACCACACCCAGACCCACACCGAGCCTTCCCACCGCCGATCCCACCACACCTGCCCTAATCCCACCGCCTGCACCGATCCCAACGACAACTAAACCCCTTGTCCTCACCCCGCTAACCAACCAGGCCGCGCCACCTACCCCCGGTCCCCGCCCGACAGCTCCCCCCTCCCCGGGTCCATCCAGCCCACCTGGTTGCACACCCACCCGCGTTCCCATTCGATCGCCGCGCCCACCCCGACAGCGCCATCTCCGACAGCGACCGGTGATCCTCCTTCCGCCAATCCCACACTGCCACGTCCCCCTCGCCTTCCCGCGGGTGCTATTCCGATTACTCCACCCGAAAATGCACACAGGATGCATACACGTGCTAAAACCGGCTTCTCTCAACCAAAACAACACATCCAACTCTCCATTTCCAACACTCCCTGATGACGTGGATCACACGTTCGTTGGGAGACCCCAAGAGGAAGGTATGAAGCAGTGTAGCAGCAGTTTCCCTCAGTATGAAACCAAGGTTTAATCGAGCCAGTAGAGCAAGAAATCACTTCTGAAGGTTGTCAGTGGCGCGCTGACATGGAACCTGTGCACAACACAATCAAACTACTTTGCCCCAACGAAACAGTGAGGTTGTCAATCTCACCGGCTTGCTGAAAACAAAGGATTAAACGTATGGTGTGGAAAACAGTAGTAAATTGCAGAGAATGAAAAGGAACAATGTTTGCAGTTGGTTGTATTATCAGTGTAAAAGAATGGACCGGGGTCCACAGTTCACTAGTGGTGTCTCTCCATAAAAGATAACTAACATGCTGGGTGAACAAATTACAGCTGGGCAATTGACAAAATATTGAGCGCATGACAATGCATATATATGACATGATGATTACTATGATATTCATGTGGGCATTACGACAAAATACATAGACCGTTATCCAACAGCGTCTATGACTAATAATCCACCTCCAGGTTGTCATACCGAGTTCCCCGTTGGTATTAAGTTGCAAGCAACGGATAATCGCATTAAGTAATGTGCGTAATGTAAACAAATGCATTAGACCTAACGGCGCACCCTTAAGCTAAGCATCGGTTATTTTATCCCTAGTGGCAACAGCACATCCACAATCTTAGAAGTTGTTGTCACTCTCCCAGATTACCGGAGGCATGAACCCACTATCTAGCATAAATACTCACTCTTGGAGTTACAAGCATCTACTAGTAACGGAAAGCATGCAAGATCATAAATAACATATAAGATAGATTGATAATCAACTTGACATAGTATTCAATATTCATCGGATCCCAGCAAACACAACATGTAGCATTACAATAAGATGATCTTGATCATGATAGGCAGCTCACAAGATCTAAACATGATAGCATAAAGTGGAGAGACAACCATCTAGCTACTGCTATGGACCCGTAGTCCAAGGATGAACTACTCACGCATCACTCCGGAGGCAGGCATGGTGATGTAGAGCCCTCCGGTGATGATTCCCCTCTCCGGCAGGGTGCCGGGAAGAGCTTCTGAACCCTCCCGAGCTAGGGTTGACGGCGGCGGCGTCTCTGGAACTTTTCGTGGATAATGGCTCGGGTATTTAGGGTTTTCCGTCGGGAAGATAAATAGGCGAAAGGGCGGCGGCTGGAGACGCCCGTGGGGCCCACACCACCACGGCGCGGCAGGGGGGGCCGCGCCCCCATGGTGTGGCTGCTCGGGCCCCCTCCGTCTCTCCTTTGGACTCCGTGTACGTGTTGGAAAAATAGGAGGTCTGTCCAAGTTTCGTCCAATTCCGAGAATATTTCCAGACTAGCTTTTCTGGAATACAAAAACAGCAGAAAACAGGAACTGGCACTGTGGCATCTTGTTAATAGGTTAGTCCCAGAAAATGCATAAAAATGCTATGAAGTGTATATAAAACATGTAACAATTGGTATAATATCAACATGGAACATCAGAAATTATAGATACGTTTGAGACGTATCAAGCATCCCCAAGCTTAGTTCTACTCGTCCTCGAGTAGGTAAAACGATAAAAACAAAATAATTTCTGAGGTGACATGCTACAATCATAATCTTGATCAAATAGTATTGTAAAGCACATGTTATGAATGAAGTGATCCAGGTCAATGGTCTATAGTTTGCTAGCAAGTAGATAATGAGCAAACAACTGAATCATATAAGCAAAAACTTTTCATGAATAGTACTTTCGAGACAAGCATCAAAGAGTTTTGCATAAGAGTTAACTCATAAAGCAATAGATTCTAAGTAAAAGGTATTTAACCAACACAAAGGAAGATTTAAGCTTCAGCAATTGCTTTCAACTTTCAACATATATATCTCATGGATATTTGTCAACACAAAGCAATATAATAAGTGCAATATACAAGCATATAAAAATTGTTGCACCAAAGTTGACACTAGTGTTTGCTTCTAGATAGAAAGAAGTAGGAAAACTGACTCAACATAAAAGTAAAAGAAAGGCCCTTCGCAGAGGGAAGCAGGGATTAAATCATGTGCTAGAGCTTTTTAAGTTTTTGAAATCATAAGAGAGTAAAAATAAGTTTTGAGAGGTGTTTGTTAATTGTCAACGAATCAGAAAATGGAAAGTACAATATGACCCCTGCCAACCAGACTTTTAAGAGCGGCTCCCATGAAGGACGTTATTTCTACCAGCAAGGCAGATCATCCCTCTTCTCTTTTGTTTACACATGCAGATATTTCACTGTTTGTCATTGCTTGACTGATAAATCAGGGCAAAAATGTGAAGAGAATTAAGCGGTTAAAGTTGTAATTAATTGGGACTGGGCACCCCATTTGCCAGCTCTTTTTGCAAAATTAATGGATAAGCGGATGTATATGCCGCTAGTCCGGTGGTAAAGTCTGTTTGACAGTTGACATAAAGACATCCACCCCGTCCTCATGAGCTTGGTAAACATTGACACAAAAAGGAGTAATAATTTTTGAATAGTTTAAAGGTAGCACATGAAAAATTTACTTGGAATGGCAAGGAAATACCACATATAGGTAGTTATGGTGGACACAGATGGCATGGATTTTGGCTCAAGGTTTTGGATGCACGAGAAGCATTCCCTCTCAGTACAGAGTTTAGGCTAGCAAGGTTATTTGAAGCAAACACAGGATATCAACCGACACAGCAAGACTTATATGAAAACATATTGCAAGCATTATAAGACTCTACACTGTCTTCCTTGTTAACCAAACCCTTTTACTAGAAAATATCTAGACCTTAGAGATACCAATCATGCAAACCAAATTTCAACGAGCTTTACGGTAGTTCTTCATTAATAGGTTTTAACTACATGATACAAAAGCTTAAACATGAACTACTTGATAACTCAAAACAATTGACAAGTATCAAATTATCCAATACAGTGATCTACAAGAATATGTAAGCTTTTTCCATTATACCATCTACCACATGCAACATTTTCTGTTCCAACCAAACACCAATCAATTTATTTCAACATAAACTCTCCAAACAATTATAAGTGAAGCAAGAGAGTACTTTCTTTAAAAGAACTAACAGCTCTGAATAAGAGATGCATGCAAAACAGGAGCTAAAAGCATAGCAATAGCTAGATAAGAATACTCAACAAGTATAAGTGAAGAATAGGAGTATTCATATGAAAAAGCGGAGCGTGTCTCTCTCCCAATCAAGAATGCTGGGTCCAATCAAGTTGACCATAAGAAAAATAAAATACTGAAAATAAAAGCACACAGACGCTCCAAGTAAAGCACATATGATGTGAAAGAATTAAAATATAGTTTCACTAGAGATGACCTGATAAGTTGCTGATGAAGAAGGGGATGCCTTGGGCATCCCCAAGCTTAGACGCTTGAGTCTTCTTGAAATATGCTGGGGTGATCCATGGGAGCATCCCCAAGCTTAAGCTCTTCACTCTTCTTGATCACATTATATCATCCTTCTCTCTTGACCCTTGAAAACTTCCGCCACACCAAACTCAGAGTAATTCTCATTAGAGGGTTAGTGCACAATCAAAAACTCACATGTTCTATAAGGACACAAACATGACCGTTACTTTTAACATTAACTACTGCCACTGATGTTATGTGAAGCTCTTCACCCTAAAAAAGAATTCCACTCAACACTAGTAAAAGAGAGAATGCGAAAAATAAAAGACAGAATCTGTCTAAACAGAACAGTCGTAAAGACGAATTTTTTCGAGGCACTTACGTTGCTCAGATCGAAAAACTAAAACTAACGAAAGATGCGTACATATCTGAGGATCACGCACAAAAATTTGCAGATTTAAATAATTTTTCTGTGATTTTACAGAAGTAAAACGGTGAACAGCAGAAATCTGTTCCTGCGCAGAAATCCAAATCTAGCATCATCTTCCTATTAGAGGCTACTTGGCACAACAATGCGATAAAATAAAGATACAAAGGAATTGTTACAGAAGTAAACAACTCCTTGACTAAAACTGAAAACAAAAGATAATGGGTTGCCTCCCAAAAGCGCTTTCTTTAATGCCTTTTAGCTAGGCTTGAAGATTTTAATGATGCTCTCATAAGAATAAGAGTTGAAAAACAAAAGAGAGCATCAAGAGGCAAATATCAAACACATTTAAGTCTAACCCACTTCTATGCAAAGGAATCTTGTAACAAAATAAATTATTGAAGCATAAAGCAACTAGCATAGAAAGATGAAACAAATAAACTTCAAAACTTTCAACATAAAGAGAGGTGTTTTAGTGACTTGAAAACTTTTACAACCATATTTTCCTCTCTCATAATAACTTTCAGTAGCATCATGAACAAACTCAACAATATAACTATCACATAAAGCATGCTTTTCATGATCTACAAACACATAATTTTTATTAAGCTAAAAAACAGTGGGGTCATTAAACCCACTTTTGACAATAGTAGTATAAAAATATCATTAGGCAATATAGGACCATCATCAAGAGCATTATCATATAAACATTAGGGAGCACATTTTTACTTTCTGCAATTTCCTTTTCTTGAGTCAAGGAGCTTGTTACTTCAAATTTATCAAAAGGAGATATTTCAATAGAATCATGACATTCAACAATATAGCATTTCTCCTCCTTAGGTAGGCATGGAGGGTAATCATATAATGTAAGAGTTAAAGAGTTACTATCATTAGAAGGTAGATCCTCCTTTTGTTCATCACTCTCTTCCTCTTTTTCATCCAATGAGCTTTCAGTTTCAGCAGTTTCTTCTCCCACAGGTTCCTGAAAGGTAGCAAGTTGTTCTGGAGAATAAGTTTTCTCAAGAAATTCAGTGATATAAGGATTATCATTGTAATATTCAAGGCAATAACCAAGTATAGCAAAATTTCAGATTTATAAGGAGAATCATCATCGTGAATATAACCAGCAATTTCATAGGCACCTTAAAAACAAAAATTCTTCAGTTTGTTCAAGATTACCAAAGTCATAGTTTCCTTTAGCATAAGCAGCCAAGGTTTCATTATCATTATAATCACATTGGAAAGGGAGGTGTTTATGCCTTCTACAACAAAAAGATTCATTAAAGCAGTAGGATTCATCATAAGTAGAGCACAAGTTTTAGCAAAATAATTCAATCTACTTATTTGTTCCATAAATTTCCCTTTTTAGAAAAGCGGTATTCCTTATAATAATTTTGTTGTTCCTCCGTGAACCCACTTAGCCAATAATATTTGTTTCAAAGAGAGAACCATTGATAGCAAGTAAACAACTAGACATAATAACAAACCGAAATAAACTAGATGCAAGAAATTTTTTTTGTTTTTGATAATTAAAAGCAAACAAGATAAATAAAAATAAACTAAGCAAGACAATAACAAAGTAAAGAGATTGGAAGCGTGAACTCCCCTTGCAGAAATCCTCTTACTCCCCGGCAACGGCGCCAGAAAAATGCTTGATGACGTGGATCACACGTTCGTTGGGAGACCCCAAGAGGAAGGTATGAAGCAGTGTAGCAGCAGTTTCCCTCAGTATGAAACCAAGGTTTAATCGAACCAGTAGGAGCAAGAAATCACTTCTGAAGGTTGTCAGTGGCGCGCTGACGTGGAACCTGCACACAACACAATCAAACTACTTTGCCCCAACGAAACAGTGAGGTTGTCAATCTCACCGGCTTGCTGAAAACAAAGGATTAAACGTATGGTGTGGAAAACAGTAGTAAATTGCAGAGAATGAAAAGGAACAATGTTGCAGTTGGTTGTATTATCAGTGTAAAAGAATGGACCGGGGTCCACAGTTCACTAGTGGTGTCTCTCCATAAAAGATAACTAACATGCTGGGTGAACAAATTACAGCTGGGCAATTGACAAAATATTGAGCGCATGACAATGCATATATATGACATGATGATTACTATGATATTCATGTGGGCATTACGACAAAATACATAGACCGTTATCCAACAGCGTCTATGACTAATAATCCACCTCCAGGTTGTCATACCGAGTTCCCCGTTGGTATTAAGTTGCAAGCAACGGATAATCGCATTAAGTAATGTGCGTAATGTAAACAAATGCATTAGACCTAACGGCGCACCCTTAAGCTAAGCATCGGTTATTTTATCCCTAGTGGCAACAGCACATCCACAATCTTAGAAGTTGTTGTCACTCTCCCAGATTACCGGAGGCATGAACCCACTATCTAGCATAAATACTCACTCTTGGAGTTACAAGCATCTACTTGGCCAAAGCATCTACTAGTAACGGAAAGCATGCAAGATCATAAATAACATATAAGATAGATTGATAATCAACTTGACATAGTATTCAATATTCATCGGATCCCAGCAAACACAACATGTAGCATTACAATAAGATGATCTTGATCATGATAGGCAGCTCACAAGATCTAAACATGATAGCATAAAGTGGAGAGACAACCATCTAGCTACTGCTATGGACCCGTAGTCCAAGGATGAACTACTCACGCATCACTCCGGAGGCAGGCATGGTGATGTAGAGCCCTCCGGTGATGATTCCCCTCTCCGGCAGGGTGCCGGGAAGAGCTTCTGAACCCTCCCGAGCTAGGGTTGACGGCGGCGGCGTCTCTGGAACTTTTCGTGGATAATGGCTCGGGTATTTAGGGTTTTCGCGTCGGGAAGATTATATAGGCGAAAGGGCGGCGGCTGGAGACGCCCGTGGGGCCCACACCACCCCACGGCGCGGCAGAGGGTGGGCCGCGCCGCCCCATGGTGTGGCTGGCTCGTGGCCCCCTCCGTCTCTCCTTTGGACTCCGTGTATGTGTTGGAAAAATAGGAGGTCCTGTCCAAGTTTCGTCCAATTCCGAGAATATTTCCAGACTAGCTTTTCTGGAATACAAAAACAGCAGAAAACAGGAACTGGCACTGTGGCATCTTGTTAATAGGTTAGTCCCAGAAAATGCATAAAAATGCTATGAAGTGTATATAAAACATGTAACAATTGGTATAATATCAACATGGAACATCAGAAATTATAGATACGTTTGAGACGTATCACTCCCTCACCCATTCCATCGTCGTACCGTACAGCACTTAAGGACGCTCGTTGGCACGATGCTATGCGTGATGAATTTGATGCTCTAATTCGGAATGACACTTGGTCTTTAGTTCCTTGAACTGCAGGTGTCAACGTGGTCACTGGAAAATGGATATTCCGTCACAAACTCAATCCAGATGGCTCCTTGGCTCGTAATAAGGCACGCTGGGTTCTTCGTGGATTCACTCAGCAGGAAGGTGTTGACTATGGGGAAACTTTCAGTCCGTGGTGAAGCCAGCCACCGTGCGTGTGGTACTCAGCATTGCAACATCTCGGTCATGGCCTATTCATCAACTTGATGTCAAGAATGCATTCTTACACGGTGAGCTTGCGGAGACTGTTTACTGCACCCAGCCGGCCAGTTTTGTTGATGATGATTGTCCCACTCATGTTTGCAAACTGAAGAAATCCCTATATGGCCTCAATCAAGCCCCTCGCACATGGTTTCTGCTGTTCACTACCTATCTTCATACACTCAGGTTTGTATCCTCCAAAAGTGACTCCTCGCTGTTCATCCTTCACTCCAACAATGCCACTGCCTACTTGCTCCTATATGTTGATGACATTATACTTACTGCCAGCACTGCCGCACTTCTCAACAGCATCATTGCCTCTCTTCACTCGGAGTTCTCCATGAGTGACTTGGGTGCCCTTCATCACTTCCTCGGTGTCAACGTGCATCGCACGTCTCATGGACTGTTTCTCTCCCAGCAGCAATACGCTCTCGATCTATTGGAGCGAGCCAACATGTCCAATTGCAACCCCATACCCACTCCCGTTGACACCAAGTGCAAGCTATCTGCCACTGACGGCCCTCCTGTTGCCGATCCCTCCAAATACGAAGCCTAGCTGGAGCACTTCAGTATTTAACATTGACTAGACCAGATTTGTCTCATGCGGTTCAGCAAGTTTGTTTGTTCATGCATGATCCCCGAGATGCTCACCTTCAACTCATCAAACGGATACTCAGATATGTCAAAGGTACTGCTCATCTCGGTCTTCAGCTGCACGTGGGAGCTTCATCCGAGTTGATCGCTTATTCTGACGCTGATTGGGCCGGTTGCCCTGACACCCGTCGTTCTACTTCGGGTTTTTGTGTTTTCTTGGCACTAATCTGGTCTCCTGGTCTTCAAAGCGGCAACCGACAGTGTCCCGCTCAAGTGCAGAGGCAGAGTACCGAGCCGTGGCGAATTGCGTGGCTGAATCGGTCTGGCTACGACAACTCCTTCTCGAGCTTCATCAACCAGCAAGTAAAGCCACCGTGGTATATTGTGATAATATCAGTGCCACCTACCTATCAACAAATCCTGTGCAACATCAACGGACAAAGCATGTTGAGATTGATCTCCATTTTGTCCGTGATCGAGTCTCTCTTGGGGAAGTACGTGTGCTACATGTGCCCACCAGTTCTCAGTATGCCGACATTTTCACCAAAGGATTGCCCACTACCGTGTTCCAGGAGTTCCGAACCAGTCTCAACATTGTTCCACACCACGTTTCGACTGCGGGGAATGTTGAATATTGTATATTCGGTTAGGATTAGGGTTAGGGTTTACCTCTCTCTCCTCCTATATATATGTACCTTTGGTGATCATTATGTAATACAATAGAAACATATCAAACAGCTCAAGAAGACTCGACGAAGAGCATCTTTTATGGTAACAACACATGATCTACTACTATACGTGTGAGACATACAAATCCCCATATCCCATAGACCCATTTACAACGAACGCATGAGGCTCGATCCTCGAGTCTGGAACACCAACTTTCGTGTGCCATGGTGGCACTGGCGGACCCAGGGGTGGGCCGGGTGGGCCGTGGCCCACCCATAATTTTTGGGAAAAAGTAATTTCATCTATTATTTGTCTCTAGAACACAGCGAACTGGCGACCAAACCTCACGAACAAGTGTGGAGTTGCCTTAGATCGTTCCCTAACTCATCGCCTTAGCCTCCAGGCTCCACCGTCTGCCGGCCCCTCACGACCTCGCCTCCTCTACGACTCCACATCTGGTCCTCCGGCCTCCCTCTGCACACGCAGTCTGGCAGTGAACTACTGAACTCGAATCTCAGGCCTGAGGGGCTCAGCCGCTCAGCTGGTCACAACTCACAACTATGTATCATTGCTTCCGTGTTTTAGTTGAGCTTCACCGCTGCAACCTATAGACCCGCAGTGGAGATTTAATAATGCAATTGTACACAATTTTTGTTATTGTACAAGCCACGTGTCTGCAGTGGAGTAAAACTAAAACTCGTTCATCACTCTGCTTCGTCTAGAAGATTAGGTCGACTGTACTTCAATTTAGGAGAATTGAGGGATGATTTTTGCCTGCCTTTTCGGAGAATATACGGACCAAAATAAGTGAATTTGCACAATGAAACAAGTCTAGATACATGCATTTGAGAAAAAAATGCCAAAACATCTTATAATTACGAACATGCCAACTTATCATGTTTTAGACTCTAAACCAGACACCGTCAAACATATCTTTTAAACTACAATGTTGTGAATCGATTAGAAATGCATAATGTTCAATGGACAACTTTTTATTGCCGTGCATTTCTTTTTAGAGTGTGTCCACCCTCAATTTTTTTTCTGCGTCCGCCACTGCATGGTGGGGTGGCTGTGCACGTGGCGCCCCCTCGCACCCTAGTTAACGGCAATGCCATGCCGCGCGCGGCGTCGAATCTTCTCCGGCGAGCGAGATCCGTCGGTGGACGGGAAAAACATCAGAGCTTGGTGTGGCCGGTGCACTCGTGGCTCTGGACGCGCATCTCGGCGACGGCGAGCACGAGCCTGCACTCGGAGTAGGCCACGGCTTGCCGCCTGAACATCCCAAACAGCACCACGGTGCCGGGGACCCTGGTGGGTCGGAGTAGGCCACGGCTTGCCGCCTGAACATCCCAAACAGCACCACGGTGCCGGGGACCCTGGTGGCGGCGTCGAGCGGCAGCGCGCCGCCCTGGACGTCCTCGGCCAGCTGCCTGGCGTCCCCGGCGGCGAGGAACCGGTCCGCCTGCAGCGTGAGCGCGAGGCGGGCCTCGGCATCGCCGCGGCTCGGGACGGCGCCCGGGCCGAACTGGGCGTCCCCGACGTGGGCGCCGCGGTAGGAGAGGTCGGCGTGGCCGCCGTCCGCGTAGGCGAAGGAGGCCGGGTTCGGGTTGTGGACGGCGACTGTGAGGAGGAGGGTGACGTTGAGGTGGAGGGACGGAACCGGGAGGAGCGCGAAGCGGGGCGCTACGCCGGCCAGCTCGTGGAGACGAGGCGGATGGTGGGGTCGCGGACGCGGAGGACGGTCAGGAAGAGGATTAGGAGGAGGGCGAGGGCGAGCAGGGCGGACAGGCTGCCGATGAGGCACCGGCGGCGGCGGCGCTGGCGGTGCGCGGAGGAGGGCGTGAGAGGCTGCTTGGAGGACGCCATTGTGGGTGGGGAGCAGCCGGGGAGGGGGAAGCTCGATTTCGATTTGGGGAATTCGATGGCGTAGGCAGGCGCGGGTGGCAGGGGAACTGTTTGACGATGGACCATGTACAGACCACAGGGTGGCGCCACAAAAACAAACAAACAAAAGAGGCTGTCGTATCTTGCTCTTTCGGGATAGAGTAATTCCAAGCCTGGGAACGGAGAAGAAGCAAACTTGAAAAGAAAAGGGAGTGAAGTTCTGAAGGATTTCAACGAAAACTGGTAAATTGGACACAGCATGCACCAACTGTGTCACAGAATCGAAATCAAAATTCATGAATATTGTTCACAGTAACACTGGCCTCAAATTACAGCCTTCCCGAATTAGGTACTATTTGCACTGCATTGGTCTTTTCTTTTTGTTTCATGAACTTCAGATTTTTAATTTCGTGACATAATTCAAGTGCAGTATCACCACACTGATATTCCTAAAAATAAAAGTTCGCGATTTCAGTGGAGGGATTTCACATTATGTTTACTATTGGGTATACACCTTTAGATTCCCGCGCTTTAGCTGGTAAAACGTCAGCGTCAGAATCGGGCTTCTGTTACATGTCAACATCAAGCACACACACCTGTCTGAAACTAGTTACGACCTGGCACTTTCAGGTCTACTCATCGAATCAAAAATTTCTTCCACGTCGCACAACCTCTTAACAAGGATGAACTATTATTATAACACAGATTATCCGCAAATCCGCCTACCAAATAATTCGATATGGAGCATAGAAAAACAAATGTATCTGATCTGAACAGCAAAGCGGCTTGAGTTCACAGTTGTGAAGACAAATTTGTTAGATGTGTATATGTAGTGGCCTTGTGCCCCAGTGTACTGTAGTTGCTCATTTGTCACATGGTATCAGAGCGCAGGTTCGCTCTCCCGTTCCCGCACGCAAGCAACTCCGTGCAAATCCAACCTCGCCGCCGCCGTAGCTAGGCTGTGGTCGACGTCCTGCTCCTGTTCCCCGTCGCTGTCCGTCCCCGGCCGCTGCGAGCGCCGGCCGTCCCGTCCCGCCCGCGCCCGAGCCCGAGCTTCTTCCCGTCTGGCCGCCGCCACACTCGCGGCCGCCCCTTGCCCGTCGCCGGCCTTGCCCCGGCGTGCTGCTGCCACCACACCCGCGGCCGCCCCTTGCCCGTCGCCGGCCTTGCCCGCTGCCCGCCCCGTCGCGGCCGCCCTCTGCCCCGGCGTGCTGCTGCCCGACCGCCCCGTCCCGGCCGCCACCGCCCTCGCCGGCAGCCGTGTCTGGCCTCTCCCCGTCGCGGCCGCCCTGCACCGTCGGCCTGCTGTCGCTCCTCTCCCGTCGCGGCCGCCCTGCACCGCCGGCTCGCTCGCGGGATCGTGAGCTGTGAGATCTATTTTCTCTCTCCTGTGGTTGACTTCGAAAAAAAAATCAAAAAAAAATTCAAAAAAAAATCAGAGAGCCCGCGATGTCCTCTTCGGGCTATGTTGCTGTTCCTCGGTGCTCTGTGATCTTTGATGGCACCAACTACGCCGAGTTTGTGGGCTTTATGCGCATCCACATGCGCGGCCTCCTGTTGTGGGGCGTTCTCTCTGGCGAGGTCTCCTGTCCGCCGTGCCCCGTTGCTCCTGTGGCTCCTACTCCACCGGTGCCACCCGTTTTGCCGCTGATGCTTCTGAGGCTGATCGTGCTGCCGCCAAGGATGCTGATGATCTTGCAGTTGAAGCCTATGACCAGCAGGTATCGGATTACTCGGAGTCTCTCTCTATTTATCGGGATGCTCTGTCTGTTTACACTCAGTGGTGCAATGATGATGCTCGTGCTGCTGCTGTCCTCACTGCTAGTGTTCTACCCCAGTTTGCTTCTGAGTTTATGGGATTGGGCACTACTGCTGCGATGTGGACTTATCTTTGTCAGCGCTATCAGCCCTCTGGTGATGCTCTCTACCTCTGTGGTGCGTCAGGAGCATGATCTTCAGCAGGGTGACTCTACTGTTGATGAGTTCTACACACAGTGCTCTGCCATCTGGCGTCAGCTTGACTCTCTGAGGACTGTTGTTTGTGGTACTTGTCGATGCTGTCAGACAGTGAGGTCAGACTTGGAGTTTCAGCGTGTCCATGAGTTCTTGTCTCGCCTCCGTCCCGAGTTTGAGCCTCGGCGTGCTCACTTGCTTGCCCGTGGTCGACGTGTTCCCATCTCAGAGGTACTTGCAGAGCTTCGCGCTGAGGAGACCCGACTCCGTTCTGCTGGTCTGCTTGTGGTTCCCACTGTGCTTGCTGCCCGAGCTCCGGTATCGTCTGTTCCACCGCTGCTACCCACTCCTTCACGGGGGGTGGGCGGGCGCCCCTGGGGGGCGGCCTCGTTCTCACATGTTCTGCGACTACTGCAAGAAGCCGGGTCATCCAGAGTCTGATTGTTTCAAGAAGCAGCGCGACATGGGTCAGCGTGACACGTCGCTCCTCTACTGCGGTTCGTGCGCCTACGTCTGCACAGTCCTCACTGCCAGGATATTGTGCGACTCAAGCGTATGCTGGCTTCCTCTGGCTCTTCCTCGACGGGCACCGTTGCCTCGCTGACTACTTCGCCACCACCGCCTACACAGTCAGGTACATCTCCGTGGGTTCTGGATTCTGGAGCTTCCTTTCACATGTCTTCTGATTCTTCTGCTCTGTCTCTCTTCGACCTCTTGATTCTCCTCTCAATGTTCTCACTGCCGATGGCACACCTCTTCCTGTTGCTAGTCGTGGCACTCTCTCTACTCCGTCCTTCTCTGTTCCTAGTGTTTCTCATGTTCCCCGTCTTACCATGAATCTCTTTTCCGCTGCTCAACTTACTGATTCTGGCTGTCGTGTCATTCTTGATACCGACTCTTGCTCTGTTCAGGATCGTCGCACCCAGGTTCTAGTTGGAGCTGGCCCTCGGCGCCGTGAGGCTCAGGGCCTTTGGGAGGTTGACTGGCTTTGTGTTCCTTCCGCTGCCACCACACCCGCCAGCTCGCATGCTCTTGCTGCCTCCTCCTCTGCGTCCTTCCAACAGTGGCATCATCGACTTGGTCATATATGTGGCTCTCGCTTGTCCTCGCTAGTGCATCAAGGTGTCTTAGGGTCTGTCTCTGGCGATGTATCTTTACATTGTAATGGTTGTAGACTTGGCAAACAGACTCAATTACCTTATCCTACGAGTGAGTCAGTCTCTCAGCGTCCTTTCGACTTAGTTCATTCTGATGTATGGGGTCCTGCTCCCTTCGATTCGAAAGGTGGTCATCGCTACTATGTTCTATTTATTGATGACTTCTCTCGCTACACTTGGCTCTATTTTATGAAATCTCGCAGCGAGGTTCTCCCTATATACAAGCGATTTGCTGCCATGGTACACACCCAGTTTTCCACGCCCATTCGTGTCTTTCGTGCTGACTCGGCTGGTGAGTATATCTCCCAGATGTTGCGTGGTTTTCTTGCCGAACAGGGTACTCTTGCCCAGTTCTCTTGCCCTGGTGCTCACGCTCAGAATGGCGTTGCTGAGCGCAAGCATCGCCACCTTCTTGAGACGGCTCGTGCGATGATGATCCCGCCTCTCTTCCACCCCACTTTTGGGCTGAGGCTGTCTCCGCATCCACCTATCTCATCAATATCCAGCCTTCGGCTGCTTTGCAGGGTGGTATTCCTATGGAGCGTCTCTCTGGTCGTTCTCCTGACTACTCCGCTCTTCGCATGTTTGGGTGCGTGTGCTATGTTCTCCTTGCTCCCCGCGAACGCACCAAATTGACCGCTCAGTCGGTGGAGTGTGTTTTTCTTGGCTACAGTGATGAGCACAAGGGCTATCGATGTTGGGATCCTGTTAGTCGTCGGCTACGTATTTCCCGTGATGTGACTTTTGATGAGTCTCGTTCGTACTATCCGCGTCCTACTGCCTCGACCTTTTCGGTTGAGGATATCTCCTTCCTTATACTTCCCGACATATCTCCCTCCGTGCCTCATGTTCCTCCTCCACCTCCACCTCCGCCGAGTCCCACTGTTCCCGATACACCATCCTCTTCTCCTCCCTCGCCACCTCCCTCTCCAGTGCATCCTACCCTCTCTCCCTTTCCTCTCCACTACACTCGTCGGCCTCGTGTTGAGGATGATCCCTCTGACATGCCCTCTACTTCCGGAGCGCCACCTTCCCCGTGTACACCGGTTCATAACCTTCGTTCTCGGACCTCATTACGGTCTCCTGATCGCTATTCTCCTTCCCAGTACGGTCTTTCTGCTGTTGCTGAGCCCACTTCCTACCGTGATGCCATGGCTCAGTCTGAATGGCAGCTTGCGATGGCTGAGGAGATTGCTGCCCTTGAGCGCACTGGCACGTGGGATCTGTTTCCCCTCCTGGTGTTCGTCCCATCACATGCAAGTGGGTCTATAAGATCAAGACTCGCTCCGATGGTTCTCTTGAGCGTTACAAAGCTCGTCTTGTGGCTCGTGGCTTTCAGCAGGAGCAGGGACGCGATTATGATGAGACGTTCGCTCCCGTAGCCCACATGACCACTGTCCGCACTCTTCTCGCTGTGGCTTCTGTTCGTAATTGGTCTGTGTCTCAGCTTGATGTCCAGAACGCCTTTCTCAATGGGAGTTGCGTGAGGAGGTTTATATGCAGCCACCACCGGGGTACTCTGTTCCTGATGGTATGGTTGCCGTCTTCGGCGCTCTCTCTATGGCCTTAAACAAGCCCCTCGCGCCTGGTTTGAGCGTTTCGCTTCTGTGGTGACTGCCGCTGGTTTCGTGCCTAGCGACCATGACCCGCGCTGTTTGTCCACACCTCACCTCGTGGTCGGACGCTCCTCCTCTTATATGTTGATGACATGATCATTACTGGCGATGACTCTGAGTATATTGCCTTTGTTAAGGCCCGCCTTCGTGAGCAGTTCCTGATGTCAGATCTTGGTCCTCTTCGCTATTTTCTTGGGATTGAGGTTTCTTCGACTTCTGATGGCTTCTACATCTCCCAAGAAAAATATATTCAGGATCTTCTTGCTCGCGCCGCTCTTGGTGATGAGTGCACTGCTGAGACTCCTATGGAGCTCAATGTTCAGCTTCGTGCTACGATGGTGATCCCCTCACGACCCGACACGCTATCGCCATCTTGTTGGGAGTCTTGTCTATCTGGCTGTCACTCGTCCAGATATATCATATCCTGTCCACATTCTGAGTCAGTTCGTCTCTACTCCCAGTTCTGTCCACTATAGTCACCTTCTCCGTGTTCTACGATATCTTCGTGGCACGATCTCTCGCCGCCTTTTCTTTCCTCGCTCCAGCTCTCTCCAGCTCCAGGCCTACTCTGATGCTACGTGGGCCAGTGATCCTTCTGATCGCCGCTCCTGTCTGCCTATTGTGTTTTTCTTGGAGGATCTCTCATTGCTTGGAAGACGAAGAAACAGACGGCAGTTTCCCGCTCCAGTGCAGAGGCTGAGTTGCGAGCGATGGCTATGTTGACGGCTGAGGTGACCTGGTTGCGATGGTTGCTAGCAGACTTTGGTGTTTCTGCTGCTGCACCGACTTCTCTATTGTCAGACAGTACAGGTGCCATCAGCATTGCGCGTGACCCGGTGAAGCATGAGCTCACCAAGCACATCGGCGTGGATGCCTCCTTTGTGCAGGATCAGATTCTTGCTCTTCACTATGTGCCCTCCGAGTTACAGCTGGCGGATTTCTTCACGAAGGCACAGACTCGAGCGCAGCATGGGTTCTTCCTCTCCAAACTCAGTGTTGTTGACCCACCATGAGTTTGAGGGGGTGTTAGATGTGTATATGTAGTGGCCTTGTGCCCCCAGTGTACTGTAGTTGCTCATTTGTCACAAAATTATGCTGCGGCAGATTTAGGACACGGCGGCAGGTAAGCCAATTACGAGCAACACGGCATTGCTGGGTGCAGAATTCTGGTGCGCTTTCGACATCGATCTCAGGCAGGACAATTTGCCGAAATTTCTGCTAGAACTGAGACTTGTCGAGGCTGTCGAAGTAGGGATGCTCCATCGCAGCTTTGGCTGAGATCCTGTTTGCCGGATTGAACTGGAGCATTTTCTGCAAGGAACGGGTTATGGAAATGGTCAGCTCACCACTTTCTTAGGGTGTGGGGAGGAATATAACATCGTGAGGTCATAGCAAGATTCTAGGGACTGATTCTGCTTCCTAGTCGGAACTCAATTGATGTAGCCATGGCAAATGAATGAAAAAACGAACTGAAGTGCATTATAATGGATGGACAAGCATAACTTGAACTTGATGAACTGAAGATGCGGCAAACATGGATAAATGAACTACTGAAGCATTGTGGTATTCAGTTGACAGGCGAATAATTTTCTAGTAAAGAGGACATAAAGAGCTTGCAGTTCAGATCAGTCGTTTAGTTTACCGATAGCAGGTCAATCCCTTCCTCTTCCAGTGTCGGGACTGCACGAGTCATCTTCTGTGATTTCCACTGTGGATAAGCATGCCAGTCTCTCAGAGCAGTCACTCCAGGCCAATCCTCCTCCGTAGGAGTTCCCAACAGCCTTGTCAGAAGCAGTTTTAGTTAATGGCTCAACACAAGTACAATATAAATTGATAGAAGAAATGGGAAGCACGAAAAACTGGAAGGGTAGTAATTCCAATCAAAAGTTTCAGTCACTGGAGTAGGGTCTAACTGTTTGACAAGTCCACACATCTTACATTGCCACAAGTTCGGTTATAATTTCAAAATAGCAAGCATCCGCTCATGGAACTGAATGTTTTCAACAGAACAACACAATAACTGCGGGATTCTATAATTGCTGACACACCTTTCTTCAACTAACTTTTATCATGATAGGCTTATAACTAGTCAGTTCACGACAAGCGGGAGAAAGAAAAACCTGAAAATGTGAAGCAGCTGTTGTAATTCGGAGTCACCAGGGAAAAGAGCCTGTCTTCTGACCATCTCAGCTGTATAGAAAGATTAAAGCAAATATAAATGGGGAGAAAAATTCAATAAAAAGGGAAAATATGTATCGTAAATTAAGAAGAGGAAGGGAAGAACTAAAGCAGTTGGCCAGAAATCCAAACACATGTGAGAATAGAGCTCAAAATCTTAAGGTAATTCAAAATTACAGAATTCGTCTTGCTTTGTTTTACAAGAAGCATTTTGAAGATGATTCTTAGCCGCGATCCTTGACATCGATACGCTTAAAGCCTTAGAATTACCGCTACGGTTATACTTTTTTTTGAACAAATGAAACTTATGTTGATGTAAGGTAAAAAAACCAATTAACTAATACTGTATTTGACCATACAGAAGAGTGGGCATGCATCCCCTAGTGTATTTTTTCTCTGATTGTACTGTGTGCTTGCATATTCAGAACAAGGATGAGTTTATCAATACAATCGATTAAAAGGAAAACTGGAGTACCAAATATGCATCCAATGGACCATATATCAACACCGGTTGAATAATGGGTTGCTCCAAGCAATACTTCAGGAGCTCTATACCAAAGTGTCACAATCTACAATACGAAAAGAGAATATGAATAAGGAACTTACTAAACCATGCTGATAAATTATGTGGAGTTGAGTAGACAAGTAAACAGTACCTCATGGGTGTAGCTTTTCATAGGAACAGTAAAAGCTCTGCTTAACCCAAGATCAGCAATTTTCAGAATCATCTTGTCCTTGTCAACCAATAGATTTTGTGGCTTTAAATCCCTATGATATGAAGGAGGAATAAGCATAAATCACATCAGCAACAAATGCAATATAATAAGGGAGGCAGCACAAATCAGAGAATAGAAGTCCAACCGATGAAGGACACCATGGCCATGGCAGTGTGCAATTCCTTTGCATAACTGATACAGGAAACTCTACAAGAAAATTATCCATTAGCCTGAAACAAACATATCAAAAGGAGAATTTACTTCGCTACCTGCTATCTACTGATCAATTTTTAGAGACCATTGAAATATATGAACAGCTGGTTGATGGATAAATATGGGGCATAAAATAGTGTCTATTTGTAAATAGATCAGTGTACATAAGTTCCTATGGAAGCAACATGACGTGGAACTATTTCTCATTATGTAAAATCTTCTTTGTATATTGACATGATCGCATGGCGCATCAGACCCATGTATCTATGACATCCACAAATCAAAGGTGTGAAGAAGAACTGAACTTAAAAATCCGTACATGTGTGGATAGTTGTATGCAAAATACAAAACACCGTCAGCAGTTCAATGCCTAAGTTGAGTTTCAAGCGTGACAGCACTTCTTATTCCCTAAATGTAGTCTTCCGCAACTAGCCTAGAGTTTGCAGTAAAAAAAATGAATAATTTAGACTAACTTACAAATTTCATAGTACACTTTGGTGTTCTAATTTCACATTTGGCTAACAATCGGTTGGTTCAAATTCTTATCTTCGATCCACTCTCAACATTAAAAATGCCATTCATCACAAATTATAACACATCAGATTTCCGAAGACTGAACTCAGAGTTCAGAACGGACACGTAACAAGAGGCGAATTCAAATCGGTACCTTAACGACCTCCGTGGGGAGAGGCTTGGGGGCGGGCCCGCGGCGGTAGGCGTCGACGAACTTCTTGAGATCGGTGTCGAGGAACTCGAAGACGAGGTAGAGGACGTGCTTCCCCCGGCCTGGCCGCCCTTGGTGGCCTGCTCGACGGCGAGGAGGCGGACGACGTACATGGAGCTGGAGAGGAGGCGGAGGAGGGAGATCTCGCGGAGCGCGGTGGGCGGGATCCCCTCCTCGTCCATCTCCAGGCGGGTCTTCTTGAGCGCCACCAGCTGGCCCGTCGCCTTGTCCTGCGCCTTGTACACCTTGCCGTAGGTGCCCTCCCCGACCTTCTCCAGTTTCTCGTACTTCTCCATCACGCTCCCGATGGCCGCCGTCCTCGCTGCGGCTGGCGTGGGAGGAGGAGAGTTGCAAACCCTAGGTGCGTGGGGCTGCGGACTGCGGTGGCTGCCGGATTTGGAGGTTTTGAAATGGGTGAGAGAGGGAAAAAGATGGAAAGAAATGGGGAGAGTGACAGAGGGAGACTCGCATGGGCTGGGCCGCTGGGCTTTTTCTTCGGCATCTTGGAAAGGTAGAGCGGGTGTTCGGAGTGCTCCCTAAAAAGACTTGGAGGGTTACACCGCAAGGTTTGATCAAGATCCATGTAGACCAAGTCAAAAAAAAAAATCCATGTAGATGGTGCAGTGGCGAAAATTCAGAATAAAGGAGCATATAGTCCGGTGTGTCGTGATGAACAAGGCATGTTCCTGGGTGCTTCATCAGTTACACGTGAGGGCATTACTGATCCAGAAATCTTGGAATCCTTAGCGTGCGTTGAAGCTCTATGCCTGGCGAAGGATATCCATGCTTCTTGATGATCCTGAAGGAATTTCTCAATAGGAAATCTGAGTTCGAAGAGGTTTTGATTCAACACAAACGGCGGGAAGCTAATAGAGAAGCACATCGCCTAGAGAGACTAGCTACATCTCTGAATTTTGGTAGGCATGTGTGGTCTATTAATCCACCAGATGGTGTGAACATCCCTGTAAACTCTGTTACTTGAGCATAAAGGCTTGTCGTTCCACTAAAAAAGGAGTTGGGGTTAGGGACATAAACGGTACGGATAATTTCTGCACCAAATCTGCACCCGCATCCGTTTTTAAGATATGGTACACAATTATAGAAATCCGAAGGATACGGATATCGGTCAGGCGGATATCCAACGGATATGGAGGCGGATATGGTATTGCTATTATCCTGCGGATATGGATTATCCGCCTTTTTGACACATTATCTGAGGCTCTTAATTAGGATAATTCGATTAAATTAGTCCAACCGTTCGGCCTAGATACCCATTAGTGCATTAGCCAAGTGATTGATTTATATGGTAAAACCTAGGACGATCACATCTACACAGCCTCCTTGTTAGCAGTCTCGCGTGCGACGCATCTCTCTGGCAATACGGATTGGGCGCTATGGACTCCGGAGGTGAGAAATCTATTTATTACAACTAGGTGATCAATCTTCTAGTTGAGAGATGCAAGTTCGCAGTGCAAGGCTGCAAGCATCATATATATATCCCCGATTAAGTTGTTAAGTACTATTTAACAACGGTATTCACCTTGGTGTAATCTTCAACGCTTGGTCACTCTAGTGTTATTTGTTTCGACAATTATTGTGCATATCGTTTGCATGGTGAAGTTATGTTTGTTTGTGTGTATTTTATTTTTATTTTTGTCCATGATCCAAAACTGCTTCGTTTTAGATCCAAATCCACAGTCCAGTTTAATCCGCAGTCGAATCCATGTCTAACAAAGAAATATGTAAGAGGATATGGAGAGAGCATTGTCCGATTTGATCTGATCCGTTTACATCCCTACTTAGGGTGCTCTAAACTTGTTGGAATGATTAGAACATGGGATACTATAAAACATGAAAAAAAGTTTGATTTCATGGAACCTCTTGTCAACCCAGTAAAAGAACAAGGTGGAACCAAAAGATTTTCTCGAGATACATCGACAAATTCATGCGTCAACAACTTCTAAATGATCTAGTTGAGCACACGTGGACGCATCATGGAAGTTAAATGTTCTTTGGATTGAATTATATTATTTGTACTAACTAATGTGTGGTGTGATGTACATTTTCTCTATTTTGGATGTCCTATGAGTTTGATTTTAAATTTAGGAAGGATAAAAAATCAATTTGAAATGATATTAGTTTATGTGAGGAACATATCTGAAACTATAGTGACAAACAAAATACGGTGTAGTTACAGAATGGAAAAGAAAGCAGAAGAAGAAAAAAATAGGCTTTTGAACCAACGTATGGTTTGATGGTTAGGAGTGTGGCTGTACCCAACCTCGGATCTAACACATGTGTGTCGTATAAAGGCAGAATATTATTTTAGTAGAAGGCGACGTTCCCGCCGATAGCGAGGCGCCCGTCGTGACTTCGTAAATCTTAAGACCCGGATACGGTGAGTTTATGTGCATGTATGTGAGCGTGTGCAATTGGTTCTCCTTACAGGCCTCCATCGACAAATCCAGCTAGTAAGTACAATTCTCTTTCTCACCCAGAAACAGTGGAACATCGTTATTTCCAGCCAGCAAAAATAGAGAAATGAAACATGCCACACGCAAGATAAACTAAATCTTCAGGCGGAGTTCAGAGCGCGCTTCTGGAGTACCCGGGCCCAGGATTGACAGTGTATTCCTCTTCTTCAGCGCCCATCTAGTTGAAAGAGTTCCTTGGCTTTAATCTCCAGGGGACAGTATCCATCCTTCTAGCGGAGGTTTTGCCTGGATCATACATAGCGGCATCCACTTCCTGAGTAGCTTCGCCACCCTCTGTCAAATCATCTGCATATTTTGCCAAGTGAGACTGCTAAATAGAATTTCATTTGCATCTTCCACATGTTCCACATAAGTAATAATATTCAGCACAGTTTTTGTTATTGCTCACTCACAATTTAGCAATACTTTCATACTATTACCAACAATAAATTTAGTAATTGCTGAAATTCCTTCCACACCATTTGACTAATGTCACACTTTTTTAGAACCACGCAGGAGGACTGCAAGTATTTATATAGAAGAAGAAGAAGAAGAAGAAGAAGAAGAAGAAGAAGAAGAAGAAGAAGAAGGCTCGACGAGCCGAAGTCTTACAGAACAGCTGTGTAACCCAGCTAGAAAGAGAGGGGGAATGACCCTAGAAAAGGAAACAAGAGCGACCTAAAAAAAAGGAGAATACAGAAAATAATCCTATACACGAAGAAACTCGACACGGGATTAATCTGCAGAGAGAGAAAGCTGGCCTTTGCTTGCTAGGTTCCATTGCTTTGCTTCGTTCATCATTTGATTTACGAGAATATCCACCGGCTTGGCTATTTTTTCAAAGACTCTGTTATTTCTTTCTTTCCAGAGCGACCAGGTAGTGAGTATCGTGATAGAGTCCAGCTTCTTTCTCCTTTTTCCTGTAGTCCTCTTCCTTGCTTCTTGCCACCACTTCTGAAGAGTGTCATTTGAGTTGGGTGTCAACGTTTGCAGATTTCCCCACGTTAACACCTTGCTCCAAATGATGTTGCTTATGGCACAGCCAATGAATAAGTGTTGGGCATTTTCCTCACTTGAGTTGCGAAAGGTGCACTTGTCATTGTGTGGTAGCCCTCTTCTGGCTAGTCTATCAGCAGTCCACACTCGGTTGCGAATGAACAACCATGCGGCGAACTTGCATCGCGAAGGAGCCCAGGTTCCCCAAATTTCCGCAGCCAGATCACATGTGGTTCTTGACACGTAATGGACCTTGTAAACTGATTTTGCTGAAAAAGAACCTTTGGTATCCCACGACCACGACCACTTGTCTTCCTCATTTGGCAAGAGTTTTATTGAGCTGCACTCTTCCCAAATCGTGAGAGCTTGCAAAAACAGCTCAATCTCTTCTCTAGTATATAATATGTCTTGAGGAGGTGTTGGTACGTCATTTTTATTTCCGATTTATCCCTGCGTTCAGGAAAATATAACACAACCTGCCACCGCTAAATAAAAGTACCGGTTCAGTTTTCCCGTGAAAAAGAAAAAAAAAACACCACGCTCGTGCGCGAGGAAGAGCAGAGGGAGGGGCGGGGCCGACACGGCGCGACGCGCTCGGGCGTGTGTGGGCGGCGGCGGCGTGCGGTGGCCGTGGTCGCGAGGACGAGGAGGCCGGAGGCGGCGGTGGCCGACTGGCCGGAGCGTGGCCGCGCTGGCGCGGGAGCGGCAGAGAATGAGGCAGAGTAGGAAACGATGGAAACGGTTGCTGCGGCGACCGGCGGTGACCTGGTGCATGGTGGTGGTGCCTCCGGGGAGTCCACCTCGCGCCGCCCGAAATCCCACCAGACTCCCGTTCCCGGTGTCGGCAGGTGAGCCGAGCTTCGTCCCAAATTTCTCTGCGCGCGAGCTAACAAATCAGGAGCGACAGACGATTCGATCCCCTTCTTTCTGGCCTACGCCGCCGTCAGGTACTCAGATCGCAGAGCTACTCCATCGTGATGAACTCCAGCCCTGACGTTCTCTCCTGCGCCCGCGCCATGGCCGACGCCGTCCTGAGCGCCACCGGCCGCCCGGCTTGCTCCGCGCGCCTGGAGCTTGCCACTCGCGATCACCCGCGCGGCCGCGCCCATCCTATTCCGCGCGAGTCGGAAGTCTCGCGCGCCGGCCAGACCACTCCCATGCGTGATCGCGTCCACCGACTAGCTCCAAGCACTTCGCTTCCTCCGGCGAGCGCCGGCTGTCCCAGCTCTCCCTTGACCCCTCTGAGCTCCGCTCTGACGATCTCGCGTCGCTCTGGCCTCCTGGTCCTCCTTGTTGCTGCTGCTCGCGTCCGTGAGGCGCAGCTCCAAGTTCCCCGCCACAGCCGTGCTCCTCCTCGGTCTCGGTGACATCGACGCACTGGTCTTCCACGGCTCCGGCTCCCCTGTGGTATGTTGCTGTTGATACTGCTGATGCTCGAGCATGCGGCGGCGTGGAGTTGAGGTGCATGTTGTTGTCGGCACCTGGTCGTGCGGCGAGGAAGCCATGAGTCTCGATCTGAAGATTTCGTAGCAGTATGCGTCGTCTTCGGGGATACAAGGACTGCTCCCGTGCAGCTAGCTTATTTGTGTTCAAACAATCCTCTAATTCAGGCTCTACTGCTCTTGATGCCATTCGCACGAATTAGCTGCTCACTGCTAGCATGTACCATCATGCGACATCATGTTACATTGAAATTTATTTTCAGTACGGCTAAACCAGAGGACACTGACTGAATTTGATTTAGTTCCTGAAATACTTCACGAGACAACGGTAGGTGACATATATCATCCATATCCTGAGTGGAGCAGGAACGAGCATCCGACACATCTTAATTTTGATGACCGATTTTCGTCAAAAAGAACCACATGGGTCTGCTCCATGGAGTACAATGAAAAGATAATAAATATACCAGACCAGATTGAATCACTGGAGATTATATCTATTACAGAACTTGTGGGAAACACCACCTGCAGAACCTTTCAGATGACATATATGTTTGGGGCTGTCGAAAGTGTAAGCTGTTATAACATTCCGAAAAAAAGAAAATGTACGCGGAGAAGATTTAGTGCACCCGGGCACCAGTCATCCCGGTTTTATTTTTAAAAATTTATACTTTTGAAAAACAAAAAATACAATATTTTTTAACATGAATGCGTATATATGGTATATATTAATGCAAAGTGTTGGATGAAAAGACTTTTTATTTCAGGCTAAACAAAAATAAATAAAAATTGTGGATCTATAAAGTAGTAGAAAAAATCTCCTATTCTGTCTCTAATCTGTCTTTTTTGTGTAGCCTAAAATGCAACATATTTCGAAAAAAATTGATCTGTATATAGATAATATGTATTTGTACAAGTATACTTTTCTCAGATTTTTTTTAAACCCAGAAGTGTGATTTTCATCATTCTTGTTGGAAAACGAGATCACTGGCGCCCATATGCAAAAAACAATTTGCCGAAGTGTACGCTATCAATATCACGCAGCGGCACGAGCATAACATCGGTGTATTTTTAGTTTGTATAATTTGGTTGTATAAAAAGTACAATATTTTTAGCCCGTAGCAACGCACGGGCATTTTGCTAGTATTGATAGGTTTCTTAATGTCGCCAATCCATCTCCCGTGAGCTAGAGCTTCTGCCACCGTTCTTCTAGCTTTTATTTTCTGATTTATGATTGCAAAAATACCAGGTGCAATGTCTTCTACAGATTTTCTGTTAATCCATTTGTCTGTCCAGAAGTAGGTTCTTTCTCCATTCCAATTTGAACCTTTGCTGCGGTGTTGAAAATGCTCCTGGCTGTAGCATCCAATGGGGTATTTTTTGTTAAATCTGGCTCTTTTACGAAAGTAACAACGAATCTGGCCTCTCTGCAAAACTATTCTCAAATCTGGCCCCTGAGGTCGGCTCCATCGAGGATGGCGCCGACCCCCGTTTTAATTTTTTTTAAGCGCTTAGGAAAATTGTGGGACTTTCTGGATGGCGCCGAACTTGGCTCCATCCTCTCTGGCGCCGACCTCAAGAGGCCAGATTTGAAAATAGTTTTGAGAAGAGGTCATATATGTGTTTAGTTACTCAAAAGGGCCAGATTTGTCAAAAATTACTCCAATGGGCTAGCAAGAGCTGCCCAAGCTTTCTTTTCATTAGCTCTTAGTGACCACGCCCAACGAGTGTTGAAGGTATTGTTCATCATCTGGAGATCGAGAATTCCGAGTCCCCGTTGGATTTTGGTTGACTAATGTCACACTCAAAGCATAAGTGGTCTACACTCTCTTGCTCAGCACAGAATAAAGATATACAACATGGCGTTTAGAAACACTATATCTCGTAAGTATTTTATTATGTGACGACACCAACCATAAGAATACTTGGACTCTGGGAGGAATATTTAATTCCCACACCGCTGGCACAAACACGGGGACAACCCCTCTAAAGTTAATCACTGCATACAAAGATTGAGAAGAATAAACCCCAGAGCTACCCAGTTTCCAAACCATTTGATCACTTTCATGAGAGGGGTCAGATCATGGACAATCCCATTAAGCCCATCCCAAAGCCTTGGAAGTTTTTGATTAAAACATCTCCTAAAGGAGAGTTTGAGTACTTCACCGTCCCAAATTTCACTAATTGTACGGTTCTGCTCATTACAGATAATATACAGATCCCATAACTGAATTGCGAGGCTAGTGTCCCCAAACCAATTCTCTTCCCGGAATTTGATATTTCTACCGTTTACAACTAGCCATTGGAAACCAAACTTTCACAGAGGTCCGTTGACATATTGTTAGTCCTGTTAGTCATTCTAACCACAACGGGCAAATTGCAAACAATCTGGATTAAGGGTTCTACTACTACCAAAATACATTTGCTACGAACACCAAAGAGAAAATAGCCATTGATACTCTTCTAGTTTTCTGAGTGCTCTGAACAATATATATATAGGGCAAACTATATAAGAAAAGAGTACGATCTTGTAGCTCATGAATGTGACAAGCTGTACCTAGCTAAGTATACATACCTAAAGCTGCACAGCTAATGAGTTATTACATCATTAGAAGAACGAAACATACGGCATGGACATAGCTTCGGAATCCTCCGGGAGTGTGTATGAATCTTGGCAGACTCTAAGTTCACCACCCTGCTATAACAAACTCTGTATAATCTTTTTTTTTTTTTTTTTTTTTTTTTTTTTTGCGAATAACTCTGTATAATCATTTCCTCTCGAATTCCTGCACAGGAGCGCTGGGCGTTTCTGGGTTAAAGAACCGTCCTGACACCCTCTCCTCTAACACCATCCGTGCTTCTTCTGATCGAATAGCCATTGGAGTCTTGTACTGGTTGGGTGATGTACCCTAGACACAAAGAAATCCATCAGAGCATCAAATGCACCATGTTTCACCACCCTTATCTCGAGTGCGCTGATTGAACCTCGGTGTCGGATTTTGCGGTACATTTGATCGAAGCATCCTTCCGCGGTCAAACAACACTTCTCCATGACAGTCTGATCGACGTCACTGGCGATATGGTTACCCGCCGCACTGACCAGCTCCCAGAACAGGACATAGTGGCCAGGCAAGGTGGATATGTCCGCGTATGCAGTGCTACCACCAAACATGTAACCAATAGGCCTAAGATGCAGCTCATATGCTTGTGAAATGGCCTTGAGCAGGTCCTCCTCGCTTACAGTCTCGTAGTCAATGCTTAAGGCAACATTTTGCCGCCCTGAGAACTGAAACAGTGGCATTGCATTGTAGAATCCACTCACAGTCAAAAGGTCGCCCACTCGGTATCTGTAAAGACCTGGTATGCACCACAATATGCGAAGTTAAACTCATTTTCTTAGGCCTAAATTTTTTCAGAAATTGATGAGAACACTGTTTTTAATTCTTATAACATCACAAAAAAAAAGCCACCAAGCAATGTAAGCAAAAGAAACCAGGCCTACATAAGCAGGAGTGAATTACTGCAGGAGCAGCAATCTCATTTAGTTGTACTTCAGGGAAAAACATGACGCTGTAAATTAAGTGCTAGTTCAATTGGGTTTCTTAATACTTACGAGGGAATTGGGATAGCAGATAGCTACTCTGCTAATGTATTTGGGTGGGGTAACACTGATAAACTTAAATCATGCAAGAAATCAGACTGGAGATATATGTAACTAGTCCAAAAGCTAGCTAACCTGCAAAGGTGGTGACAACCAGCTCATAGCACCGACCAGTTTTGACACCCATAAGATCCACAAGCTTAGTTCCCTGTACCTTTTCATCATCACCACCATGCTTGACCTCTGCGAATTCATAGTAGGCAATGTTTGGAAGCAATGCATACGACGCACAAGAAGGTGGATCAAGAGGCTTCAGATTGATCCCTGCAGCGCACTCCGTAGACACGTACACGGGCGAAACAATTGGTAACCCAGCACCATAACTCTCGAGAATCGGAACGTACTGAGCCAGGGAGCCGGTCGCAATGGTGAGGATATACCGTGCTCCTGGCCATAGCCTCCTCAGTATCCCATCCCAGGGCTTCCCAGCACACTCGGACACAATCTCATCGGCTAGTGGAGCGTCAGGTTGCCGCAGGTAACCTCGAGTGATGGCATCACGCAGAGGAGCATGTGTGATCCAGTCGCTGAGATGCCCAGTGCGGATATTAGAGCACATCTCCTCCCAGTTCTCTTCCAGAAACCTGATCCCTTCAACAAAACCATTTGCAAAGGCGGCACCAACATGGTCCACGATTCCGCGGTCAATCAGGCCGCAGAGCAGCTGGCAGTACATGCTCTGCTTGGCATCTGGGCAGTGGACTGCCTCGATGGGGCTGGTGTATCTGTGGATGTCATGGTCCCGGAAATGGCTGCTGTAGCAGTAGGCCGTACTAGATGTGTGCACGGGCAAGCCGGACACGGTCGAGTTTCCTGGGAAGGTGAACATGAGGTACATTCCCTTGCCGCATTTCTCCTGATCAGCATGCAGATGCCTGCAGCAAAATGCATATTTCTCCTGATCAGCATTGTTTGTTGCAGGTTGGAATCACAAATGCATATACACTTGGTAGGTAGACAACGATTATCAAACAAACTCAGAATGCTTACATCTTCCTCACGAGTGCCTCCAAGGAATTGTAGAACATCCTCTGGCAGAGCTTCTCCGTGGTGGATGGAAAGAGCTTCTGGTGACCCCCGGACGTGCCCGAGCTGCCCATCATACAGATCAGTTTTTGTGTATTTCTTCAGACACACATACACACAAAACGGGACACGCGGGAACGAATGGTTTACCTTCTGACGAGCTCGGTGATGGGCTCGGAGCAGAGGATGCTGGACGGCTCGCCGGAGAGGACGCGGTACACGTA
The DNA here is from genome assembly GCA_947311845.1 of Poa pratensis. Taxonomy (NCBI): domain Eukaryota; kingdom Viridiplantae; phylum Streptophyta; class Magnoliopsida; order Poales; family Poaceae; genus Poa; species Poa pratensis. Next base: position 116,405,067 of record CAMZMU010000041.1, on the reverse strand, counting down.
CGGCTTGATGTCCTCATACCGGGCGACGGGCACGCGCTCCTTGAAGGCCTCCGTAGGTCAGCGGCCGAGGCGCCTGGTGGTAAGCAGTCCAGAAAGCGGCGGAGGTACTCCGTGTGGGAGTTCCGGGTGAGGGTCTCCGCGAGGACGTCCCGCTGGAGCGCCGCGGCGTCGGCGGTGAGGCGCTCGACGAGGCCGCGGCCGGCACCCGTGTCCGCCAGATCGAACTCCGGCAGCAACGCTGTTGGTTGGGTCATTGGGTGGGCTCGCTTGGTGGACGGGCAGAAGCTGTAGCCAAGACGAGAGCCACAACGCCGCCCGCCGGGCCCTTCCGGTTCCGGAAGTCAACGATCTGGAGAGAGGGGTGTCGGACGCGGCGCCTCGTCAACAACATGACAAAGAGGCTGTTTGGATCGTGGCCTGCAGCTGCCATACCAAATTCTTGGCGTTGACTGGTGGCTTGGGCTAGCATTTGGATTGAAGCCCAACTATGAGAGCCACGCCAAAATTTTGGTCGCCACGGCCAGTTCTGCGCCCACGCGCTGGCGATTCCGGGGCGGGCGATTTCCATGCCAAAATTTTGGCGAGCCCCAGATTTGACAGGGCGTGCACAGGCATAAACCAAACAGCCCTAAAGTCTGTGTGAGCTGTTCCTGATTTATTTCACTTTCCCTCCCATCCATTTTCTTTCTCCGTGTGCTGCCTCCCACGCCCATCTCGTTCCCGCCTTTACCACCTTGGGTGATCCACGTCCGTCGCCCGCCAAGCATAGTCATGGCGCTACTTGTGGTCATGACGGCTCTGCTCGTGGCAGCGGCGGTGGTCTCGTTACTCGCAAGTCCCGTGCGCGGCCGGCAGACATGTCGGATGAAGGGTGGGAGGAGGAGCAGCAACGTCGTTCACTGCTCACAAACGACTGGAAAGGGCGGCGCGCTAGTGTAGCGGCCAGGCAAGCGCAAATCGATCTTGTGGCCGCGTCGCTTGCGCTCAGCGGTGGCGCGGGCGCAAGTCAACGGAGCACAAACGTGCCGAGGGGCACGTCGCCGCCGAACCCATCCTATTTTGATGGTGGTGGCGCAACTCCGCGTTCAGGGACACGGATCTCGTCCGGGTTTTGTGAGAGCGACCATGGCTCTGACTTGCCGAACGTCAGTCTTTGCCTATTTCTACTACAAATTCAACGCCTTCCTTTTCGAGAGCGTGAAGACTAAGCAAGCGCCCTCACGGCCATGTCTTATTCATGGTCCCTTCTTCCCCCAAGCCCCTAGCATGTCGAAGATCCCCAAAACCATGTGGAACAAAATCCCATCCTCTAAGAGCACCCAATACACGCTCCACATAGTCGAAAAGAGAAACCATGATCGGTAGACCGGGGAATCGCCGCTGGCTAGTGGCTACGAACATTGCAGCATAAATCCATGAAAGACAATAAATTTGGTTGCCAACCACGTGATTTTTTGGAAGGAGTAACAACAGGATCAAGGACACGGGAGTGATGCCTACAAATCTCGGCGGAGAGCATCAGAGCGGCTCACCCTCGACACCATAGCCACCTCCCATATTGCCCGATTTCTGCTCGATGTTTTACCTCATGTTTTTAAAGTTTTGAAATGTTGAGGTGTCATCCAAATTCATACAAAGACTATAAATATATGGGTTAACTTTTGTCGGAGCATAGTGGAGGGGAGGGTCATTGTCGGGATGCTTGGGCCTCCAGGGAGTTTGTTGAGTTTGTTAAAGTTGTGATCCAAATTCATATGTTGTACAAATAAAGGCCAACTTTAATTTCAAAATAAATAAATAAAGGTCAACTTTGTTGTATGGATCAATTTCGATTTAGATCACCACCGCTATATAAAACTCTTGTAAGTCACCGCATGGGATAGTTTGATAGTTGTAAATCACTGATGTTTGTAACTTCTCCCGATCGATAAAGTGAAGTTCACTGACTGACGAATCTTATGGATAAATATTGATTTCTTTTGATGGCATTTAGGTGATGAACCGTGATATGGTCGGATTTGGTGGCATTTTGGTGGACAAACTTGGTGCCGGATCTTGATTTTTGGTGACCGAGACATTATTAATTATGTGGCTATGACTTGCGTCTCCTTATAATTGTGTGTTTTATAACCAATGTTAGAAAAGGCAGAAAGTGTTTTTGCCTCCCGAGCTGCGGTGCTCCCTCCATTTAATTTTTTTCAAAAATCATATTTGTGAGCTTCAAAAAAATAATGAAACAAATTCCCAAGATGTTGCCAATGGTGTATCCCACAAACAAGAAAAAAATTAAATTTGAAATACTTTATATTATGGGCTACACAAAGAATGATAAAATTGGGTAAAAAATAGAGATTTGAAAATATGCATACTTAGATCCACATTTTTTTATTTTTTTGTAACTCAGAATATAGAGTATACAAAGTTGATATTTTGCACGTTCATGGGATATACTATTGGCTAACCGGATTTTTTTTTCAGAATTTTTTGGAACACATAAATATGATTTTCGCATTTTTTTTCACGATTATGGGTATACTATTGGCTACATCACTGGAGCTCAGGAGCCAAAAATCTCCACTCCCAAAAAGTGGCCAAAATTATTCTGGCCGTTCCAGGGCCGCAACGGGGGAGCTGCATGTAGGAGTTTGCGCGATAGAAAACAAAAAATTCTCTCACATGCGGAAGCAACACTCAAGATCCAATCTAAAAGATGCTAGTAACGGGGAGAGTAGTTCATAATACCCTCGAAGAACACGCGCGTTGAACGTTTATTTCAACGCAGCTCGGTGAAGTTGTTGATGAGGTTTGATCCGATCAGCACCGCAAACAAGCAGCACCTCCAGAGGCTTGCACACGTATAGCTCGATGACGTCTCCCTCTTCTTGATCCAGCAAGCGAAAGGGAGAAGTATGTGGGATCGATTCCAGCTGCACGACGGCGTGGTGGTGGATATGGTGGAGAGTTTCCCACGGGCAGGGCTTCGCCAAGCGGTGCGCGGCAGGGAGGAGGAGATGTGGCAGCGATTCAACACCCATGGTGTGCCTCTCTTCTCTCTTATATAGGAAAGGGAGCTGCAACCACTTATTTCCCAAGGTAGTAACCCCTTCTTTAAAGAGTGGTAACCCCTTTTCCTTTAAAAGGTAGTAACCCCTCTTTCAAGAGTGGTAACCCCCCCCCCCCCCCCCCCCCAATTTAAGGCATGCCCATTGATTGACCACATGGACCAAGGAGGGCTGGTTAAATGGACCAGTGGTCCACCCTTGGTCGTCCGGGACAGGTGGGACCACAGTGGGACCCTCCGGAACTTTCTAGAACATTTCGACACTCTGCCGAAAAAATCCCGAACTTTTCCGGAACCCTAAAATCAACTTGCCATATATAAATATTTACCTCCGGAGTCTTCCGGAGCTCCTCGTGATGTTTAGGATCTCATCTGAGACTACGAACAATATTCGGACACCATTAATAAAATTATCCTAGAGCTACTCTAGCGTTGCCGAACGTTAAGTGTGTGACCCTACGGGTTCGAGAACATGCAGACATGATCGAGACACCTCTCCGATCAATAACCATTAGAGGGACCAGGATATCCATAATGACTCCCACACATTCAACGAAGATCTTTATCGGTTGAACCACTATGTCGTGGACTACTATAATCCATATACAATTTCCTTTGTCACGCGATATTTTACTTACCCGAGATTTGATCGTCGGTATCACTATACCTAGTTCAATCTCGTTACCGGTAAGTACTCTTTACTCGTTCCATAATACAACATTCTCTGTGACTAACTCATTAGTCACGTGCTTGCAAGTATTACCGAATGTGCACTACCGAGTGGGCCGAGAGTATATCTCTCCGAAACACGGAGGGACAAATCCCAGTCTTGATAATTCAACAAGTTCTTTCAGAGATACTCGTAAGACACCTTTATGATCACCCTGTCACGAAGCGATGGTTGATGTCCCAAAGTATTCTTCCGGTACCCGGGAATAACGTGATCTCATGGTCTAAGAAACAGGATACTTGACAATTAAAGGCATGCCAATATAAAGTTAATGAAACGATCAATATTTTTATGCTTAGTTGGGTCTGTCCATCACGTCATTCTTCTAATGACATGATCCCGTTAATTAATTAACAACTCATATTCATGGTTAGGAAACCATAACTATCATTAATTAACGAGCTACTCTAGTAGAGGCTTACTAGGACACAGTGTTTGTTTATGCAACCACACATGTATTATGTTTCCGGTTAATACAATTATAGCATGGAAAATAAACATATATCATGAACATGGAAATATGATAATAATATTTTTATTATTGCCTTTAGGGCATATTTCCAACAGTCTCCCACTTGCACTAGAGTCAATAATCCAGTCAATAAGTAAGCACTTAACACTTATGGCATTCCAGTGTTATTACCATGCTTCGCATGTGGTAAACTCCATCAAAAGATCTGACATGTTCAGGTCCATTTGTATTTGCACGTCTTAGCGTTTACACGCATCACTCATTCTCTAATGAGATGGCTTTGTATATATTTGGTCAACCGGTGAGACCTTAATTCCTCAGCTAGAACTAATGTTAGCAACATTTGTGAAAATATAGCTTCATAGTGTCAGCATTCTTGGAAATTCACCAAGTTCAATAAAGAACTCCTTGACAAAAATACTCCTCTTATTTGTTGTCAACACAACGATATACTTAGCCTTTGTTGTAGTTTTTATCACAATACTTTAATTTTGAAATTCATTCAAAACCAACATGGAACTTTCTTCTAGCCTATTGTGCCACCCTTCAACACATATTTTAATTGAGACAAATTTATTTTGGATAAATGACAAGATTATTAGTGTAACATATTACAACGAATACTTTGTCATTACTACATAGGAAAACACATCCTTAGGTTTCCTAAAACTACTTAAGGATCTTTCCCACTGTTTTCCAATCATCATATGACAAGATTATTAGTATAACAATTTATAGCATAGGACTTATCTGGTTGTGTACATATCATGGAACACATGACTTAGAAATCTCAATTTCAATTTTTGCTCATCATGTGTCAAAACACTTGATATTGCTCAATTCGTTTCCATGCAACAAGAACCCTTTCTTGTCGTTTTAATATTGACTACTTCAATACTTCATCTATGTACTTTGGCTCAATCATGCCAGGCGCTTCAATCCATCTCTATAGATATTGATGTTGGAGATATGCCCTAGAGGCAAATAAATAATAAGGATTTATTGCATTATCTCATTAAGTTTATAATTAGTTTTATACCATGCTATAACTGTATTAATCGGAATTGTTAATACACGTGTGGTATGTAAATAAACCAGAGTCCCTAGTTAAGCCTCTATATAAACTTGTCCATCAGTCAATGGATGATCGTGATTTCCTGATCATATTGATTCATAACAGTTGATGATGGAGTCATTTTATTAGTAGAATAATTTGATGGACATTACCCACCAAAGTATTGCAGAAGGATCGTATCACTAAGTTCAATATTGCAATAGGAAAGTAACGTGATAGCTTATTCCTTAGACCGTGAGATTATATCAAGTCGCTGCTTCTGGAAGATACTTTGATCGCATCAAACGTTATGTTTTATATAGTGTGACAATAAAGGTGAAACTTTCGGGTATTGGAAGGAAGTAGTCGGGGCGAGTAATCAAGAGTGGGATTTGTTCGTCCGTGTGATGGAAAGATACTCTGGGCCCACTCGGTGAGATTATATCTGTAAAGTTGCGCAGTGTATGACTAGGTCATTGGAGATATAATATCACGGAACGAGTTAAAGCAACCTTGTCGGTAACGAGATAAAACACAACATAGGATGTTGACGATCGTATCTCGGACAGAGGTAGTATCGATGGAACAAAGGGAATGAACATATCATGTTAACGGTTCAACGACGATTTATTCTGGAATGCACAGGGGCCGTCATAGTCATCTAGGGCTCCCTGACGGTCATTGGAGAGCGAAGGGTCTTGACCATGTCTGGAGTATTCCCGAACCGTAGGGTAACACACTTAAGGTCTTGACGATGCTTGGAGAACGTTTTGGAAACATCGGAATTATTTAGGTATAGAGAAAAGAGGTTTCGGAAAAGTTCCGGCAAGAACGAAAGGGTTCCGGGGAAGACCGAAGTGAGTTCAGAGTGATCCGAAAATTGTTTCGGAGTTACGGGAGATTAAATAGTATGTAAATATATTAATTATGGAATTATATATATTTACATTAATTTAATATTAAATAAAAAGGAGAAAAAATGGGCATCCCACCTAGATGGGCCAAACCCCGGAGGAAAAGGCCCAGGAGGGGACTTCCCCCCAGGAGGTGGTGCGGCTGGGCCATGGGGCCCATGCGGCTGCCATGGGGTGCGGCTGGCCCATGGGGGCCGGCGCACCACCCCCTCCTCCTTTTTGTTTAGTCCCACATGGACAATTGGAGGAGAGGTGCAACCCCTCTCCTCCAATAAATAGGAGGCCGGATTAATTCAGAAAATACACAATAAATCCAGGAATTAATTCTGGTTGGCCTAGGCTTCTCCCTTGTCCACTTCCACCCTCTCCGTCTCTCAGCGTATACGGTCCCTCGTCTGGATTGTGTATACGGGAGACCTATATACCGCAGCGCGCCGTTGTGCTGCGGGATTCCACCCAAAGTTCTCGCTTCCGCAATCTCGGCTGGATCGGGGAGCCCGGAGGTCATCGTCAAGGTCCGTACGTGTGCAAGTACTCGGAGGTGCCGAACACGCAGGCTCGGCACCGGAGCATCGTCGTCGCACCGCCTCCTTCTTCGTCGCGCCAAGTTCTCCGCGACCTTGAGGTCGGCTACGTACGTCTTCATCGGCAACGCTTGTGCGGGAGCGTATTTCCCGCTTATCGGTCTACGAGGGTACGTGTCCGATAACTTCTCCGTTATAGCATTACTAGATAGATAGATCCTGGCAAGTTTTCGGTGTTGCGATAGTTAGAAAATTTATTGTTTTCTGCTATGAACCCCATCAATTGATGCCCAATATATTGTTTAGCCTAAGCCTTTCATCAATATGAAATCTTAACCGTTTTAAAATACATATTTTCCAATCAACTATATGGCATCTACATAAAGTATTAGAAATATGTCTTAGCACTCCCACTTAATTTCTTGTAACTCTACAAGTATCTTCACTATTCGTGATGTAATCAAACTCTTTTGATAGCTTTATTAAAGTAAAGATTCCAACTTCGTTATGCTCATTTCAACCATTGAAGTTTGCATACTTTTCTAGAAACCTTTTGAATTTTACAAAACTCATAGACTGTGTCACGTACACATCCTTAATCAGCCTTCCTTGAGAGGAAAGTTGCTTTGTTATTCAACTAATATGTAACTTTTTCTAGAACTATCCATAAAGACGAAAGTGTCACTACGGAAGATCAAAATATTTTTGTAGTCAACTCTTTGAACTTTGTCGCAAACACCTTTTCGACAAGTTAAACTTTCAATGGCTGTAAACATCCATGTCTTGTTGCTATATAGATTCGTTTGCAATCGTGAGGATTCATGACTTCCGAAAGGATTACCAAGTCACATACTGGACATTCATACAGGGATACTATCTCGGATATAATGACTCATAGCCAATTTACGAAGTCAGGACCCATCATTCGCTTCCTTTATAATTTGCAGGTCCTTTGTTGTCAAAACAACACTTCATTCTCAAACCACAAGTTGGTCTAAGTACAAAGTTTTACGACCTTCGTGGTTCACTTTGCAAACTCTTTCGAAGTTACTACAACACATGTAGTGCCTTCCACTTAGTCAAATTAGGAGACTCTAGAACAACTTCTAGTGATGCGCTACTCTTGACATGATAACTATGATTCTCTAATCTCATCGAGTTGCACTGTCCTCCCACTCACTTCTTTCGCAAGAACAACTTTCTCGAGAAATCTACCCTTTCTGACAAACAACATTTGTCTTTGGTTTGGTGATAGGAGAAATACCGAACGGATTCTTTGGGATAACCTTATAAACTTATATTTATCCGATTTTGGTTGTAAACATTTTACACATGCTATGCATACCAAAATTTAAGAAAAGACACTTCGGGTCACTACCCAAGCCATAACGTGTACGGTGTCATTTTTCAACGGATCACGATGGCGCTATTTTCAGTGTAAAAGCGGTAGTCTCTAAAGTATAAACTACAAACATATAATGGCATTTTATTTATCTTACCATGTCTTACAAAGTTCGATAATGTCTCTCGAACACTGCATACTTCTGTGGGGTTTTCGAGAAGGATAAGTTGTGTAACAATTCTGCAACTCCTCAGATGTTTCGCTAAACTCGTAACTCAAACTTTATTCTTTATGATCCAATCATAAATACTTGATTCTCTTGTTACGATGATTTTTTCACTTCATACTAACAATACATTGAACTAATTCAAAAAATTCAAATTCCCTTCTCATTAAATAGATATACTCATGTATCTACTCAAATCATCGGTGGAATGTGAAGAAAAATTAATCCACCACACACGGCTATACATAATGGACCATGTACATCAATATGTACAATCTCCACTAATTTAGTCATCTGTTCTACTTTGGCCTATGAACGGAGTTTTAGTCATCTTTTGGAAGAGATCTCACAAGCGTCAATTCATTCAAAAACAAAAATGACTACGAAAGTCCATCAACATGGAGTTCCCTCTTGTTTTCCTTTCCATTATGAACTGAAATATCAGTGTCACAAGTTAACTGAAATTCTTTAATTTTACGTCTTGCGACGTTTAGCATTCAGTCTTATAGATGTTTATTTTATGAACATGATTTATATTAACTCATCCATCAATTATGGAACATGGTCATAGTTTGAACAACTCATTTGTTCTCACAATAAGCAGGAACAAAATAACAATTTATTAAGTTCTTAAAATAAATCTTGAAGGTTTGTTTTGATGCGACGGTGAATGCAATAACACTTTATTTTTGTTCTTGTCGTGATCGATTTGACATCTATTACTAGTTCTTTCAGGCCCTTGTACTTCTTGCATTGTGTTGCTATGACAATTCATACCAACCAATCTAGTATCAAAATACCCAAAAATACTTTGTTAACTGGTAATACATCTATAACCTGTATATCATGCATATACTCCTGAGCTGGATTTTTCCAGTCTTTTTTTCTACCATATAATTTTGCAATTCTATTTTCAGTATTCCCTTTCCTTTACAGAAGAATTATTCAACATCAACAATGCCAGTCGAACTAGCACATTTTCCTTGGCGTGTTAGTCATATACTATCACCCATGGAGCCATAATTTGAAGTTGATTGTTTCACTAATATCACCATATTATTAGCGTTCTTCCATATTCCACTCTTAGCTATCTTCAAGCATAGTAAACAATTTGTACCCACACTTTTAATCCATCCCATCGTAACAATTTTTTGATGAAGCTACTATAGCTCGAAGGAAGGAATTTAGACGATAATGTCAGTGCCCAACTTCTTGGATGACAATTCTTACCCACACTTTTAATTCATCCATCATAACAATTTTGTGATGAAGCTACTATAGCTCGAAGGAAGGAATTTAGAGGATAATGTGAGTGCTCAACTTCTTGGATGATTCAAACGCCTAACGTCTTCAATCCTTGCATATATTCAAATAATATAAGCACACATTGTCACAATAAATTACACTCAGTCATGTTGCCACAAACAGGGTTCTAGATATCAATATATCTTTCACTCCTCGCTTGTTTCTGAAAACAATTTTTTCAGCTCCTAGATCACCTTATTCTCAAAACATTGTTTTGAAGATCAAGTATCATGGAAGCAAGCATGACACTAGTTACTAAGTCGGAATCATTTGCTCTTTAGATCAATCAATCATTAATCACATGGAGCTAGGTAGGTATTACCGAAAATTTACAATAGGACTCTTATTTAAATTTACCTAACACGGTACCAGTCCATAATGGTTTTGCCAGATCAAAAAAGTTTTATCTCAATTAACAATCTAAGTGTAAGGTAGTTCATGGATGCCAAAGTCTACTAAAATTATGCAAATACACTATGACAGCTGGTTCATGATAAATTTTGTTCAAGTTAATTCAAAAATTACTACGTGAACTCCCACTCAAAAACAACATCCCTCTAGTCATTTCAGTGATTACACAAACCAAATTCACTACACCGATAACCGATCATCACGTGAGATGGTGCAGCTGCAAAGGCGAACATCAACATGGTCATCATATCATCCATATGACTCATGCTTTACCTTTCGGTTACGTGTTCCGAGGCCATGTCTGCACATGCTAGGCTCGCCAAGTAGAACCGTAGTATTTGCGTGTGTAAATCTGGCTTACACCCGTTGTATGCGAACGTTGAGTCTATCACACCCGATCATCACGTGGTGCTTCGAAACGACGAACTTTCTTAACGGTGCATACTAAGGAAGAACACATTATTATCTTGATATTTTGTGAGGGATCATCTTATAATGCTATCGTGCGATCTAAGAAAAATAAGATGCACAAAAGGATTAACATCACATGCATGGATAATGTGATATGATATGGTCCTTCTTGCACTTGATCTCCATCTTGTGCGTCTTGGAATGATCTCCATCATTCCACCGGCGTGGCACCAAGGTCCATGGCGCCTCCTCCTTGTTTGTCCTCCAAAATTACAACATATCACATGGATATGATATTCGGCACGCAGGCCATAAAATTAAAGACAACCATTAGGCTCCTACCGGTTTGTCATAACTTACAAAAAGTGTCATCTCATACAACAAGTTTGTAACACTGACCATATCACATCACATGCGCTGCAAAAACAAGTTAGACGCCTCTCCTTATTCTTTGCAAATTTTATGTGGCTTAGGGCTTTCGAAGAAAGAACCGTTCTTACCTACGAACATGAAACCACAACGGTGATAAACAAATTATTAACAACCTGTTGTAGATTAAATCTTAACTATAGTGGGAGAGACAGACACCCACAAATCCACTTATGCAATACAATTTGCATGTCAGTCGTGGAACAAGTCTCATGTATGCGGACATGTAAAGTTAGTCCGGGCCGCTTCATCCCACTATGCCACTAAGATTCAAAATACACAAAGGAAGTAACAACATGATTATCAACGCCCACATACACATATGTGTTCTACCCGTACCAAAACATCTACGCATAGATCCGGCTCTGATACCACTGTAGGAGTTTGCGCGATAGAAAACAAAAAAATTCTCTCACATGCGGAAGCAACACTCAAGATCCAATCTAGAAGATGCTAGTAACGGGGAGAGTAGTTCATAATACCCTCGAAGAACACGCTCGTTGAACGTTTATTTCAACGCAGCTCGGTGAAGTTGTTGATGAGGTTCGATCCGATCAGCACCGCAAACGAGCAGCACCTCCAGAGGCTTGCACACGTATAGCTCAATGACGTCTCCCTCTTCTTGATCCAGCAAGCGAAAGGGAGAAGTAGGTGGGATCGATTCCAGCAGCACGACGGCATGGTGGTGGATATGGTGGAGAGTTTCCCCGGGCAGGGCTTCGCCAAGCGGTGCGCGGAGGGAGGAGGAGATGTGGCAGCGATTCGACACCCATGGTGTGCCTCTCTCCTCTCTTATATAGGAAAGGGAGCTACAGCCACTTAATTCCCAAGGTAGTAACCCCTCTTTAAAGAGTGGTAACCCCTTTTCCTTTAAAAGGTAGTAACCCCCTCTTTCAAGAGTGGTAACCCCCCCCCCCATTTAAGGGCTGCCCATTGATTGACCACATGGACCAAGGAGGGCTGGTCAAATGGACCAGTGGGCCACCCTTGGTCGTCCGGGACAGGTGGGACCACAGTGGGACCTCTGGAACCTTCTAGAACTTTTCGACACTCTGCCGAAAAAATCCCGAACTTTTCCGGAACCCTGAAATCAACTTGCCATATATAAATCTTTACCTCCGGAGTCTTCCGGAGCTCCTCGTGATGTTAGGATCTCATCCGAGACTACAAACAATATTCAGACACCATTAATAAAATTACCCAGAGCTACTCTAGCGTTACCGAACGTTAAGTGTGTGACCCTACGGGTTCGAGAACGTGCAGACATGATCGAGACACCTCTCCGATCAATAACCATTAGAGGGACCAGGATATCCATAATGACTCCCACACATTCAACGAAGATCTTTATCGGTTGAACCACTATGTCGTGGACTACTATAATCCATATACAATTTCCTTTATCACGCGATATTTTACTTACCCGAGATTTGATCGTCGGTATCACTATACCTAGTTCAATTTCGTTACCGGTAAGTACTCTTTACTCTTCCATAATACAACATTCTCTGTGACTAACTCATTAGTCACGTGCTTGCAAGCGTTACCGAATGTGCACTACCGAGTGGGCCAGAGTATATCTCTGAAACACGGAGGGACAAATCCCAGTCTTGATAATTCAACAAGTACTTTCAGAGATACCCGTAAGACACCTTTTGTCACGAAACGATGGTTGATGTCCCAAAGTATTCTTCCGGTACCCAGGAATAACATGATCTCATGGTCTAAGAAACAGGATACTTGACAATTAAAGGCATGACAATATAAAGTTAATGAAACGATCAATATTGTTATGCTTAGTTGGGTCTGTCCATCACGTCATTCTTCTAATGACATGATCCTGTTAATTAATTAACTCATGTTCATGGTTAGGAAACCATAACCATCATTAATTAACGAGCTAGTCTAGTAGAGGCTTACTAGGGACACAATGTTTGTTTATGCAACCACACATGTATTATGTTTCCGGTTAATACAATTATAGCATGGAAAATAAACATATATCATGAACACGGAAATATGATAATAACATTTTTATTATTGCCTCTAGGGCATATTTCCACCACTGCCACCATAGGTCCAGACATGTGTTAGGGCGTCCCATGACAGACAAAGCGCCCCAGGTGGAGATGCTTCACTAGCCTCATTGACCGACCCCCCAACATGCCCATGGGGATCCGTACCAACAATCGCCCCTAGTGGTGCCCCATCAGTTTGGAAAGTTCAAAAAAAAGTTCTCAACCCCTTGTTCTCCACAACTATCGGTTTAGGCTCGGGGGTGTCGGACATGACCCTTCGACAGGTGGGCTAAACCTACCATCGACAGAAATGCCAGTTAGCATTGTCTAATGGTGCCCATCCACCTTGTTTTTTTTTGCGGGGAGCGTCCATCCACCTTGTTGGTTCGCCAGGCGGGTGATGTTACTCCCCACACGAGGGCATGGCTTCCACGATCGCCCGACATTAACTTTGTCATCATAAAATGACGTCACCGTCCCCTACCTACCCCCTTGGCCCTTAAGCACCTCCCCGACGCGCTGCGCGTCAGTCAAATTGCCTACATCTCCCCACGACCCTCTCTCTCTGCAGTCTCCACGCCAGCCACCACATGAGCTGTGAGCCTGTCAACGTCCGTCGCTCACAACCACGAGGCGGTGGCTCCGCCTCAAATCCATTCTGCATATATAGTCTCACCATGGACGAGGCGAAAACGTTGGCTACGTACGCCATCCTTTTACCGTTGTATTATAAGTTGACAGAGTGATGGAAGATCAGCTACAACGGCTTTACCACGCCACTGGTTTGCGCCAACGTCGCCTATGAACTGAATATCTTGCGGTGCCAAGATCTTATGGCATCAGCGGAGAGGGACGACCCTCTCAACAGCCACCATAACAGCCAAGCGTGGGGCGATTTGGTGTTGAACAACAAATGACTTACTGGAGGATGCCCGTCCGCATGGCTCAACATCAAGGAGCCCGTCGCTGTGCGCGTGTGGCACCTCACGCACGACACCGAAAGGTGGGGTGGTTGTGCTTGCCGAAGCTGAAGGCACGCTTGTCAACGCTGGACGAGATCGCCTTCCGCATGTCGAAGCTAGACCTAGAGGAGGTAATAACGAATTTTTGCGTCACGTCGTCATGCCACGAGGTGACACATACCTGAACGATATGCCTGAAATACGCTGGTCTTGTTCAAGTCGGCCACCATGTGGCAACCGCCGATAAGTCATCCCAATGACCCAGCGGACTACCATGCCCCACGTAGGCCCGTCGGAGAACATGGCACAACAGGAGCCGCCGCCGCCTCGCCATGACAACGACCTGGTGGAGGAAGGTATGATCTACCTCCCCTCTTTCAACGAGGATTGAGTTTATGGTAGTTTCGGATTTTAATTTCGTTTAAATTCTATTAAATTTGAGTGTATAATTTTCCCAGATTAGTTTTGGGCTGTCATTACGGGCTGCCGCACATAGGGGCGTTGGTGTTTTGGCTCACAAGACTAAATACTCCCACTATAAAATATATATTTTAGAAGCATTTTAAAATGTCAAAAAATCCAACAAAAAAATTCAGTGGTACATCTAACCATTTTATCTTCACGCACCAAGTTTCACGGAAAAAAGACATTCTTTGTGGATAAGCCGCAGCCGTGAAACTTTCTGTATGAGTGGTTTCTTGTGAGCCCTCGGGGCAGGCTCTCGGGATGCAAAAATGGGATGTTTGCTTGCCTGGCCCACTTCCATGTGTAGTTCTTTGCTCACTATTTAGTGGTCAGCTCACTTTATGAGAGATATCAAGTAGATTTTGCTTTCAGCATGTCATAGATGTGAGCAGATCCCCACAGTTCATGTATGAGAAAGATCGTGGTACGACGGTTGGTTGTAAACTGTGTAGTTCTCATCCTTGTACCACTGTCTTCCCATACATGACAGCGTGTGAGTGACTGTTTTAGCATCTATGAGTGCTCTGAAGGTATGAACTGCTTGTCATGCATGCTTACACTGCTAACCTTTGTAGGATACCACCACAGAGGTGTTGCCCACCTCCCGGATCTATCGGCTACGTCGGTGCTCTCTGTGAAGTCGCTTCGATCCGCACCGGCTGTTGACTCCCTTGGACTGAGGGGGGGGGAGAGAATCCCAATGACGTGGCCTCCTGCTTTATCGACCTTCGTCCTCACAAGGATGGCTGAACTCGTGGAAGGTGGGCTCGACATCAACAGAGGAATCAGGGACAAGTGCTTGGAGGTCATATGCAAAAGTGTTTTTCAGTTCTGCGGCACCAAAGTCACCACTATTCAGGTGTACAACCATCTCAGGAAGTGGAGATATAGGTGGAACAACTTCCGCACACTTGCACAACTTGAAGGGATGGAATGGTTCAAGGAGAGTACTTGCTTCATGATGGATGACGATGTGTTTATCAAGCATGTCGGGGTAAGGTTTTGTTCTTCAAGTTATTCGACGTGCTTCTTCTGTCCTGGGACTAACTCTGCTCTGGTTTCAGCTTCACCCCAAAAATGAAGCTTACATCAACAAGCCAATTCAGTACTATGAGCAGATGAAGATCATCTTCGGCAAGATTCGTATGAAGAATCCAATCGGAGTTGACGTGCTGCAACTCGGCCACCTGATGGACATTGAAGCCGAATATACCTCCTACATTTCGATGAGCCCTCACCTGAGGAAGCAGTGGTTCACTGCATTCCTTCGCAAGCACTACCTGTGATGATGTTATGATGGTGTTGCTCCTGGACTCTTAACTTTGCTGCCCTAGATTATGTAGTACTACCTGTGATGATGATGGTGTCGCATGATGATGAACTTGTGGTATATTTTGCGAGGCGGTATGTATTAAACCCCTTAGCTGATGAACGTGTGTGGTGCATCACGAGCGGATATTGTGCTGAATTTGTGATGCACCAGTCTTTTGTGAACTATGTAACCAAGACATCCCTAATGTCCTTTCTAGTTAGTCTGTGTTGTAAGATGTATTTGTGATGGTAAGCTCACCACTCGAAAAAGTGGTGAGAGTATGTGTGGGTGTGCACATAACCAAACACCGGGTGTTGGCATGTGTTTTCCTCACACAGGCCACCAGACATTGGGGTTTTAGATTTTGGCTACAGCGAAACGGGTCCGTCTTTCTCTTTGTGGGCAACCAAATGGGTTACGGTGACTTTTCACTCGTTTTGCAGGGTCAGCCCCTGCTGGGCCAGAGATGCAAAGTGGCCAAAATGGCTGCAGAAACCAAACACGTCCATAGTGTGTGGATGTACACTCGATTCATTTTTTGAAATTCGACTTTTTGAAAGTTATTTTTGAACAGTGAGATCCTATTCTCGTATGACCCGAAATGGATTTCCCGTGACAAGACTTGTCCCCAATTCAACTCCACCTTGAACCTTGAAAAAAATGAACCCGCCACGGGCGTGCGAGCGACCGGTTGCCCATGCTGGCGTCACGCAAACGGAATTGCACAATGTTTTCAGCGCGCGTGAACATAGCCCTCTCCCTCGCCCCCAGCTGCTCGCACAATGTTTTCAGCGCGCCGCCCCCGTTTCCCTCCACGCCGCCAAATCCCGATTTCCTCTTTCGCGAAATTTTCAAGCTTCGCTGGCTCATGGAGCCATCCGACCAAAAACGGAAGGAAACACAGATCCGTCCGCTCCCTCCACTCCTCTCGAGCCAAAAATTCCCACCGAAACTCAAATCTTTTGCCTTCTCTTCGCTCCTCGTTCCATCCACCTTCGTTACAAATACCCATCGAAGATCTTTCCAGTCACATCACAAGCTCATACCGAGCCACCTCGCCGCCTAGGCCTAGCACACCACCGAGCCCCGACTCCAGAAGCGGCAGCTCGTGCCCGAGATGGCAGTTGAGCGCGCCGACAAGGAGAACCTGCCTCCTGCGGCTGCCCCGGCGGCGGCTCGTCTTCATGGCGTCGCTGTCAAGAGCTGCAAGCTAAAGCGGCTCGCGAGGGCGCGGAGACGGGTGCCGCTCAGGGACATCACCAACCTCGTCGTCGCGGAGTCCGGGGTTGCCGCGTGGCAGCAGCCTCTGCTCCAGCTGCCGCAGGAGTCGGCGGAGCTGACGAAGGCAGAGCCGGCCGTGAAGAAGGGGCTTGCTGGTGGAGCTGGATCGAGGGCGGGCAGGTACTCGCTCAGGAAGGAGTTTAGATAGCTGGCGATTGTATAGGGATATGTATACTTGTCAGTTCATTGTCCAATTGCTCGTTGGACTAGAGTTTGTTTGATTGGTTTCCCCATCTATGTATTCGTGACTATAGGAAATGAGCTGCTGAGAAAGAAAGAAATGAGCTGCTGAAAGAGGTGAAATTGGTTTCTCATCGATTAAAGATATACTCCTTCCGGAATCTGGAATTGTGCAGTAATCCATTTTCAGACTTTATAGTTGGAGTTGTAGTAGATCTGTTCCTCCAGTTCTACAGGTCCGATTGTTGTTTTGCATTGTATATTTGTATCTCAACCTCCGAAGCCAACATATTAAGTACTAGTAGTACTATTCATAACTGAAACCCACAGGGCATTTGAAGATCACGAACAGAAACATATTCACAGAGCAAACCCAGACTCAAAAATTAAAACGACCTATAGAACGATCGGCAGACACACGCTTCTCTTCAGTTCATAATTATACGATCCCAATCACATCCACAAAAGTAAGAAAAATGACAAGTCCAATCTTGTCAACTTCAGAGCATGAAGCATCACTCAACTCTTGGACGAAACCGAGACCGAGCTCTCAAACGCAGAACCCATGCGGCTGATGACGAACTGGTAGATCTTGCGCTTCAGCCGCTCGACGCTCTCCCTGGTCGCCTCCTCCTCGGCGACCTTCCCGACGCCGTCCAGCCAGTCGCTGATCCTCTTGAACTGGGAGAGGACAAGCGTGATGTGGCCGCTCTGCTTTCCCCTGGCCGCCACGTTCTGGTCCTCAAACAGGTGGAAGCCCACGTCCATGGCCTCGTTCACGAATCTCAGGAACCACACGTGCATCTCGCTCCGCAGCGTGTTGGCGAGCTCGACCGTCTCGTTCATGCCCGGAGTCTTGCTCCATGCCGCGGCAGGGAGAGGCGGTGAGACCCTGTGCTGGGCCTTTGCAGAGGCCCCAAGCGACGGCCTCTTCGACGATAGGCTTGTTCTTGGTGGTTCGATCACCGAAGGTGACTTGGGCTTCTCGGTGCTCTTCTTCTGGTAGATGGATCCGGTGGCACTGTTGACTAGCTTGAGGACCTCCAGCTCAGTTGCTAATGCTGCTTCGACCCACTGAGTAGTTGATTTCTCCCAGAGTGCAGCTTCATCTCCTGTGTTGCTGGCTACCGACTCTGCCATTCTCTTCCATTTGAGAGTGTCTTCATACACAACAAGGAAGCAGTCGACGGTTGGGAGTGGGTTGGAGGTCTTGGACAATGAACAAAGTTCAGAGAACTTGCTGTAGACAGAAATTAACAAGATGTTACAATCATCACATTCTAAGATTCGGTTGAAGTCAAACAAAGGGACTGCTGTTAGTTACCTCAGGTTCCTGATAACTGATTCAGTGATCAGTGCCTCCTGCAGAGCATCAGCTGCACCTGTCGCTGCCACATCTCTGCGTTCAGTAGCTTCCTGTAAAATGGTAAGAAAACATAGGCAGTATTAGTACGATCATGGATGGATATTGTTAGCAATAAGAAAATGAGATCGCATACCTTTCCAATCTTCGAAAGCTTATCAGAAACTGCACCCAATGAAATGCTGCCATCAGTCCATTTAGCATCATGAAGTAAGATCTTCGGAGCCGTTTTTGTCTTCACTGCAGTAGAATCTGCCTTCTTTCGAGGCTTTGGTCTCTCATCAACTGACGAGTCATCATTGCTGGATAGTTCTGATGTAACATCACTAAGTCGCTGTGACATTGCTTCCTGAAGTTACAGAAGGTCAATTGTCAATGCACAGGTATATTTGCGAAAGATAACAGAATGCTGTTGCTGCGTGAACATGCTAACCTAAGCAAATTCAGAATAGGGAAGCATTGCACATATAACAAGAAATAACTATTACTCTTCAGTCTGTTTGTACATAGCTATAGGACAAAGATGGTCGTCGATGCATAGGTACATGACTTTCCATGTCAAAGATAATAAAGAAATTTTCGTTGCTGCTTGAACACGCGGGCATGTGAACATAACCTATGCAAATTCAGAATAACGAAGTCTTGCACACATAACAAGAAATAACTATTGCTCTTAATTCTGTTTGTAAACTGTGTGCAAATAAGTTTACAAAACACAGGGAGACTGCACATCTTTCCATTTGACTTAATATCAGTCCGCCTACGCTACATCTCCACAATCATAAGCACATGAAAATATCCTTACCTAATATTTGGATTCATTTTTGTCAACGAAACGAAATTTTTCATAACTAGCTAAGTGACTAGCAATACAGAACTGTACCTCTAAGTCTAATAAGCTTTGGTGCATAACAAAGTTTTACACAAGGAGCTTACAGTTCAGTTCTAGTATAATATACTCCATACACAACTAAGACAATTCAGTATGATGCCACTATTGGAGATGTATAGCTTAAAAAGGAAATGCACCTTCTTTGCATCTCACATCACACTGGATTGTTGGTCTCTTGGATAAGCATGAATGCATGATTAATTTACAGAATATACATTGTTGCTTGAACATGCTAACCTAAGCAAATTCAGAGAACGAAGCATTGCACATAACAAGAAACAACTATTGCTCTTCATTCTGTTTGTACATAACTGTAGACAAAGAAGGCTATAACACATCGAAAGACAGGGAAAATATGTTCCATTCGTCTTAATATCTGTCCGGCTATGCTACATTCCATATTTATAAGCATGAAAATATCCTGGCCTTTTTTTTTTTTGCGAAACTGGCCTAATATTTTTTGTCAACGAAATTGTCAGAACTAGCCAAGTGACAAGCAATACAGAACTATTCCATTTTTTATGCATCCAAACTGTTACTCAAAAGTCTAATGAACTATGCCGCGTAACAATATCTTGGGCATGGATTTTGTAGGTCAATTACAGTATAGCATATTCTCTAGTTAAACTCCTCCAATTGCCACTATTGCAGCTGTATAGCTTTAAACGGAAATGCATCTCTTTTGCATTTCCCATCACACTGGATTGAAGTTACAGTGGTCTCATGGATGAGCATGAATGCATGATCAATTAACAGAATATATATATATACTAGTAGTAGATACCTACTCCAGTCCTAACTAGCAATTCCAAGATCATAAATTTAAGCAACACAATATAGCAATTGACATGATCCTGAGTTCCTGACCTGAGTCTTGAGAATAGTATCTCTGTCCACCTTGCCCTTGGATTTCTTCACTGAGCCTGCGGCCGCAGCTGCAAGAGCCATTGCAGACTCGTCCCAGCTCTTCCTCACGGGCTTCATAGCCGACCCGCTTGACAAATCTGTCATCTTTGAGATACCAGATACCAGCACCTTTTTCTTGCTGCCCCCTTCCCCGGACAGCCGCCGCGAGCTTGGTGAGAGGGATCCACGCCTCCCACCACCTGCCGGAGACGCCGCAACCCTTCTCCCTCCTGCTGGTGAAGGTTGCCTGTACCTAGATGGCACGATAATCGCCGGTTCCTTTGCCGCCCTACGGTTCTCCTCCTTGGCCGCGACAAGGCTGGGCACCACACACTTGGACGGCGCCGGCGACGAGGACCTGGACGTGCCTCTCACCGCAGGTGAGGACGCTCTGGAGGTGCCCTTGACCGAGGGAGACGCCGCCCGTGACGCCCCCTTCACCGCAGGCGACGGATCTCGCTGCTTGGACGGCGCCGGAGACGAGAACCGCCGCTTCACGGCCGAACCGGCTGGCATCGCCGTGCCCTCGGAGACGTTCCTGGGGGCAAGAACTGTTCTTTTGGCAGAAGGATCCGTTGCATCGAAGGGCGGCGCGCCGCTGGAACCTGACGGCATGAGTGGCGGCGCGGCGTCGGACGGGCAGGGCTGGATGACGTAGCCCCGGGGGCAGTTGGCGGACTTGGCGATGAGTGGCTCGGGGTTCCCGGCGCAGGGGAGGGAGCGGGAGGACGGGACGGCCCGGAGGCCGACGGCGCGGGGGACCGGGCGGGCGAAGCGGAGGCGGTCGAGGTGGACGAGGTGGCCGACGATGTGAGGCCGGGCGGAGAGGAGCGCGTCGGCGTCGGCGGGGGAGGGCTGGACGTAGGTGGAGTGGACGCCGTCGGAGAGCTGGAGGAGGAAGCCGTTGGAGGGGCAGAGCAGGGAGTCGGCGGTGGAGGCCGTGAGCGCGGGCACGACGGCGGTGACCTGGAGCACCGGGGAGCGGTGCTCCCCGTGACCCGCTCGTCCGTGTGCATCGCCTGCAGCAGCCGCAGCAGCACGGGCGTCAACGTCGCCATCACCGCCGATCGGGAGGAGAAGGGGAGAGGGAATTTGGGGAGGAGAGATTTGGGGGTAGAGAGAGAGAGAAAAGAGAGAGATTTGAGGAGGGGAGGAGAGGGAGAGAGACGTTGGAGTGGAGTGTGGCGTGGGATTCAAATTTCAAACGGCCGGCCTCTGCGTTAGGATGTGGGGCCCAGTGGCAGTGCGTGTTGTCAACAAATGAGCCCGCGGTCTCTGATGCGTGATGAGAGCCGCCTAGTTTTACTAGATAGGAAATTTTCTACAACGATAAATATTTCTGTTTTTAATCTGACCAACCGATCAAATTTAATATTATTTAGATAAAATCCCTCCGTCCATTTTTTACCTGTCCAAATAACCTGCGCATGTTTATCTGGAGATTTGCCCATAATTCGCTGGCCGTACGGTCGAATTTGGTCCGAAAAGGTATGGTCCTGGAAGATACCAACTGTGTAATCTATAGCAGATCATATGCGGATGGTTGCCACTTATTCCTCAAGTGCAGAGAAATGAAGGAAATCTAGAAAGAATTGGAAATGCTAGTTTTAATCCAGTGCAATGGAACCCGAGAGGTATTGGACAAATTGTGGTGCAACGAGTGGAGATTGTGGCCATGTGGTGGACATGGTGGAATTACAGAAACAGTGCCATTTTTTAGCTAGTTCGCCGTACAAAATGCCTGGTCTCTACCAGTTTGGAATATTGTAAACATGTGCGTCAGAGCAAAATTGCTATGCAGGCCAAATGGACTCCTCGTGAAAATTTAGTGTTAAAATTCAATGTCGATGGTTCCTCAGCGAAGGAGAAAAGGCCTTCTGGTTTCTGCGGCAGCGGGACGAGCAGAGGGAGTCACTGAACCTTTTATGGCCGAGCTCAAATCGTTGAAAGCTTCAATTTGTTAAATGAGGGCCTTGTGGTTTCCGTGACCATCGACGGCAGGAAGTGAGGCAAGCCGACCTTTGTGCTGACCTCCCTGCTGACCCCGACCTCGACAACTGATTCAGCTACTCGGCAATGGCGGTAAGCCCTACTTCCATCCTTACCAAACAAATGGTGCCATGGATCTGTTATTAGGAGGTTAGTAGATGGGTTAGAGGTTAGTAGATGGGTTAGCGATGACATGCAATGAAGATATGTGTATATGTGTTCAGGTTCACTTGCTTAGAGCATCTCCACTCGCGGCGCCCAAATGAGCGCCCAAAGGCCGTCCGGACAGGCCCTTTGGGCACCGTCCGGATTACCTTGCCCATTTGGGCGCCGTCGATCCCCACTCGCGGCGCCCAAACTAAAAAAAAAATTAAATTTAAATTTCGATAAATTTCATTCAAATTTTAGGAAAGTTTACAGATTTGAATGAAATTTAAAAAACTAAACCTAAATCTACTGGCGGCCGCGGTAGCGGCTCCTGAAGGCGTAGTAGGGATCCTCCTCCTCCTCCTCCTTCACGCCGCTTGCTCCTGCGCCATCGTCTTCCTTCTTGACGCGGCTAGGGTCGGCGTCGCCGTCGCCGGTGAGGTCGACGAACGGCACGCCAGTTTCAGTGGCGTGCATGTACGCCAACCAGGCGCAGGCAGATGGCCCGTCCATGGGCGGCACGTCCTCCATGGACGCGGCCTCCGCGGCCCGCAGGAGCTCGTCGTCGTCCTGGGCCGCCTGCGCCGCCAGGAGCTCGGCGTAGAGCGTCGTCGGCTCCGCCTTCACCTTCATCGGCTCCGGCTTCGGCGAGAGCAGAACGCGGGAGAGGGAGGAGGAGGAGCGCGATGAAGACGCTCGCGAGGATGACGCCCACGACGACGACCCTGTCGAGCGCGAGGACGACGTGTGCGGTGCCCACACGTTGGCTAGCGGCGCCGGAGGCGGGACGTGGGGCCACTCCAGCAGGGAGCCGCCGTTGGCGATGTGTTCCATGACGGCCTGGAGCGTGCGGCCGTGCACGCTCCAGAACTCCTCGCGCCCGACGACGTTCTTGTCCCTGGGCGCTAGGCCGGGGCCTTCCCACCGGTTCATCTCCTCCTCGAAGAGGCGCTGCAACGCCTCCTCGTACCGGGTGGCGTTGCCCGGGTCCTCCGGGTTCCAGCGCGGGTCGTCGCGCATCTCCGGCGTCAGTTCGCGCCAGTAGTGTGCGATCTGGGCCGCGTGGAAGTCGCGGTTCTACCGCGTCAGCGGCCGCGGCACCGGGATGCCGCGGACGGAGATGGCGTAGCCGTGGCCAACGCGCATGTCCGGCGGCACTGGGTAGCCGTTGTCGCGCAGCGCCTCGGTCTGCTCCTTCAGCAGGGTGCGCGGCGCGAAGCCGTTCGCCGCGGCGCCACCGGTACGCCTCCAGTTGCTGCCGACCATCTCTAGGGTTTGTGGCGGCGGCGAGGGTGGCGTGTGGGGAGAGAGGGGGAGCGGAGGCGGCGAGTGTGGCGAGTGAACGCGGGGGCGACGGCCTTTTATTGCCGCCGAAGAGCGGTGGCATTAACGCCGCTCGCCTCGAAAAGGCGCGCCGCATTCACTCCGGCGAGCAGAGGACGCGACGGCCCACTGGCCGCCCGCCGGCCGTGAAAACGAGGAGTCGCCACGCGGCACGCGCCTTTGACGACGCCTTTGACCACGGCGGGGCGTGGCCGTGTCACTGCCAGGCGTGGCCCGCGCGTCGGAGGCGTGCGTTTCCTTCCGTCCGGGGCCGCCCCAAGCCTCCCCAAGTTGAGGGCGTGGGCTGGGCGTGCCGGACACAAAACTAGGCCGCGCCGGACACAAAACTAGGCCGCGCCGGACCGAATTCGCATTTGGGCGCCGCGAGTGGGCGCGATTTTGTATCCGGCATGCCCCAAACGGCTTTGGGCGGCCGTTTGGGCGCCCCGACTGGAGATGCTCTTAGGGTTAGATCTGTTTCAGATAGGCCTGGGCGTTCGGTTTATTCGGTTTTTCCATAAATCGGTTTGTAAGAAATAGGCACAGAAATAATATCGGTTTTCTAACTAACTGGAAATTCGGTTAACCGATAATTCGGTTAGTTGTTCGGTTTTAAACCGATATGTCCAAACCATGGGAAACAAGAAAGCTGACTTGACGTTACTTGCGCATGGCTGCATGCCAGCATGTGCATGCATGAACTTGAATGCGTGTTGGGTCATTGGGTGGGTAAAAAAACAAATGCATGATGTCTAGGGTACGACGGGAATTGGAATATGACGAGACAATGCGCACATACGACCAGGCCTACGTGCATGTGCATGGCCGTAAAAGAAAGGCTTTTGGGGCTGCTATGTGTGTAGGCCAGGACTAGTAGGCTTTATTTTCTTGGCCTAAGAAGTTATTATCGATGGAGGACAGGAGGGATTTACGTCAGTCGCTACTATCTCGGTTATTACGGTTATTTCGGGTAATCAGAGGTCAAAACCGAATTTATAAATTCAAATTCGGTTTATTACATGTACGCACCGAAATTAGTGTCGGTTAAATCGGTTTCAGTGAATTCACTTCCAGTTCCGGTTAACTCGGTTCGGTGTTCGGTTTTCGGTTTTTTATACCCACCCCTAGTTTCAGATATGGGGGCAATCTATAGTTCAAAGTTAGGTTTTTTCTATGGCTAATGATTTGGGGCAACATAGTGCAAGTGATGATCATGTAGTACCTTGTGCCCTGTACAAGAACATTGCTTTTGCATTTCTCTTGGTAGTGCAAACTAATCTTTATGCATTATGTGTGTGTGTGTGTGTCTATGGATTATACCAAGCTTGATGTTTACTTTCTTTCTATGACCAATGATTTAACATGTGGAACAATATAGTACAAGGGTTGATCATATAGTACCTTAAAATTATCTCTTTGCATTTTATGTGTGTGTGTGCATGTTTGCATTATATGAGGCTTGATGATTATTTTGTTTCTATGGTCAATGATTTAACATGCCAGGCATGCAGTCTTTACAATGTACAACCTTTGGTACTTGTCGCACCAACTCTATCAATTGTGCGTGCTTGTTATTATGAGGCATCCTTTTGTTTCATTCATTGTTGTTCATTGCTAAACATTTATGCTTGTTTTGTATAGACTTTGGACCTTAGAAACCCTATGGAGGTGGTCGCAGAGGACTCTAGGAAAAGGGGAAAAGGAAGGGCGTCAGTGTTCACCATTTTCATGACGAGATGGCCCCTAACATTTATGTAGCACCTTGCTTAGGGGTTGCTTCCTATCCCCGACACCTTTAGTCCACACTTGGGGAAGGTCCGGGGGAAGATCAATATCAGGACGACTATATGGTGCAGCTGGGACATTAGGATGAGGGTTGGCTAGCATTTGCCATTGCTCACAACCTTAAGATTGACTACATCATCACCTTCAAAATTTGAAGGAAGGTCCAACTCAATTCAGAGTAGTCATCTTCTAAATTTGTTGTGAGGTGGGTGAAGAAATACCCTGCACACAGAAGGCTAGCATAACACACTTTGCCGTATTGCATGTCAAGGAGCCGTGAGTTATTGTTCTCGTGTTGTGACCTTCGGTTAGTTGGTTATGATACAGATTCTCGTCGTGAACTAAATATGTGTTGGTTATGGTACTAGTTGTGGTTTGCTAATAACTACTACTAGTTCATTGTTTGTTTGTTGCTTTTTTTTATCTCACCAATGTACTAGCTCATACTTGTCATTGTTCCCATGCTATACCTATTAACCTCACCACCATGGAGAATAGATTACCATACTGGTATTTCAGCCAACCAAATATAGGCATATTTGCATTACAAGATGTAATGCATCTAACCAAAAATAGTCGCATCCAGTTTTCTAAAAAAACGTTGTGCAAGCGACATGAAGGCTATAAGGGCAGCCATAGTGTGTGTCAAATGTGGTTTCCAAATAGCAAATTTGGCTTTTGGCATCAGCTCCTTACGTTGTGGAGTTGCCAAATAGGGTTGCCAATGACAAATACGTGGGAGCCGCCGCACCTAGAAGAGCCAATGCCAAATTACTTCACCGAATAAAAAACTGAGCCATGCAAGCACTCGTCACACCCAAGAGCAAAAAAGTGGCAGACTGTCGTTAGTAGGAGTAGCAGCCCTTCCGTCTTGCCGCATGCAAAGGTTTGAGGAAAATGCTTTTTATATTGATTTGTGTCAGCATCCAACCCATAAGTTTTGGTCCACAACGAGAGCACCAAGAGAGAGTTCTGGGAAGGTCTCGAGGACTTGGTTAGGAGAGTACCTACTGGTGAGAAGCTCTTCATAGGAGGAGACCTCAATGGCCATGTGGGTACATCTAACACATGTTTTGAAGGGGTGCATGGGGGCTTTGGCTATGGCATCAGGAACCAAGAAGGGGAGGATGTCTTAAGCTTCGCCCTAGCCTACGACATGGTCGTAGCTAACACCCTCTTTAGAAAGAGAGAATCCCACCTAGTGACTTTCAGTAGTGGCCAACACTCTAGCCAGATCGATTTTGTCCTCTCTCGAAGAGAAGATAGACGCGCTTGCCTTGATTGTAAGGCGATACCTGGGGAGAGTGTTGTCCATCAACATAAGCTGGTGGTGGCTGACTTCCGTTTTTGGATTCGTGTCCAGCGGGATAAGCGCCCAAAAGTTGCTAGAACAAAGTGGTGGAAGTTAAAGGGAGAGGCAGCTCAAGCTTTTAAGGAGAGGGTTTTTAAGGAGGGCCCTTGGGAGGAAGGAGGCGATGCAAATAGTATGTGGATGAGGATGGCGACTTGCATTCGGAAGATTGCATCAGAGGAGTTTGGGGTGACCAGGGGAAGTAGAAGGGATGCTAAGGATACCTGGTGGTGGAACGTTGAGGTCCAAAAGGCTATTAAGGAGAAGAAGGATTGTTTCAGACGCCTACACCTGGACAGGAGCGCAACCAACATGGAGATATACAAGGGGGCAAAGAAGGCCGCAAAGCGAGCGGTGAGCGAGGCAAGGGGTCGGGCGTATGAGGACCTCTACCAGCGTCTAAACACGAAGGAAGGCGAAAGAGACATCTATAAGATGGCGAAGACGAGAGAAAGGAAGACGAGGGATGTCAACCAAGTCAAATGCATAAAGGACGGAGCGGATCAACTCCTCGTGAATGACGAAGATATCAAGCGTAGATGGCGAGAGTACTTCGACGACCTGTTCAATGGAGAGAATGAGAGCTCTACCATTGAGCTAGACGATTCCTCCGATGATACCAGCCGACGCTTTGTGCGGCGTATCCAGGAGGCTGAGGTTAGGGAGACTTTGAAGAGGATGAAAGGAGGCAAGGCAATGGGCCCTGATGGTATCCCCATCGAGGTGTGGAGAGGCCTTGGAGACATAGCGATAGTATGGCTAACTAAACTTTTCAACCTCATTTTTCGGTCAAACAAGATGCCCGAAGAATGGAGGCGGAGTACATTAGTGCCAATCTTCAAGAACAAGGGGGATGTTCAAAGTTGCACTAATTACCGTGGAATCAAGTTGATGAGCCATACAATGAAGCTATGGGAGAGAGTCATGGAGCACCGTTTAAGAAGATTGACAAGCGTGACCAAAAATCAATTTGGTTTCATGCCTGGGAGGTCTACCATGGAAGCCATCTTCTTGGTACGACAACTTATGGAGAGATACAGGGAGAAGAAGAAGGATCTTCATATGGTGTTCATTGACTTGGAGAAGGCGTATGATAAGATACCACGGAATGTCATGTGGTGGGCCTTGGAGAAACACAAAGTCCCAACAAAGTACATTACCCTCATTAAGGATATGTATGATAATGCTGTGACAAGTGTTCGAACAAGTGATGGCGACACCGATGACTTTCCAATTAAAATAGGACTGCACCAGGGGTCAGCTTTGAGCCCTTATCTCTTTACTTTGGTGATGGATGAGGTCACAGGGGATATACAAGGAGATATCCCATGGTGTATGCTCTTTGCGGATGATGTGGTGCTATTTGATGATAGTCGGGCGGGGGTTAATAGAAAGTTAGAGCTGTGGAGGCGGACTCTAGAATCGAAAGGTTTTAGGCTTAGTAGAACCAAAACTGAGTACATGAGGTGCAGTTTCAGTACTACTAGGCACGAGGAGGAAGAGGTTAGGCTTGATGGACAGGTGGTACCTGAGAAAGACACCTTCCGATATTTGGGGTCTATGCTCCAGAAGGATGGGGATATCGATGAAGATGTGAGTCATCGAATCAAAGCTGGTTGGATGAAGTGGCGCCAAGCTTCTGGCGTCCTCTGTGATAGGAAAGTGCCACAAAAGC
The DNA here is from genome assembly GCA_947311845.1 of Poa pratensis. Lineage (NCBI taxonomy): Eukaryota > Viridiplantae > Streptophyta > Magnoliopsida > Poales > Poaceae > Poa > Poa pratensis. The sequence continues at coordinate 116,376,539 of CAMZMU010000041.1, read as the reverse complement.
TAAAAGGCAAGTTCTATAGGACGGCGATTCGACCTGCGATGTTGTATGGCGCAGAATGTTGGCCGACCAAGAGACGACATATCCAACAGTTAGGTGTAGCGGAGATGCGCATGTTGAGATGGATATGTGGCCACACAAGAAAGGACCGGGTTAGGAATGATGATATACGTGAGAGAGTTGGGGTAGCACCAATTGAAGAGAAGGTTGTCCAACACCGTCTAAGATGGTTTGGTCATATAGAACGTAGGCCTCCGGAAGCGCCATTGCATACCGGACGGATAAAGCGGGATGAGAATGTTAAGAGAGGTCGTGGTAGGCCAAACTTGACATGGGAGGAGTCTTTTAAGAGAGATCTGAAGGATTGGAATATCACCAAAGAACTAGCCATGGATAGGGCTGCGTGAAAGTTAGCTATCCATGTGCGAGAACCATGACCTAGTTTCGAGATCTTATGGGTTTCAACTCTAGCCTACCCCAACTTATTTGGGAAAAAAGGCTTTGTTGTTGTTGTTGTTGTTGTATTTGGCTTTGGCACCACCGTGGGTGCTAACCAGCCATGTTTCAGGGAGGCCCAAAAAGATCGTAGGCAACCAATCACACCCTAAGAGATGTAAACCAAGGTGACACTTCTGACTGGTTAGCTCCTCTAATCACAACTATTGGGGTGCTCGGGAAAAGAACTATCCGAAAGCACGTGGGTGCTAACCAGCCATGTTTCAGGGAGGCCCAAAAATATTGTAGGCAACCAATCATGTCCTAAGAGATGTAAACCAAGGTGACACTTCTGACGGGTTAGCTCCTCTAATCACAACTATTGGGGTGCTCGGGAAAAGTACTATCCGAAAGCACGTGGGTGCTAACCATCCATGTTCCCGTTTCAGGGAGGCCCAAAAAGATTGTAGCCAACCAATCACCCACTAGGAGATATAAACCAAGGTGACACTTTAGCTCCTCTCATCACAACAATGGGGGTGCTCGGGAAAAGAACTATCCGAAAGCACATAAGTACTCCTCATAACGGCATGCAATACAGCAGAGTGTGTTATGACTTTGCATCAATGATGAACAACATAGAACAATAAGGTCGCAACCATGGCACAAACACCGCGCAGCCGGTGTTTAATCCTTTCAAGTGTTGGCTGATTGTAGCCTTAACAATTTAAGTAAAACATTTCTTGTTTCCTCCGCAAAAAAGAAACATGCTCTACCGTATACCAAAATTTGGTTCATATAAAAAAAAGTGCATGAAATAAACTTTTTGCACATCTTGTAAAAATCGATTCAAAAAATTAAGTATTTAATATGTAAAAAAATAAAAATGTTGATGTACTTAACATAAATATTCAGACAACTTGTTAAAAATGTTTTTAGTTCCATGAACAAAGATGGCATTCCATTGGTTCCAATTTTTTCTTAACCAAAAAATGCAATTAGAACATATTATATATATCGGTGAACATGAAAACTATTGAATGAGCACATCAGTAAATTATGCATTAGAACAAGAAAAAAACAGGAAAATTGAAAGAAAGATTAAAATGGGAGAAATGGAAAGATGAAAAGAGATAAAATAAAATTTAAAGAAATTAATTATTTAGAACCAAATTATTAAGGAAAGTAAAAAAATGAAACCAAATGAAAAAAAAATATCATTCGATGTGCAAGCCCATAGGAGAGCTGGGGGACGCAGCGCTCTGTTCTTTGCGTGCAACAAAGGGCAGGTTCAGGAACCGCCAATATTGACTACGCAAAAAAATAAAATGCACATATTGACTCTGCTAAAAAGGTTGCTCATACTTACGTTCCAATAGTACATTTCTTGCAAATTTATGAATCACAAAACCAAATCGTGTACGGTATTGAAGGCGACAAACAAATGACAAAGCAAAATAAGAGCAGCTAGGCATGAAAACGCTGTGATAACAAATTGAAGCTGGTTGCATAATCAGATCAGAAGATAACCATGTAGTTGAAAGAAAAATGTGGCGAAACCGGGCTTGAATATTACTAGGAGAAGCTGAAATTCACTGGTTCAGGTGTTCAAATATATCTCACGACAGTACAAACTTGGTTAGACTAAGCCACATACTTGGTACATTTTTTCAGATAATATATAAACACAGGAGACCATATTAGATCACATTGATTCGAAGCCCGGTTTGAATATTACTAGCGGAAGCTGAAGTTGCCATGCTTAGGTATTCAAATACATCTTGCCACATTAGAAATTTGGCTAGACTAAGGCACACACTTAATACGTTTTTTCAGATAACATCTAAGCACTGCAGAAATGCAGCCGCCATTCTTCACCTGGAGAAAACAAAAATTGTCAATCTATTAGTAACCTGATACAGGCCTAATAGTTGCCCCCTACGACACATACATGGTTAAACATAGTGTATGAATAACATGTGTTTGCAGACTAATAATCAACTCAGCAACATAAAGATCTCTACAACATATATCATATTCCTGGCTATATCTCCTAGGCTATATTGCCAACACTGGCAGGAAGATATTTTACATCAAATTCCAAATGTCGCAAATTATATGCAGAAGATGTTATTACCTGTTGAACCATTCCAACAAAATAGCACATCAAACTGGACGCAACACTTCTTCTCCATCAAATCCACCGGCTATACTTAGATGCATAAGAAATCAGGGAATTGATGATAGTTCTGAGGAGAAGACAAAATGGATAAGAGAAAGCAATAGTGGGTCAGTTACATAGATGAACCAATAAATGTAACTTGAGCCAAAAAACACACTTCTATATATCATTTTTTACTCATGTTTATAACTCACTTTTGATAATAGCAATGGATAATCACAACCATGCGTTGTAAATTGAAAATAATATTCTTGAAACAGTATATTTAGCTACCTCGTAATGAAGAATTTAGCTGATGATATAAAGAATGTGTACATAATTTTTTGCAGGTAAATTTGTACCTCATCATGTCAACCTCCCAACTTTGAGCTAAAGCTTGGATGGAGAATCTCTAATCCCAAACTTCCCAGCTGGGATCAAATGTGTTGCTTAATTATTGTTGAGTAAGCTAATGACAAACATGCATATTTTCCTTATCCTTTATATACATGATCTCATTACTATGAGCCATCTGTGTTTTCTTAATCTGGTTCTCTGATAATTCTTCAGCGATCATATCGATTACATTGTCTATACTTTGTTATATGATTAGCTGACAATTATTGGCATCATTTTGCAGCAATGGTATGTCAAGTATGATGATGAACCAAGCAGGCAAAACTAAAAATGCCGAAACTAATAAACTCTACCAATAAAGTGATATTTAGTATTCAGCCTTCAATATGTCGAGCCTGATTAGAGATAAGAAATTCAATATATTTGTGTGCACTACAAATGTTACTAGTCACTTAAAGCAAGCGTCTTTGACAGGTGTAATTATTTTTCAGAAGAAAAAACGATAAAAGAATATAGATACTTTCAGGTCCAAACGTGCGAACTGAGTTACTCAACTGACACCTGATTCGGTATTCAAAAGATTGTTGACAAAATGCACTGAATGATAATATACAAAGAAACAACACAGCTACAAGTTTAAAGAACCAATTTTTAAGCAAGTTTAAGTTGTTAGGAAGCACAACAAAGGATTCCATGAACCATGTGTAGAGCATCACTGTATTGGTTACTACCACAATATAAGAAAGGATGGGCAATCACCTGGTGGATAGAAACTTGTGAAAGGATGACATCTATTGGCATAAGCGCTCTCATAATTTTTCCTGGATTGCATTGACATAAGCTGAACCATGTAGACATTGGGGTCCACATATAAGAAAATCACACCATTCTCCTCATCATATCCCAGTATTCCCACCGGCCGCTCAAGCCGAGCAGGAAGCCCAAGAATAGTATGCATTTCAATGGTCTTATGCAGCAACCATGTAGCGCCACCATGACAATTGACTTTCCTCTCCCACATTTTGAAATTACCTTGAGATATTAATGCGAGACCAGGAGCACCTTCCTCTCTCTGGATTATCTGATGCACGATGGAGACATTAAGATCTGGAGGCCCCTTGATCACAGCTAGACTCTGCCTATCCAAATCAAATGCAATTATGTCATCTGTGAGCACATCTAAATCCAAAAAGGGTTTGCCGTCACTCGCAGCCTCGCAGCCTTCGCCGACCGGTATAGTACATTACCAACAAGGATCCCAGCATTAACAGCACGAAGCCCACATCGGGTAGTTGTTGTGATGCGATTGCCCCATACTCCAGTCTCGGAGGAGTATACACAAGCGACGGGTGGATCGTCTTCTCCGCACGGGGACATGAGGACCAGCTTATAGGGGCTGGAGATGCAGCTGCCGTGCACGTGGCCCTGGTCGGCGGCGGCACAGAGCACCGCGACATCCAAGTAGAAATACCTTCTGAATTCCGGCGGAGTGGGCACGTGGTGGGCCTCGCCGGCGATGGGGTCGCACACACTGACCTTTTTCTGAGCCCCACCCACGAGGAGGACGCGACCGTGGCGGCACCCGATGAGTTGGATCGCCGAGTGGATGCTGGTTTTGATGGCGTGAAGAGGGATGCGGTCAGGAGGTTTGAGGATGGACCTGAACTTCATACTCCTTTTGAGGGTCATGCGGCGCCCGCGTTGCTCTTGGCTTAACATGAAGGGCTGGAAGACGCCGAGGAGGGGCGGCTTCCGGTGGTGGGCGCGGAAGCGGCGGAGGAACCGAGGGTCGGTGACGAGGCCTCGCCAGCGCTTGCAGACGGCGGATGCGCGCGGGAGGGAGGATGGCTGAGGCGGGAGACGGAGGAGGATCTCCCAGAGCATATCTTCGTTGTCCGGCAGGGAGGCAGGCGCCACGGGCGAGGGCCCCCCGGCGGCGGCGGCGGCGTGTGATTCCGGCGCCGTCCTCGCTCGCGTGGATTTGGGGATGGAGGCGCGGGCTGCGGCGGCAGGTCATTCCGGCGCCTTCCTCACTGGTGTGGATTTGAGGATGCAGGCGCGGGCAGCGGCGGCGGGCCATTCTTCAGGCGCCGCCCTCAGTCGTCGGGATTTAGGGATGGAGAGGTTCACTCGATGGCTGCATCCTGTCGTCTTCGAGAGTGAACAATGGATTACCTAGCATTAGTGGGCTCGCAGTTCCGTCAGACTACGGAGTTCAACAGGCGGTTACTGTAACCCGGCTGTTTGGCATCGAAATTACCATTTCTTGAGTCCTCTTTATGCAGTTTTGTTAAGCCATTTTTTTGAAACTTATAGATCTTACGTACATGTATCTCTATACATCGTACCTATCGGCACAACCGAAATTCCATAGAATTTAAGTGCACTCGTGATAAATCGATGTATTTCTCTGCTGTAGTGGAATGGAGACGGTACCATTTTGAAACAAGCTTCCCAACTTAAAACTGGTAACAACATTGGTGCAAAAATCTACCAAAGGAGTAACCTAAGTGTGATTGTGAGGATTTGTGGCACCCGAGTTCCAGTGAACTCAGTTTTTGAAGAAAAAAAAAGTTGGTAGTTTGAAGTTTCAAAAATAATCCGTTAATATGTATAAATGTTTTATATACTTGTGCAAAGTTTCGTAAAATGGCGTTCTATTTTAGGCTACAGGAAACAACAAATTTGCGGATGTATAAATGAATAAAAAACTCTTATTTTAATCCAAAATCTGTCATTTTTGGGTACACCAAAATACGGCGTATTTTTTAGCAAAACTTGTGGCCTGAGTACTCTATATGTATATGTGGTTGTATATTTATTTACAGTATTTTTAGATATACATTAATATTATTTTCTATTTTATGATAAGCATAAGAGCATTGATACTCATGTGCAACCAACATTTTCCGATAACCTAGCTACTACAAAGTATAGCAACACTATTTCACGAGGGAAAGCGCTCCTATTTGGGGATCTTTCCAAATACTCCATATGTCCTATTATTGGTTGCACTAACATGAGACGAACGGAGTAGTAGATAAGACACATGCATCCGCTTCGACTTTGAGGTGCTATACGTTGTAATCTTAGTCACATTTTCAATTGTAAATATATACAGGGTAATCAAGATGTATCTAGACCACAAAAATACTTTTAGTTGTATAGTTTTTGTAATATTGGTGGACCAAGGCACCGTGGTTTATATTATGCTTTTCTATGATTTATTGTATTGAAACGAACCATCCATATACACTAGTAGAAAATAGGCCTTTCGTTCGGACCTTTAGTCTCGGCCATGTTTGAAACCGGGACTAATGTGAGCATTAGTCCTGATTCCAATGGATAGGACGCTGCACGGCTTTAGTCCCGGGTCAAACGGAACCTTTAGTCCCGGTTGGTGATACCAACCGGGACTAAAGGGGCTGTGACAGGGTGGGACCAGTGCAATCCCTCCAACCGGGACTAAAGGTGACTAAAGATAGACCTTTAGTCCCGGTTAGAGACACCAACCTGAACTAAAGCCAACGTGTTTTTTTTTCTATTTTCCATTTAATATGGAATAATTCATATCTTTAAATCCGTAAATCGAAATTTGACAAATAAAATGTCTAAATCGGTTAGAAAAGGAGATGAATCAAATATAACAACTATATCATCTTTTGCATCACAAAAACTCATTTAACTAGACGAAATTACTTTCAAAAAATCGGCATAAACACATTTAACTAGGCGAAATTAGGTAGAAATCAAAAAAATCCAAATATTTGGGGATTATTCATAAAATGTGGATTACTCTTTGTGAAATTAGATGGGTGCCATTTTGCACCATATCTTTTTTTGGAGGTTTTTTTATTTTATTTGATTTTTTTTCAAAAAGCGGTCAAAATGGCCACCATGACTCTCATCGAAAGAGGTCAAAATTTCTAAAACTATCGATGTTTCTGTGATATAACCACTAGTTGTGCATCTTAAAATGATTTAACAAAAATTCAGACCAAACTATCAAACACTTCTAGTTGAAATTTGGATTACTTTCAGAAAATCAGCATAAACTCATTTAACTAGGCGAAATTAGATAGAAATCAAGAAAATTCCTAATACTTGGGGATTATCCATCAAATGTGGACTACTCTTTGTGAGAATTAGATGAGTGCCATTTTGCACTGTCAGGGATATAAACCCTGGGTGTACAAGGACTCGAAAAAGCATCGGCCGGCTGAATCGCGAGCCGGCCTCAAGACCTTCCCGGCCGGATCCGCCAGCCGGCAGACCGAACTGGCCGGCTGGGCCATCCGCCAGCCGGCTCGACAAGACCTCCAGAGGCGACAAGCACTACAGACAGGACGGCATGGGTAGGACGACTAGCCGTCTCCCAAAGTCAATGATGACGCCGGACACAGTGGGCCGTACTCGGCTGCCCATACCGACAAGACATAAAGGAGTCGGATTACCCACTAGCCGGCGTGGCTGATGTCACGAACAGTGCCATCGACCACTGTTGCCTAGGTCATCTAGCCTGGCACTATTGATGAGCAGTCGAGCGGACCCCGCTGATTGGATTTCACCCTGTACGCCGGCCTCTCAGCCCCTATATAAGGGAGGCCGACCGCCCCAAGGAAGGGGTTAGCTTCTCCCACCTTAGAACACTCACCCGAACACAGCTCAAGGAGCACCATTGTAGTCCACTGCTCATATATACGAGTCCGTGCAGGAGTAGGGGTGTTACCTCCACACGAGGGCCCTGAACCTGGGTATGTCTTGGTGTTCCCTTGCTCATACCTGATCCCGCCAGCGAGCATCGTCGCCCGTAGACATGTGGCCCCACTCTCTTAGCCGTTCGAGATGGCACTGCCGTGCACGATACCACGACATGCACCATATTTTTTTGTAGTTGGTTCACAAAAAAAGTCATTTTTGCCACTTAGAAAAAGAAAAATGATATTTATAAAAATAATTTGAAAAATCCCTTCAGATCCATTGTTTCCTATACCAAGATACACCTATTTTGTCGAATACGAAAACTTATCACAAACTATGCCGTGGGAATGGTTATCACTTGGTCATTTGGCTCGAAACTTATACATATTTATACATGATATAGCTTTTTGTGAAGATTGTTTTTAAACAATTTGTCAAAAATCAAGTTTACCCTTTTTCATAGCAACTAGTACACATAAAAGGACTCGATGCCAGAGGATATCTTTTTTGAGCTTTCTTTCACTTTATTTGATTTTATTCGAAAAAGGTCAAAATGGTCACCATGACTATTCATCGAAAGAGGTCAAATTCTCTAAAACTATCGATGTTTCTGTGATATAACCACTACTTGTGTATCTTAAAATGATTAAAAAAAAACAGACCAAACTATCAAACACTTGTAGTTCAAATTTGGATTACTTTCAGAAAATTAGCATAAACTCATTTAACTAGGCGAAATTAGAAGAAATCAAGAAAATTCCTAATACTTGGGATTATCCATCAAATGTGGACTACTCTTTGTGAGAATTAGATGGGTGTCTTTTTGCACCATATTTTTTGTAGTTGGTTCACAAAAAAAGTCATGTTTGCCGCTTAGAAAAAGGAAAATGATATTTATAAAAATAATTTGAAAAATCCCTTCGGAACCATTGTTTCCTATACCAAATACACCTATTTGTTGAATATGAAAACTTTATCACAAATTATGCCTTGGGAATGGTTATAACTTGTTCATTTGGCTTGAAACTTATACATGTTTATACATGATAGAGCTTTTTGTGAAGATTGTTTTTGAACAATTTGTCAAAAATCAAGTTTACCCTTTTTCATAGCAACTAGTACACATAAAAGAACTCCATGCCAGAGGATATCTTTTTTTGAGCTTTCTTTCACTTTATTTGATTTTATTCAAAAAACGGTCAAAATGGCCACCATGACTATTCATCGAAAGAGGTCAAATTCTCTAAAACTATCGATGTTTCTATGATATAACCACAAGTTGTGTATCTTAAAATGATTTTTTTTAAATCAGACCAAACTATCAAACACTTCTAGTTCAAATTTGGATTACTTTCAGAAAATTAGCATAAACTCATTTAACTAGGCGAAATTAGACAGAAATCAAGAAAATTCCTAATACTTGGGGATTATCCATCCAATGTGGACTACTCTTTGTGAGAATTAGATGGGTGCCATTTTGCACCATATTTTTTGTAGTTGGTTCAAAAAAAGTCATGTTTGCCACTTAGAAAAAGGAAAATGATATTTATGAAAATAATTTGAAAAATCCCTTCTGAACCATTGTTTCCTATATCAAGATACACATATTTGTCGAATATGAAAACTTTATCACAAACTATGCCGTGGGAATGGTTATAACTTGTTCATTTGGCTTGAAACTTATACATGTTTATACATGATAGAACTTTTTGTGAAGATTGTTTTTGAACAATTTGTCAAAAATCAAGTTTACCCTTTTTCATAGCAACTAGTACACATAAAAGGACTCCATGCCAGAGGTTATCCTTTTTTGAGCTTTTTTCACTTTATTTGATTTTATTCGAAAAACGGTCAAAATGGTCACCATGACTATTCATCAAAAGAGGTCAAATTCTCTAAAACTATCGATGTTTCTGTGATATAACCACTAGCCGTGTATCTTAAAATGATTTAAAAAAATTCAGACCAAACTATCAAACACTTGTAGTACAAATTTGGATTACTTTCAGAAAATCTGCATAAACTCATTTAACTAGGCGAAATTAGATAGAAATCAAGAAAATTTCTAATACTTGGGGATTATCCATCAAATGTGGACTACTCTTTGTGAGAATTAGATGGGTGCCATTTTGTACCACATTTTTTTTAGTTGGCTCACAAAAAAGTCATTTTTGCCACTTAGAAAAAGGAAAATGATATTTATAAAAATAATTTGAAAAATCTCTTCGGAACCATTGTTTCCTATACCAAGATACACCTATTTATCGAATATGAAAACTTTATCCAAGATACACCAAGTTTATCGATGTTTCTGTGATGCAAAAGATGATATGGATGGCATATTTGAATTCCTCTCATTTTTCTAATTTATTTAGACATTTTATTTGTCAAAAATAAACCAAAAAACAAAAACAAAAAGGAAAAGGAAAACGGGAAAAGATAAAGCAGCGTCGTAGGAAAGAGCGAAAGTAAGATCGTTGGTTGTGCTTTGTACTCCGAGTGAATGAAAAGATTACTGTTCCTTGGCCCTTGGGCTATCCACTTCAACCTGTGCGATAGTAGCTTCCCAAATAGTGGCTGCGAATAATAACTTAACTGAAATAGATAGTGTGAATTTCGACCTCCAGGAAATTTCAAAAAAAAAAAAAAGTTTCGACCTTCAGGACGGGCCTGACATATTATGTGGTTGTTGCAGAGTGCAGATGGCCCGCGGAGAGCATCCAACACAAAAAGAATTATCAGGGCTAAAGCAAGAAAAGTCCTACGTAACATACTATACTACACAAACGTGTTTTTGTGCGAAAGAAACATAGAAGTATTAAATGCGCTTGTTCACATGTTTTTGTGGTATAAAATTGGAACTGCAAACAGTGCTTTTCTGTAAACACGCCCTCAGAAAAGGTTAAAGTGTTCTTCACATCTTGTAAACTCGTGAGCAATACATTTTGTTTTCTCGTCCATGACGTTCCCGGTCGCAGCAGAGAACATCTCCCTCAATTATGGACGCCCCTCTCTTCGCTTCTCTCCGATCGGTCAAGCCACTGAATCTGAATCAATCAATCGCGTAGCACATGCACGGCACATACTCTCCGAGAGTTGTGGGTTCATGCGGCATGGAACTGATCACCCCTAACTGACCTGGACTGAATTTCCATGAATTCCTTGTTTTCATGTGGGCTGCCCTATATAGAAAGTGTATCGGGTTCCCTTGTTTTCTGTGCACCCCATACTGCCAAACCTAAACATATGAACAAAAATAGTGGCAACATGTTCAGATTCGAATATAGACGATTGGACTGGTTGTGACCTTATTCACAAAAATAGTGGTAATAATTACAAAGTTTTTTTGTTTTTTTTGTTCACGCCACGAATCAAATATATATACTCCCTCCGTATCAAAATATAAAATGTCGAATGCAGTAGAGATCATGTCATTTCGGTAGCCGGAATTGATCATGTAACACCCAGTCATCTAGATTGTTACTTTACCCCGTTGAACTTATGTTTTCTAATCTTGTGTACAATAGCTATAGGAAACTAGCTAGTATCTTGGGTGGCGAACCAAATAGTGTAAAACAGTGTTTCCAAATAGGAAAAGGCGAAATCTCCACGTAAACAATTTGTTTGCCTCACTTTTCTTCACTAACTTTGGTGAGCCCAATTAAGCTTTTACCCGTCACACCTTGAAAGCTTTACCCTATATCCACTATAACGCAAATTTGCTACTCCCTCTCCCCTTCGATACAAAATAAGTGTCGCGATTTTAAACTAGGGATAGTTCAAAACTACGACACCTATTATGTATCGGAGGTAGTACTAATTTACCAATTGTGCCAAGGTTTTTCTAGGTACAATTTTTATGCTTCTGAAAACTCACCACCAGAGAGCAAGAGGATTAAGTGCTATGAGACATAATATTGAGTGTTTTTGTCAACTCTAAGTCGCCGAATGGAGATTTTTATTATGTCTAAGTCGGTTTTTTAATTACAACTTCAATCCAGCAATAAAGTGCAACTTGCTCTTGATCGAAAAAGTGCAACTTGGTGAAGGGAACCTGGCCAATACAACAAGTACAAACTTTTTTTCGATAAAGAACAGTAGCATAGAAATCTTAAACATCATATATAAAGGTATTTCTGGATCCAATTTATGTACAAGCACAAACTGAAGCATCTTCCTTAACCTTAACCCTCTTATAATGATAATCCTCTCCGGGGGGCAAAAAAATGAATTTCTTCTCGTCCTAATTCCTGGTGCAAGATTAATATTTTTTCGTGGCGTGCGTGCGTGACTCGTGCACTAGCTCGTGTTCATTCCTTGTGCCCGCCACAAAGCTGCCGTGGATGACAGGTGGGCCGTGAAATCTTCCCCCATTTGCCATCTTTGTAACTACATGGACCAGCTCCTCGGCAGCAGCGAGCGAGCGGCGGCCGCGCTGGGGCCGGCGCCGCCGAACATCTCGTCGAGGGCGATGACGATCCCCATGGCCAGCGGCGCACCCAGGCGTCGGGGATCCGTCACGACGAGCCGGAAGACCTCGTCGCCCACCGGCGACTCCTTCCGCCGCACCTCCGCGACGGCCTCCCCGTGCGCGTCCCGCACCGCGACGCTCCGCCGTGCGTACGATCCTTCCACGACGTACGCCCCGCGCAGCGCCGGCGAGAGGGGCGTGACGTGCGCGATCGCCCTCTCCTTGGACGACGACGCCGCGTGGGCGTGGCGGAGCAAGCCGGCGTGGCAGCGGCGCACGGAGAGGAGCGGCCTCGGGGCGTCGTCACCTTCGCCGCCGTCGCCGTCGAAGACCACCCAGTGCTCCGCCAGGCTGAGCCTCCTGCGGCGCACGGTGAGGAGCGGGGCCCCCGCGGCGTCCATGAGGACGACGGCCTCCCCGTGGCGGCGCCTGCGGCCGGAGGTGCCGTAGCAGTCGACGCGGAAGGCGAGGCCGCCGCTGGCGTCGAAGACGGTGAAGCCGTCGCAGTTGAAGAGCAGCGACTTGCGCCACACCGTGAGCGCCATGGCCTTTGCCGGCTCCTCCTCCTCCTCGGCCACAGCATGACCGGGCAGCGCGTGGCCAGTAGTCGGCGCTTCCTCTGGCGGCGGCACGGCGGCGTCGGGGTGCACCTTCGCCATCTCCTTTTCTGTGCTCTGTACTTTTCCCTAGCTAGCTCTTGCAGGCCGGCGAGGGCCCTCTGGGAGCTTGAGCTCTCTGGGACGAAGGAGCTTCCTTTGAGGTGGAGAGGTGGAGGAGGAAGAGATCGGGGAGCGGCGTGATGGATTTATACGGCGGGGCTGGATCGGGGTGAGCGGCGTGATGTGGATGTGGGCGGTGGTTTCAATTCAATTGGCCATTGGCCAGCGTAACCGATTGCTGACAACATACACCGTGTTCTGTTTCGCAAAAAAAAAAAAACAAAAACTGTGTTCTTTTTTTTGTTGGATCGTTTGGTGCGTGGGGTCCGCCGGCCGACCCAATCTTACGCAATGTGCACGATCCAGGGTTCTATGGCTTTGCTAATGGCTAGCCATATGTCGACTGAACTTACTTTGCAAAAGGCTGGAACCTAAAAGAGCTACTCTACGTGATAGGGAGCTACTTTGCAGGTTGTGATGCTTTGGTCAAGTCAATCCTCACTGCCCTGCCAATCTTCCTCCTCACGGCTATAAAGGCCGACAAAGCAACTCTGAAAGCTTTCGATAGACTTCGACGGGCCATGCTGTGGGCTGCAAGCGACACCGTGACTGGAGGGAAATGCAAAGTGAGCTGGACCAAGGTGTGCTGCCCAAAGACGCTGGGAGGTTTAGGGATTCTTGACCTCGAAAAATTTGCCCGGGCACTTCGGCTGCGTTGGCTGTGGTTTGAGTGGACGGCTCCGGAAAAACCTTGGGTGGGTCTCGAAACACCGAATGACGACACTGATAGGGAGTTGTTTAATGCCGCCACCAATGTGACCATCGGGGATGGGCTAACTGCGAGCTTCTGGTCCTCTTCCTGGCTCAATGGGACCACCCCTAGAGCGCTTGCCCCCAAGATCTTCCAGGCATCAAAGAAGAAGAAGAGATGCGTTAAGGACGCCCTTGCAAACCTAAACTGGGTGTCCGATATCGCAGTTCATGAGTTCACCTTGGAGCACATTACGCAGTTCGTCAACCTTTGGGATCTCCTCCTAGGTATCACGCTGGACCCAGGCATCACAGACTCCATTACCTGGACGCTCACGCCGAATGGAAAATACTCGACAGGGTCGGCTTACAAAGCACAATTCATCGGATCCAACACTTGCTCCTTCAACAACCTGGTCTGGAAGACTTGGGCTCCGCCCAAATGCAGATTCTTCGCCTGGCTGGTGGTGCAGAACAGGCTTTGGACTTCCGATCGGCTCGCTAAGAGGGGATGGCCTCACACCCCCCTCTGCCAGCTCTGTAGATGTCATAACGAAACTGCAAGACACATCCTCTTCGAGTGCAGATATTCAAGGCGCATTTGGCAGGCGGCTGCCTCCTGGCTCTCTTGCCCATCCCTGGTCCAAGACCAGGGAACGGGTCGCCCTACTGTCCTGGACTATTGGCAGGCGGCCACCAAGTCCCCCACGGCGCACCCCAAAGGTCTCAAGTCAGCAGTTACGCTGATCACTTGGGAAATTTGGAAGGAAAGAAACGCTAGAGTCTTCAACAACACCTTCACGATGCCTTTGCGCCTCATTCAGAAGATTAAAGATGAGAGCAAGAACTGGATTCTGGCTGGAGATAAGCCTCTTGCTGAGATCATTGCCTAGAGGCGACCGCTACCCCAAGATATGACGATCTTTCTCTATGAGAGACTGGACGGTGTTGGTTGATTGTATCTGTACCTTTCATTCAAGTTTTACTTTGGCCTAGGCCGTGTTATGTTTGCTCCTACTATATCAATATAAAAGGCAAACCTTTTGCCCCGTTTCAAAAAAAAAAATAACATAACAAAACTAGGGTTGCAAGCGGCGGTCCCGCAAAGCCCCGCATAATAGGAGATTTGTTCAAAATAGACTAAATCTGAGCAGGAAGATTATACGTAAACTTGCCTATTTCGACTAGTATGCGGGGCAGATGGTACGCCGCCTGCACCCCTAACAACAACTGATTTGCTATTGCTTCACCGACGTAGATTTCGAAAATCGTGAACTCTTCCGTGGCCAGATGATCGGCAGGCTGAAGCGCCAAGCGCCAGGTCGCGGGTTCGAGTCACACTTCTACCTTAATGACAAGCCGGGGTGGCATCTCCCCCCTCAGCCTTGTTGTTGTTGTAGATTTCGAAAATCTCGGCTGATCCAGCTTGGCCATGTTGAGATTCATGTTTTTGTGTTCACCTTGGTTATATTTTTGGAATTTGCATAACTATAATCCATAGAAATTGTTTTAAAAAGATCCCTCAAGTCCCATGAATGGTTACAATAAACAAGAAAAATATTATGCGGGGTTTCTATCTTGTTAACGGGCTATGGTAACTACCCGTTTGCTTCCCAATGGTCACTTCCCGATCTTGTATTCTTCCCATCAGGGGAAAGTCAAGTCCTGTTCAAACTTTCCATTTTTGGCAACTTATGGAATATACAACGCTAACTTTCAGAAAATTTAGGCCAACTTATATAATTTCAAAGTTTAAAAAAGTTTCAAAACATTGTATAAATTTTAATACTCCTAGAAATGCAAAGATTGAAGATTCAAACTTTTACAAATTTATCTTTTGGAAATATTCTACTTCCGTGATAAACTTTCAAAATAAAATAGCCACAATTATCACAAAAGTTAATAATCTGACTTTTGAAAGTTTCAAACTGTGGGAGTTTCAAAAAGAAAACAAATGTTTTGAATAATAAAGTATTTGGAAAAAATATAATCATGAGTGAGAAATAGAGAGATAGAAGGAAAACGCTGACACGTGGCGGGCCTCCACTTTTCACTTCTCCATTGTGAGCATTTACCCCTTGGGCGAGGTAGGAAGGCGTGATCACCCCCGCTAGACAACTGTTTCGCTCGCCAAAATATTGGGGAGCATGTAAATGTATAGTTGGTTCTGAAGATTCACATATTTCTGTTTTGTGTTTTCGTCAATAGGATAAAGAAAATCTTCTTCGTATTTAAATTTTTTATGACTTTATCTATAAATATATCTTACAAAACCCCTCATTTCGTCGTATTGAATGGATAATAAGAATTCGAGTTAAACCTCAGCTACTGCAAAAGGAACTAGAGATAAGGCACTACCCAAAAGAGGAAACAAGAAAGAAGAAGAAGAAGAAAGTGCAAAAGGCGCGTGGCAGTGCCCCTGTGTGCTTTGCAGCAGGATATGAATGAACAGGATCGTACGTGTAAGCTTGCTCGTGTGGTCAAGGGAAACACGGACGCTTTCTCCTTGCCGACGCGTGCACCGACCTGAAGTGGCGGAAATTGGCCGCCCGGGAGCTCGATCGGGATTTTTTTTCTTCCTTCCATCACAATGGTGACACATCACACACACACACATATATATATATATATATATATATATATATATATATACACACACGCGTCGCAATAAAAACTGTGGAGAAATTCATGAATCATTTTAGACTCACTACCAGCACGTGGAATCGGACAGGTCGTGTGTTTTGAATGCTTCTGACGCTCGGGAATGCTTCAAAGTCTGCTATGCGTGAATATGAGCGACGTAAATTTGGACCCACATAGCCACATAGGCATACGTCCTACGGCCCCATACCGCCAAAGTAGTTCTCCGCTGGCCTACTTCGATTGGTATTCGCTCTCGCATTTACGCTGAGTTTCACTTAATTTTTTTGAAAGGAAGGCAAAAGTTTTATCCCATTTCATTAATTAAGAATAATATAATTTCCCTGTTATTTAACGGACAAAAACCTCCACGAAACACCCATGACGATGTGCCGCCCCGCGACAACTCCAAGTTCACCGCATCATGAACACAACAATCCAAAACATGTGCATAGTCAGTGACAAAGGACATGCCTCTACTATGCTCCGTTCACCGATATCATCGTTGCCACACAACTCGCAACGCCACCAAATCGCCCTAGCATCTCCAAGCCACTCACCCTTCTAGTCGGAGTCGTCCTCTCTCAGAGAGCCTAATTTAGGTGGAAGCGTACACAAATGCCACGACAACGCGAGGAGGTAACGGCACCCATGCACAGGCGTCGCCGCGGTTGCCGGCGCGAACCAAAGGTTGGAGCATAATTTTTACCCGACACTGTCTAGGCCATCTCACCATGAGCCTGCCGATTAGACCACCAAATCTCACCGCCAACGCAGATCCAAGAACCCCGTCAACCACCGTCCGGCACAGCTGCACAAATCTCCGGCACTAGTTGCAACCTCCATCTCTGCAGGCTGCCATCTTCGAACGGCGAGGCACTTGTAAATTTTTCGCACTTGTAATAGTTTCTTTTTTGTTCAGGTTTAAAGTACCGGGATTTTGCAGATAATAATCAAGTCTCTGACCAAACTAGAAGGAAATTCTGCTGACGAAATGGATTTCCTGACAGAAAATAAACTAGCCTGATTCCCTGCGCGGCACTAAATCCATTCTGCCTTTTAACTTGCTTCAACAGTTCAACTCCCATCATGCACAAAAGACCTTATCTGAATTTGGCTACATCAACCCATGCTGCACCACAGACCCTTATCTGGATCGTACGAGAGGATATCTAAATCTATTGGATATTGTCTGGTAGCACTATATAATACATTGCTTAATCCTATTTATAACGTAACATAATCTGGTCTACAATATTGTAGTCAGTGATACCGAGAAGAAGTTGCAAAGTGCAGTGTATGAAGTTCAGAAGCATGAGGTAGGCTACTAACCAAAGATCGACCTGTTCTTTTTTTCTTCTTCTCTTTAGCAATACTTTTGATTAGCTGATAAGGTTAATTCGAGAGTAGTTTAATTTGGCTAACGTCTATCAACAGAAGGCATGCATGGGAATGCAAAATGCATAAGCATAGCTAGGTGGAGAGAGGAAAAGGTCCTTCCCCTAGCAGCATTTGGTCGTTTTTTTGGGTTCCATGATTGGTGGGACGTGTCCTGGAGTGTCCTCAATATTCCACATTATTTTTTTGGATATGGATGTGCCTTAGCTTATCCACTAGTAAAGAAATATTCCGAATATAGTATATAGCAATTCGAACCGCCATAGGAAAACCGTTTTGCTACGTTGCTAGCCAAAAAGTGGAAATATATAGCTCCCGATTACGGGGAGACCATTTAAAAGAAGAAAAAAAAATCAAAAATTCACTTTTTTAATCTCCAGAAATCCTGAGGAAAAATAATGTATAATTGGATGTGTAGTATGTACGCAGAAAATTTGCATCAACATATCTTTTACTCCCTCTGTTCCAAATTAAATGACTTCCATTTGTCCAAATATGGATGTATCTATACATGTAACATGTCTAGATACATTCACATGTAGATAAATGAAGTCAATTAATTTGGAACGGAGGGAGTAGCTGTCATCTACACAGAAGGGACAAATATATACACCAAAACAGAGTTATTTTTGCTGTTGTGAAACCACAAGCTTATCTTATTTTGTGTAGGCTCCAAATTAACGTGAATATTAGCAATAATTTACAGAACTATATAACACATCTATTTTATTTGCGGAATTTCTTATAAATTTCGGAACTTTCATTTTTTTTATCGTGCTCCTTGGAGCCCGGGAACCAACTCCGTTGCTAGCTCTTTTTGTTTTGAGATGGTTGCAAGCTCTCTATCTCAACAGCAATAATTGTTGCTACTGTTTTTCCTCTCGAAAAAGACTGTATTAATGTTGCTAGCTCCATAATTGGTTTTGGCAACTGTAGAAAAAGACATAGTCACGCAGCGCACCTCTGTCCAGAAGAAAAACGCTGATCCTATGTGTGTAATATATTCTCTCAGTCGACCAAGTATCCTTTTTGTGGATCGAACATCTACTTGGAAAGAGCCTTAATTATTGAGCTAGGATGCGCGTTTTGAAGATGCATGGTAGAGACTTAACCAAGAACTGATGCTCTATCAGCCATGTCCAGGAAATGCTAGCAAGTTAGTTTAGATTCAGATAAAATTATTCAAGGAGATGTCCTAATTCCTAAGCCAAGCTGGCGACATTACATAATTTTGACAGCTAGTTGGTGTATGTGCTTATTAGAATATTAGTATATATGCTCCAAGTCATATTCTTTCTGCTGTCTTGATTCTATGCAAGAAAAAGCTGTATATATCTCGGCATATGACAAAATTCTTTATATTCCGATTTACATGTCTGCGAGTGCGCACCACGTTTTGGCACTGAACATCCGCATGACTCGTTGTTTCTCTGAAGTTGTATTAGTTGTGAAGAATATGTACCCTCGAATCAAGAAAGCTTGGTTGTGAGTAAAATCCCACGGTTTCAGGGGTTATACGGGGACGGAGCTACGCCTACGTGTACACCCACCAGGTTTCACGCGGATTTGGATTCAGGGATTTTCTTTTTTCCTTGGCGCAATTGGGGTAAAAAATCTCGTGAACCTTGGTCAATCTCAGTCTAGCTCTATCTGACCATCTCTGCCTACGTATGTTCACGTGGGCTAAAATACATAAAGATTTATTTGTATTCTATCTTAGAGGATTTTTTTCTTTCACTTCATGCAATCTTTATTGTCAAATGACGGATACATCCTTCAGTATGATCGAAAGAAGAAAATCATGGATGTCTTCAAGCCAAATCAGACCTGACCCGTCTGTGTTAGTCGCCTTAACGAGCTTGAGCAACCTCATCGCATAACAAGGACAATGTCAACAAGTTACACAAGTAGAAGAACCATAAGCTTCCTAGGTTCTAGTATGTGCCCTCGACTAGCGGTATGAAAACCATCTTCATCAAGCAAATCTTGCACCACCTCCAACGTGTCATACTCCACTCAAACCTGTTGCAGTTGTTTTGTTTCATCTAGAGTACTAGAGTAGCTTGCACAAAACCACACCTATTTCGTTAAGAAATACACAATTTTTTAGGCTTTGTAATAAAACACCAACTATGAAGCCTTGTTGTAACAAATATGCGAAATCTACATAGATTAATCCCATTAATTACATATGCAGCCATGGATGAGTTATTTTTGTCAAAATATGCCAACAAATATGAATTCTTAAAAAACAAAACAAACTTAAAATGAACCATAATATGCCGAGTAAACATAATTTTGTAACTCAATTTGATCACAGTCTTTTGAATCGATTTTTATTTAACATAATATGAGTTTTTCTCAAAAAATGCCAAAAAATAAAATCTCGGAAACAATCTAAACAGTTCTTGAAGATGTATCTTAATTTGATGAGTAAACCGATAAAATTTGAGACCGGAGTAGGTGTTAGTCTATGTAGATTTGGGGTATGTGTTACAATTATGGTCAATAGTTGGTGTTTTTATCACAAAGCCTCAAAAGTTACTTTTTTAGTCTGACTCAAACAACTATTTAGGTTTGAAGACAATATGAATATGCAAACATTAATCCTTCCAAATTCTTGTGCTTTGAGAATCTACAAACAAAAAACGCTTAATTATACGTGTACTCCGTGCGTGGTGTTAATCATTGACCGTCAATGGATGGCCGGTTTCTTCCTTCCTTATCCCGTTCTTTAATCTTCATTGTAGAACTTTCCGCCATTTTTAGGTGGACGGTCTTGTTGTGGGACAGCATGCATGCACCTTAACTTTGTACTCACTCCATCCTAATTTGTAAGGCTCGATTTGCAAATCTCTTGGCCAAGGGTGTTAGCTCATTGGAGCTAAAATCTTGCATGCATTGGTGTGGAAAGGCAACCAACCACTAATCGAGAGGGAATTAAATGTAATTATGCCTAAGAGGTGTGAGGTTTTGAGAATAATTGTTTTTTGGGATTATGCCCTACAAAGTAGAGGAGAGAGTACTACTCTTCTTCGCTTTCCTCAGCACACACGCATAGGTAATACATGCTACTAGTTTATTCTTCAGGCATGATCGGTTGGATCATAATTATCTATTTTATCACGCATGTGCAAGTCTCCGGTAGATAAAAGATTACAAAGAACGAGAAGTTTAATAACTTGGATGAATATACATACGCAGCTAGTATACCCTTGGGAACTTTTTTTGGGGTGGGGGGGATATGCGTGCATCGATATTGCACCGTTGTTTATGCTCGATCCTAAGATGGTCACTCTGGAAGGCCAAATGGAATCTGAACAAGGGGTGTCTACCGAGTTTTAGGTTGGCGACTTGGCGTGTCTCCTTCAGGCTTGAGGTAGATTGGAGTGGATTGGAGGGGATTTTGACTATTTAACCACCTCAATCCATGTTAATCTCCTTCAAACCTCACATAACCGAACAAGGCCTCCAACATGAAGTATGTCTCAGTTAAGCAGCATATAGTTGAATTTAGTCCATGATTTTAGTTAAACATGTGGCAACATGTATTATTTCTTTCACTAGGTTTTGACCAAAGTGCAAATCTGATTTGCGAGTTCGTGGACCAAAGTGGAGCATCCGAGGAGTTCGTGTGTCGCGTGTGCATTTCACATTTTTTTTAGGGGGGCTTGTGCATTTCACTTAAACACGAGCCCGCTTGTTCACTTATCAAGTCAACTTTTTTGTTTGGGCCGGCCCACTACACGTTGACTGAAAGCAGGATTCCCCTACATATCGCCTTCTGCGAGCTGGAAGGGTCGGATCGCCCGCAGTACCCCTCTCTCGACGGAAGCCCATTTGGAAGAAAGCCCATTTAGAACACGCAGCACACAACGGACGAAAAAGAATATTTACCGCGGAGGCTAGGATTCGAACTCGCGAGCACGCGACTACCAGCAAGGAACGAGAAGAACATAACCATCAGGCCAGTGTTGTCCTCGTGATGGCTACTACGCACATAAGGTACTTGTAGAAGTAACTCGTATATTTTTTTCGTTTTGCTTTATTTTTTATATTTTGATGATATAAAATGTTTAAATTTAAAATCATCCAGATTTTAAAAATGAACATTTGTAAAATTCGGATTTTGAAAAAAAACATTTTAAAAAATGGTTCCAATTTTGAAAATGAAAACCAATTTTAAAAATTGGAACCATTTTTAAAAAGAAGCATTTTCCAAGAATGGGAACCATTTCCAAATAAGGAACCATTTTTTTTCATTCGGAACCATTTTTTCGGTTCAGAACCATTTTCAAAAAAGAACCATTTTTTTCATTCGGAACCATTTTCAAAAATCGGAACTATTTTTCGTTTCAGAACCATTTTCAAAAAGGAACAATTTTCAAAAAAGAACCAATTTCCAAAAATCGGAATCATTTTAAAAAAGGAACCATTTTTTCGTTTGGAACCATTTTAAAAAATCGGAACCATTTTTTCGGTTCGGAACCATTTTCAAATAATCGGAGCCATTTTCCAAAAATCGGAACCATTTTCAAAAAGGAACCATTTTATTCATTCGGAACCATTTTCAAAAATCGGAACCATTTTTTCGGTTCGGAACCATTTTCAAAAAATCGGAACCATTTTCAAAAAGGAACCATTTTCTTCATTCGGAACCATTTTCAAAAAATTGAAACCATTTTCAAAAAGGAATCATTTTTTCATTCGGAACCATTTCAAAAAATCGGAACCATTTTTTTTGGTTCGGAACCATTTTAAAAAAGGAACAATTTTCAAAATGAAACCATTTTTTTAAATCGGAACCATTTTTTTTGGTTTGGAACCATTTTTAAAAAGGGACCATTTTAAAAAAGAAACCATTTTCGAAAAATCAAAACCATTTTTATAAATCGGAAACATTTTTTTCATTCGGAAGCATTTTCTAAAAATTGGAACCATTTTCAAAAATCAAAACCATTTTTTAAAATAATTATTTTCCAAAATATGAAACATTTTAAAAATAAGCGAAAATTAAAACATAAAAAGTAAAAAGGAAAAAGTGACAAAAAATGAAAACAAAAATAAAACCAAAAATTAAAACAGAAAAACAAAACGGAAAAGAAAGCAAAAAAGAAGAAGAAAAACGGAAAAGAAAAAGAAAAAGGGAACAGAAAAAGAAAAGAGAAACAGAACAGAAAAATAAAAAGGAAACTCACCTAACCATAGAACGGAAACAAAAAAAATTGGAAAAGAACGGAAACAAAAAACAACAGAAAAAGAAAAAAAAAAAAACCAAAAAGCCGGAAACTACAGAAGATATGATGAAGAAGTTCTAACTTTTAACACGACCACTAGCGTAGCCCATTGGCTAGCGCTCTGTCCGTCTCACGGGAGGTGCCAGGTTCGAATCCCCGGATGGCAACCTTTTCTCTAATATTTTGTATATAGAGCGAGACTAATGGGCCGGCCCAGCAGCAAAATTCGATATATAGGGTTTGCGTACTCCCGGTACCAGCAACCCAGGTACAGAACGGGCTCATGGGCCTAATTACCATTCGACGCCCATAACCGAGCCCATGCCTCCTCCTTCCTCCTCTCCGGCTCGTCTGTCCATCCTGCTCGCTGCTGATGCTTGCGCTCTCCTCCGTCCTGCGCTCCCGTGCCTTACTCCTACCCTCTCTCGCCCCGCGGCCGCCTCCTCGCCGCCTGCTTCCGCTTCCAGGTCCGCGCGCAGTATCCTCCTCGTCCTCCCCGTTCCCTCCGCCTCCGACATCGGGGATGGAGGATCAGGCGGCGCAGTACAAGTTCGGGCCGTATAAGATCGACGCGAGGGAGGTCTTCCACGCCACGGCCCTCTCCTACGCCATGGTCAACCTCCGGCCCCTCCTCCCTGGTAACCTATCCACGCTTCGCTCTTTTCGCGTGCCTCATTTCTAGGGTTAGTTCTCCCTTCTCCGTAACTATTCGATGCCAGTTTGACCCTCCCAGCTTAGAATCACGGTATAATATCCATAAAAACATTCAACCTGCCCTTGCAAATGGGGTTGATGCTAGATAAGAAGTTCATTCTTCAGATCACTAGAAAAATATTTTGAACACATTTTATTGTGAATTAACTATTGATAGATCGGATCCCCTTATTTCAAGTAGTTATGCTCGCACTCCTAAGATTCGAAAAAAGAGATCATCTGCAGTGCTTCTGCATCAACCTAAACCTTGGAGAAATAAACACGCAGACGGGGCTGGCATGCTTCATTTCTGGGCACACTGATCCCCTTCTTCGGAGCCAAAGCTTTTTAACAAAGTACTATGCTCTCAATATTTTTTTTCTTTTGCTTACGAGAATTGAGAATGTCATGCATTCCCCCGACCGTTCACTTGGGAAAAACAAAGGAACACAACCAACGAACCGGAGTGGCTTAATTTTATGTACAGGCTTCCAAACCTTGAACGTCGGACCATGCAATGCACGCGTTCCTACATTATTCTTAGTTTGCCATTGTGCTTTCTTATGTACGTCTTGTCACACACATTACACATGACACATTTAAATTATCTGCCTGGACAATTGCAGATCTATTCCGTGTTATGTACAAATCAGCATGATGGTGAATGTTAGATTTGTTTATGTCACCATTATGCGGCATACTAGCTTGCCATCTATGCAGAATTCTGCCCTTAGACTTAAAAACATGTTCAATTAGATTTATATCTCGGGGTCATACGTACAGTATTTTGAGAGCCATTACCCTTGTGTAGCAGCTACGTAGATTTGTATCTTTTGTATTTCTGGCTGCTATTTTATATTTACTCGTGTCAATTTTACTCTGCAGGTCATATCCTTTTTATTTGGAAAAGGCGTTTCTGACATTAGAGCTAATGAGAATGCAAATGACATGCCTGGACCAAGTTTCCTTGTTTTGGCATACTGTTGGTAACTTTGCTTCAACTTGCTTGTTTATGCTTTGCCAAAACTCACGCCGACAGTCCAGACACTGCCAGTAGAAAAAAGTGAAGATTTGGAACAAATTTAAAATATACTATATGCGTTGTTTTCCTAGCCTTTTGCACTGATATGTAATTCAAATCCAGATATCAAGAATATCATTATATGAATGGCTTATCAAAATAGTTGAAACATTCCTCATTAGATAAAATTGTAAATAATATCTAAGGTCATAGCATCACAATCAGTTGATTTACTTATGGTATCGTCGAGTTTTATGCACCAGCTACTTCTGATGGGCAACCTATTCATACTTCTGATGGTATCGTTGAGTGTCTACTTATGTCTTATGGTATATAACTTTCACTTGATATAGTGATCCACTGCCTTCCCGTGTCATGTCGTTCAGATGTTCACAGCTTCCATAATTTGCATATTAATGTCTATTATGGTTTAAAGTTTCATATGTAGAGAACACATGTTTTATCACATATATATAATTTTCCTTGACAATACAAACATGTCCTCGTGTGTCCCAAACGCGAAGCAAGGATTAAGTGTCGCTCGACAAGTCGCGACAAGTCGCACGACTTGTCTACTTGTCGGTACCCCAGCGACAAGTTCAAAACCTCGACAAGTTGCGACAAGTTGCGACAAGTCACGACTTGTCGCGCGACTTGTCTACTTGTCGGTACCCCAGCGACAAGTTGCGACAGGTCGACTCGTAATCCTTGACGCGAAGTGAAACGATTTGCTGATCTAAGTTCTGATGAGACTAGTGATTTGTGGGTAACTGCAAAGGAAGTTGGTGCACAGCTCGAGCAGTTCCACAAAGCTTCTTCCCTCACATTCGCTATTCAGGTGAAGTTCTTATATCTATGTGCTGATAGCTCAGCATACAATTTAAAGGGGTACACCTTGATGATTCTAATACCATTGTCCACAACAAAATAGAATACGTAAACTGCAAAGCTACGTTTTATACTGCCATATGATGATGTGATAATGTGATGTTTGCTGGCTGCTCTTGGATTATTTACTCTGGTTCTACCTGTTCTACCTTTGTTCACCTTACTCACCTATATGCCATAATACTCTTATGGAGGAAGAAGGAGCAGGTCCTGATTTGTAGCTATTTGTATTTATCAGGATGGTCCTGAAGCTGGCCAAACAGTTGCCCATGTCCACATCCACGTCATCCCCAGGAAGAAAGGAGACTTTGAGAAAAATGATGAAATATATGATGCGGTACTTGACCTAGTTTCCCATCCTTAGTCTCATAAATTCTTTTTCCTTTTTTTGTAAAAAGCTTATTATTATGCTTTGTAACAGATCGATGTGAAAGAGAAAGAAATGAAGGAGAAGCTTGACCTAGATGTTGAAAGAAAAGATAGAACCATGGAAGAAATGGCTCGTGAGGCTACTGAGTACCGCGCTCTTTTCTCCTAGATATATCATAGATGTATTTCGGACTACTGCTTTCTCCAAAATAAGCCTTGTGGCCGCTTGTACTTCACTGCACAATGGAGCTATAAGTTTCCACTGACATGGTGGTGTCCAAGTCTAAACTGATTTAGTGGTAGTGGGAGAGCCTTGTTAGTCGGACGAATATGTTGCACTGATTATTGCATGCTGATCGAATTATCTTTCCTGTTTTTATCCAATGATCATCGACCTTTTAAAAGAGAATATTGGATACTTAGAACCTAATCACAAAGAGGCTTGATACCCAAGCTTATTAGAATTTGATTGATGGAGACATTGCATGTCCTGCCTCATGGCATCAAATGGCCACGCATGCACAATTATTGATGGATGATTCATCGATCTATGCATCTCTTGGCACCTAAGTGCAGTCAGAGTCAGTGCTTTGAAAAGTGAGGGGATGCAACGTCAAGGTTAGGTGCCGGTACATGTCTATCTGCGATGCTTTGCATTGAGCCAACACTGCGTTGTTCTTTTCAACAGGGAAACTGAGTCAAACACAACAGCTGCCAACTCTCTGTATGAACAAGCAAATATTTTTTCAAGGAGTGCAAAATAATTGCTTATATTTTATCAATACATGGAAGGAACTGAAAAAAGAATCATGAGCTGAGCTATATACTAGACTCCCCAAAGTAAAGTGAAGTGGTTAGCGAGCAATGAGGAGCATGAGGATGATCTCGAGGTCTATCAGTAGCTGAACGTTCGGGCGGCCGGTGACGACGATGATATATACTCGTACGTGTCACTGGTTGGTGGTGCAGCTGTCGCCGGTGCCGGCATAGTCGCCGTAGCCGCAGGTGCGCGGGGAGAAGGTGCAGAGGCCGAAGGGCTTGCCGGGGACGTTGCAGTCGATGGCGTAGCAGCACCGCATGTCCACGCATGAGCTGCTGCTCGCGTTGCTGCTCGCCGCGCAGCACCGGCACCCCATGCACAGCTGGAACGGCTCGTACCTTCCTCCTCCTCCGCCGCCCGGCGCCTCCCCGGCGGCAGCGGTCGTCACGGCCGGCTCGACGGAGCGGTACACCACGGCGGGAACCGGCACGTACCCGGGTGGCGATGAAATTGACGTCGACGCACCTGGGAAGCTTGGATGGAAGTAGTCAAGAGCAGAAGGAGGAGGGAGAGGGTGAGGGCACTGAGAGAGTCGGGCTGCGCGGGGTGAGCCATGGCTGCCTTGGGCTTTTGGGGAGGATGGAGGTAGCGAAGGAGAGAGGCGACTCGTGAAGGCGAGCGATGCAAATTAAGCTGCACCTTTTTGTGTTAGCAGGGAACAATGGGGTTTGGCAAGCTACACGTGTATTTCAATCGTTTCGAACGGTGTCATGCAGTGGGAAAGAGGCAGGAACCAATTATAAAGGTCTATCTAAGCAAGGCAGGATCATGTATCCGCAGAAGGTTTGGCTGATCGCTATGTTTCCCCTTATGTCCTTACATTGCTTGTGACCGATAGTGCTAGTGTTATTTCAAAGGTAGGAATTTGATCCTGAATGTGTGACGGCAGCGGATGAAGCTTTGATTGGCCTTGCTGGCCCAGGGGAAGCGACTTCTCGCCACCGACGGCGCTAGACGTCTCCGCCTGATCTGCTCCCCGATCTTTAGATCACGCCGCGTAGTTGCGTTTTGAAGAGATGACGATATATCTTTCTGAGAGATTAGATGGTGTAGGTTGAGACCTTTTCGTCTTGCATGCATGTCTTGTATGACCTTTTTCTTTTTGGCCTCGGCCGTGTCATGTTTGCTTCTACTATATCAATATAAAAGGCAAAGCTTTTGCCTCGTTTCAAAAAAAAAAGTAATGCACTTAAGTAAAAATACTGAATTGAGATACACCAACATTGAGAAGGATGATGAAGGAGAAGAAATGGGAAGGAAGAGGGAGAAGGAGAAGGATAGAGAGAGGCAGCCTGACCAGGAGCGTCTCGGTGGAGAAAGGCCTGACCAGAGCATGGCACTGCCGGAACTTATGCAGTTATGGTGCCGGAAGGAGGCTGGCGAGGCAGGAATGAGGAAGAAGATGAGCGGGCAAGGCATAGCCTAGACTTATCTCTCTCAACTTAGTAGCATAAAAAAGTTTTCTAGACAGTATGTAGAGGTTTTTGGCTCATGACTTCCAGTGCTCACTTTATTTATATAAAAAAAAAAATCAAAAGTCGTACTTACAAGTTTTAAAAATTCTGGGGGAAAAATCAATCTACTCAATGATGTATCCTACAAACGTGCTAAATCTCACTTGAAAATGTTTTGTACTCTGAGTATAGTGAACAAAACTATAAAGATTTGTCATTTTTGTGTAGCCTAGAGTTGAGAGAATTTACCGTTACAATTTTGCATACTTGTATAATACATCATTGATTACATCTAGCATTTTTCAGATTTCTTTCAAACTTGTAAATATGATTTCTGATTCTTATATTAAAATAAAGGGAGCAGTTGAGCTCGGGAGGTAGGAGTTTTCGGGACAGTATAGCCTAAACAATCACGATGTATGAAGAGGAGACATAACAACCCATTATGTGAAGCAACACAAAAGCTTATTAAGCAATCTCATGCTGATCATTCCCTTAACTTCAGGAAGTAAACAACACCTCCATTTCAGTATATCAACATCAAAGTCCAGCAGTTCATCTCTAGGGTTAAACCCTGCTGGTTTTCGGCAAGGGCTCACTCTGTCTAAGTTCCACATAAGACCACAGAGAGAAAATTAGAGGGCCTTACAAGCAGCAGCACGCGGATCAAATTTACAAATCAAAAAACCAGGTAAAAAAGAAGAAGAAACAAACACGCACGACACAAGCGCGCACACGCACGAACGCGCCATCCACGGTTGTCTAGGCTTATGCAATTTACAACTGGACCTATCCCCTTTCCAAGCAGCAACCGAAACATCAGGCTCTCACCGCACCCTGCACGTCGGGACAGTGGGGGTGCATTTCGGATTCGGAATGGCCCTGTAGTGGACGGTGTTCCCCGTCAGCCTACGGTGCATTCTGTAGTCAGGAAGGCCGCCGGCGTGGATAGGCCGGAAAGCGCCGTCGCTTCCGCCGCTGCTCTGCAGCTGCAGCGGCTCAAGGGTCTCGACAACGTCGCTCATGAGAGGCCTCGCCTTGGGGTTCTGGCTCAAGCAGTAGTACGCGAGGCTGCAGGCCTTGTGAGCGGCTCTAACTGAGTACTGCCCCTCCAGCCTTGGGTCGATGATTTGGAGAAGCCTCCTCTTGTCATTCAGCTTGGGGCAGGCCCAGTCAACCAGGCTGTGTTCCCTGCTGGACCGTGACTTGTCGATGGACTTGCGCCCAGTCAGAAGCTCCAGAAGGACGACGCCGAAGCTGTAGACGTCACTTCTAGCAGTCAAGTGGCCTGCTCATTAGGTATATACATGAGAACAATTCAGAGCGAGACATGACTATTGACATTGTTTTGTCAGACTCTGCTAGAAAATAATATTCGTATACTGAGAAAAAGACATAGGTGTGATTTCTGTTCATGCAATAGAAATAATACTTTTGTGGCTGCAAAGAATGATATCAGGAATATTATTCCCAAAATGGTTTACCGATATCTTCTAAGGTAATTAGTTACCAAAGAAATTTTGCAGAGTGAGGACAGTACCGGTCATCACATATTCAGGGGCAGCATAACCATATGTTCCCATCACCCTTGTTGATACATGGGTCTCATCACCTTCTGGTCCAGCTTTTGCCAGGCCAAAGTCAGACAGCTTAGCAGTATAATCCTGTTGCAATGCAAATAAAGGATAAATGTCATTATACAGCCATATAATTATTCCCAATGGATATGCGTAGAACTGAAAAGGACAAACAAGGCATGGGCAATTAGTCACTCAACAGAGTCTAGCAGAATATTTGAGGTCTTGAAATCTCTGTAGATAACAGGCCTTTCAGCATTGTGGAGGCAAGCTAACCCTTTTGCAGCTCCCAAAGCTATAGACATCCTAGTAGCCCAGGGTAACGGGGAAGATGTCTCTGATAGAGAGGAAAAAAAATATGATCAGTAAAATTTCTTTGCTCTCAAGTACAAGTTTACTTCAACACATAAGTACAAAACCAATCAATATAGACATAGCGTTTCATTTATAAATGCACCAAAAGAACTCGGGTACCAGCTGATAAAGATAGCCCATAACTGGATGAGCATGTCTAAGTGTCTAACGAACTTCCACCATAACATGCAGAGGAATGCACAGAAATGTGTGGGCAAAACAATACTATGCTTGTATCTCCTAAACATAATATTTAAACGATTTGGATTTTCTCTTGGGAGTAGAAAAGAAGCCAAACTGACAAAGTGGGAACCAGAAAGCCGGTGCCATTGTGCCAACCCCATAACTAAGCAGACCAGGAAATTTACCAAGTGAAAACTCCTTCAAGTTGCCAAGCTATGGGCAAGTTAAAAAAGTTTCGATGGTTAACATGTCATGACAATATTGTATATATCTCATAAATAAAATTTCCAACGATAGAATATTCAGATCACAGACCAAATTCCACTTCTGATTGCAGCTGTAGAAGTTACGCATGGAAAACCCTGTTTACTGGATAATATCTTGGTTCGAGCCCTACAAATTTTAGGTTGAAATAAAATCGTGCCTTAATTAATCCTAGTACTAATCATTTGCAAAGAAGTATGAAGTTGATACAAGATGCCAACTGCAACCTATTCTAGTTCCTGGCAGATAGAAAGAACATGTCTGGCTATATGGCGGACAAAGAGGTTGGGTCACACCGACAATGCTTAGTTGAAAAGCACATTGCATAATATGATCAACTTAAGGGTTTCATATCAGTGAAAACCGCATTCAAGAAAAGGGATGCGAGAAAATGTGCAAACAAACAGTAGAAGTATTACTTCGAAATAAATGATTCTCTAGACTTCCTCGAAACATGAACTCGTAGACGAGAAGCCTGTGGTCATCTTCACAACAATATCCAAGCAACTTTACTAGATTGGGATGCCTTATCTGTCCCAGGAAATTAACCTCAGTCTGCCAATGAAACAAAAGAAGGGTGAACAACTAAACATATTGACAACTTGTTAGCAAAATGAAAACATCAACATAGTAATGCCTTTAACAGGGTAATAGTGCCTGAAAATTCCGGAACCAGTTTAATAGCATCATCTTAGCAGTCATTCGCAGTAACGTACGAATTTAAGTCTTACTGGTTAGTGACGTTGCTTGTTCTCAGGACACCAAGTATATAATTATGTCCATGTGAAATAGATATGAATGGCCTTTACCAGCTTAACAACTTTCCAAATTCTTGTTCCTAATTCATACCAAACATAAAGTGTTTTTTACTACAGATGCTTATCAAGAATTACTCAGATCAGGCAACTAAAATTTTGCACGGCTGTGAGGAAGCAAATTTTGCATGTAGTCCTAAATGTGCCTTTTCTTGCAAGGATGCTTATTAGAAAGATGAGCATGACTGCATGTGCAAGGTTATACTATGCATGTACCATAGATACATTCCTCGAAGAAATAAAAAAGTACTATAGACAAGATAATATGCATAACTAGTATAGATCAGAGTTCTTGTATGATTATCAAATTTACGGATGTCAATGTACACAATAAGCACTACTTTTTCTCGATCAGACACAATAAACATGAGAAATACTGAACAAGTTGGTGACTCACAAGCCACTCTCTGTGTCCTTGATGTCCATCTTTGTTGAGCACCTTGACGGCAACAGGCAGCGATTTGAGGCCAACCCTGACATTCTCATCTATGTAACCCTTGTAAACAGTTCCAAAGCCTCCTTCACCAAGAACATAATCCGCTCGAAAGCTCTTTGTGATTGTTTCGAGCTCAAACAGTGTGAAGGCAATCACATTGTTGTATATGGAAATGTCCTTGGTATCTTCAATTTTGCCAGGCGTTGAAGGATCACTTATATCTGAAAAGGTTCGGTTGTGCTTCCTATCTGCGAGAGCATTCTTGGCAGAATTTTGTAGCAAGTGCAGCTGCTGAACTGAGGAAATGACATACCAACAACAAGAATGAGGAAATGAAATCAGGTTATTGCAAGTTGTTGTTATATAGTGTATGAAAAAGAAAGTTCACCAGAAAATGTCCCACTACAAAGGTAAAAGCAGACAAGTAGATTTACTCATTTACATGAGCAAGGGGTAAACAGGTCAGGACCAGGGGACCAGATCTACTGCAAGGTTTGCGTGCAATAAATTAAATAAAACTTCAAATTGCTCTGCAACTAGCTACTACTACTTGTAGCGGAGATTATGTTTATTCAACTTGCAGGGTACTGATTTAATTATTTGTAAACCGAAAGAGTCAACAGTGAAGAGGGGAGCACCGAAACTGCTGGGGGAAGTGACTGCTCTGAAGATGTCCCCAACGAAGGTAATCAGGCAGAATTTATGATGCAAACATCAAGCGTGTAAGAGAAAAGCACAGGAGAAGGGCAACTCAGGCAGCAGACAAGAAATCACGGACCAGCGACCCAGAATTATTTCGTCAGAGAGAAGAGGTGGAGATGAAGGCTTCCACCAAACAGGATGGAACACGACCAAATGCAGACGCGAAGCCGAAATCTCTTGCTGAATTAGAAGAAGAGGAAAGTAAAAAAATAGAGCAGCAGATTAAACTTCATCCGGGCAAGGGAGCAGCAGCCCCAGAAGGAAATACTCGCTACCGAAATCACCAATCCCGAAGAACCGAGAAGGAAAGATTGTGGCGATTCCGCACCGACAAGAGATCCCATTCCCCGCATGAACACGAGAAACGCATCCCTCCTCCCCAAGATCAGCTTCCACGCAATTGGAAGCCCCCCGCCCGAGATCCCGACAACCACCGAGGCACCGACCCCAAGATC
This sequence comes from Poa pratensis, assembly GCA_947311845.1. Classification (NCBI taxonomy): domain Eukaryota; kingdom Viridiplantae; phylum Streptophyta; class Magnoliopsida; order Poales; family Poaceae; genus Poa; species Poa pratensis. The sequence goes on along the minus strand of CAMZMU010000041.1, from coordinate 116,343,702 downwards.
AACAGAAATCTCCAAGAAACAGAAAGGGCGACCGGGCAAGCAGAGGCGGCGGATGGATACCTTGCGCGTGCGCGGCGACGACGGCATTCTCCTCGCGCGTGCCGCAGTTGCCCATGTCCCCCTCCTCCTCGTCGGCGTCGTCCTGCTTGCGGTGCGGGTGGGTGCGCTGGTGGCCCAGCTTCTCATTCTTGGCGGGCGCCGACAACTGGCCTCATGCCATGTGCAGCGGATGCGCCGCCTCCCCCTCGAAGCTCGAAGTGGCGAGCTGGTGCGTGCGCGCGCGCGAGGAGAAGAAGGTGCGAGGCAGAGCAGGCAAGCAAAGGCGGCAGCGCAACCGTGAGCGAGATGGAGACGGCGAGGAGTGATGAGCGAGGAACGACTTTTTGACGGGAGGGAGAGTGAGGCAAGACTACTTGTTGTTCTCTGCCTCGGGTCGTCGTCTGGCGAGTGAGTGAGATGTGTCGTGATCGGTGACTCGTGACAAAGGGCGACGTCTCCTCCTTAAAAAGGCTATCAGCACCCCCTCAAAAAAATTTCAATCAGATTTAACCCCTCCTTAAAAACGCCACATCAAATCTGACAATCTTCAGAGGGTCTTAGAATTTCAGAATATGTCATTCAGTTTGGCTTATCTAAAACCGCGAAATCCTTTGTTTCAAAAAAATGAATCCGGGTTTTGGTGATGCTTTGTCTTCAACCTTGGTTTCGTTGAGGGTTTCTTTGCGAGGTATAGGAGTGAGAGGGGTCGGTGTGAGTTATGTTTGTTTGTCGGGTTGTTCGTAGAGTCATGGAGTGTCTTTCTTAGCGAGTAGTCCGCATGTGGTCTTTTTGTATCAGTTGTGTGGGCTCCTCGCTGTGGTGTCGGTGTCTGTTGTATGGTTTCCGTCCGATTTCTCCCACAAATAAACCGGACACCTTCTTCTTAATAAATGGATAAGGCAAAACTTTTGCCTTCCTTTAAAAAAACCATGAAATGTAAAAGATGGCTAAATTGTTTGAAACAAACCATTTGATATGGTATTTTTTTACAATCTCAGAGCCTCCCTCTGAGATTCTCCGGAAAGCCAATGCGAATGGCGCATTGTTAAGAGATTGTGTTGAAATCTGAGATTGAAAAAATGCCATATCGTATTCTCAGATAATCCAACGCGAATGGCATATTTTGGAAATTCTCAGAAACTCTGAAATCGTCAGAAAGCTCAAGTCTCTGACGTTTTATGGGAGGAGGCTGAAAGTTTTTAAAGGGGTCATTAATGGTTGGAACTAGAAGTCTGCGACGTTTTATGTGAGGTGCCAGATCAGGCCGAAAGTTTATGTAAATTGGCCATTTGGGACAAAAGATACACAAGTCACGGTGCCTTGGTAAAGGTCGCCAAGTTTTTCCTTAATATTAGGTTGTTAGAAGATAAGTCACAAAAATCGAGTATGGATCTATTTTTTCTTCTAATACATGAATATTTCTTAGAAAATAATGTTTTGAATCCAAGAGGTGCACACGATGGAAACACATGCTAGATCTGGGGCGTGGTAGGACCAGGGGACAGAGAGCGATAAGATGTGGTGGGCATGGGCAATCTGGCCATTCATGCACACACCACACGGGTGCCCCGACGCAGCTTCAGTGACTTTGCGGGGTGACTTTGTGGTGATTGACATGTGACCCCTAGACACGGCGGGCCCCACGGGCAGTGCTTCCCCTGCCCTGCGGAGCCTACTACACTAGAACCGGTGCATGCAGATGCAGCTACTAGCTGGGAGTGAGTGAGTGATCATATATCATGGAGCCAAGTGGCAACCGCGTGGTGTCGTGCTACCCAGAGATCTTTTGCCCACTGAATCAATCCATCCATGGGGAGCAAAGCAGGGACGCATGTGAGGGAAAAAAGTCACAAGATCTTCCTTCTTTCTGCCTTGGAATTAGCGAAAGCTCATACGAGGCATGCAGCTTGCACGGGGGCTCAGATCAAAGATCAGACCACGCCCCAACCCCAACCGAACAAACCAACTTTGGCCCCGGAACAAATGGCTTTTACTGCTTGCTGCGGTAGTGAAAATGTTTTTGAGTTTGGTACGGTAAAAAATAGAAAATACACAGATACTCGATCACCTGCCAGTGGAAGTGCGTGCCTGCAAGCACATGGCTGCGAGTTTCCATCATCAAGAGCATGGTTGGGAACTTGGGATCATCTTGGGATATGCTAATCAAGCTTAGTACTATAACCACTGGACTGACACTGACTGGCGATATCTTAGTAAACTGATTACCACGCTCGTGTAATTATGTTCCTTGGCAGGTGTTCATGTGCACGCTCGCCTAAAGGACAGGCTAAAGCTGACCATGCCGTTATTTTTCTTCCTCGCTCGCTCGCTACACTTCTCAACTTTTTTTTTTGTACACACACTTCTCAACTTAATTGACAGCAAACGGTACACGTGCTAGCCATGATATATAGCCGCTCTAACTCTTCTTCGTCCTCCCGATCGATGGCCAAACAATTTTCCCCTGTCACATGTGCATCATGTCAAGCCTGAAATGACAATTGCAATATGAAAGGTTAAAGGAAGGGAAACTGAAGGCAAGTGCCAAGCTAGTGGCTATAATCATGTCGGAAAAGCGACTGGGAGTCACTACATTACATTATATTACTCCCTCCGATCCATATTAGTGGGCATAGCTTTGTCTAAATTCATATGTATCTAGTTAACTATTTAGACTAGATACATGTGTATCTAGACAAAGTTGTGCCCACTAATATGGATGGGAGGGAGTACATTACATTACCGGCGTGTTTGGTAGGCTGCACCAAGTGTAGCCAGACCCGCTAGATGCAAAGTCCACATGATTGGTAGCCTACCCAGCACGCACGTTAAAACAGCCTTGGTCAACGAAAAAAGCCCACTGGAACCTCAAATCTGCCGTTTTCATAAGGCCTGGCTGGTTGTTTTGTTGAGCGCTGCAACCTAGCACCCGAGTTTGCTTCTGCTCACTCTCCTTACCCTTACTACATTTACTTCCTTCTAATCAGTGATACACTACTCGATTTAAAATAAGTTCTACACCAAAATGATGCGCACTGATGGTGTGGTTCCATTCCGGCAATCGGTTTCGACTTTCGTTAACTGTTAACTTTTAATTTCGTGTTAATGTTTGTAGCTTTTTTAGACGAATTTTGTCAAATTAGTCGTACACGGTCGACCGTTTGAAATTTCCTATGAGCAGTAGCTTTGCCTTGGCATTTCACACAACTTTCATGTTCTAAGTTTTGTGTTTCGGTAGTCGTAGATGAATAGATCTTGTATTATATGTATGCCTATTGAGACTGCACTTGGTTTACATGTTCTTTAACCTCTCTCCATGATATTCACCCCATCGTTGACATACGTGGGCGGCGGCAGCGGAGATTGTAAGTATGCGTATTTAGACTGCATTTGGTTTACATGTCTTTTTTAACCTCTCTACATGATATTCGCCTCATCGCTGACATACGCGGGCGGCGGCGGCGGAGATTGTACGTATGCGTATTTAGACCGCACTTGGTTTACATGTCTTTTTTAACCTCTCTCCATGATATTCGCCCCATCGCGGACATACGCGGTCGTCGGCGACCTCCATCGCCGCCGCCGCCCGCGCCGTCGTCATACCGCTTGTCATGGGTTGGAGACATAGCTTAAATGTGGTAGTGAGAGATAACTACACCTAAGTGAAAAAAGGTGAGAATAATCATCACCAAAAACATAGCATGTTGTTTGGTTAGCTGTACACACCCGGCATGGCTGAAGTTTATGCAGGCTACCAAACAACTTCCACATCATGATATTAGGGGTGGCTCTGCCCGGGCAGGCCCTGGCCAGCCTGCCCCAGCTAAAAGAACATCTCTTAGTGTTTTGTGTGTTAGGCAACCACACTAGGATTACACTAATATATTGTCAAGTGTTTCAGGAATTAGAAGATATTCATATACTTTGCATCGAAACATTTGTAAGAAAAAAAGGAGTTTGCAAACGGTCTGTCCAGGCCGGAGTCTCCACCCTCAGGGGTGCTCAGGGGGCCGGAGTCTCCGCCCATCAAGTTTTGGTGCGAAAAGGTCCACAGGATGGCACTCTCTGTTGGGGGGTCCGGAAGTACCCCGGAGGTACCCCGGAGTCTCCGCCCTCTCCAGGTCCGGAGTCTCCGGCTAGGTCGGAGTCTCCGGTGTTAGTTGTCTGCAACGGCTACATTTTGGGGATCCACCTACCTCCAGCCAAAGAGCTCGTCCATAATTGAATTCCACCATTACGGCAAGCTCAAGAATCACTAGATCTTCCAATCCCTCTACCCAAACTCGTTAATCTTTGGAGGATTGAAGGAGAAGGCCCAGATCTACATCTTCACCAAAGTGTTCTTCATTTTCCCCTCATTCACCTGAGAGATTTGAGCCTAGGTTTTCCTACTGGAAACGCTAGGCATCTTGTTGTACTTACTTCCTTGCTACTTTTGTGTAGCAGATTCGTGGTGCTTGGGAGCCCCCAATCCTTTTGTGGGTTGAGCCTCAAATTGTTGTAAGGGCTCCGGATCCCGCCTTGAAGGATTCCGATAGTGGAAGGTGAACCGAGCTTTTGGGCAAGGTTCATCGGAGAATAGGGTGAGGCCATTTGTGGCGTTTGAGCTTGAAACTCACACCCCTCCAACGAGACGTACTCCTAAAAAGGAGGAACTCGGGAATACATCCGTGTCTCCGCGTGCTTCCCGTTCGGTTACTCCTTACACTCAGTTATTACTTGTATCTCGCTTGTGTAGCTTTAACTTGTCATATAGGTAAATTCACCGTAGTTGCATATCTAGAGAATTTACCTTTGTGTCAAGCCTAAATTTGAAAAAGAGCTAAAAATTGAGTAGCACCTATTCACCCCCCCCCCCTCTAGGTGGCCATACCGATCCTTTCAATTGGTATCAGAGCCTCGGCTCTTTATTCGGGCTTAACCGCCTAAGAGAAGTATGGCCATTGACGAGCATGGAAATGAGATTCCCGAGCTCCCCATCGAGTCCACTTCGGTTTCCATAGAGGACTTCAATTCCATGAAGAGCTCTATGGAAACTAAAATGGATAAGTTGCAAGAGATGATCTTGAAACTCATGGAGGCGAAGGATATCTCATCTCCTCCCACTCCTCTTTCTTCGGAGATTCCTAAGAACCCGAGGAGGAAGAGGTTGATGGGAAGAAGGGGGTTGACAAAGATAAAATTGACTCCCCAATTAAACCACTAATGGTTCGGGAGAATATGGTAGAGTTCCTTTTCCATACTCTCCCGACCTACCTATCCCTCATCCTCCTATACACCTAAGGGGAAACCCACCTAAGCTAAATGCATCTTTGTTTACTAAATGGCAATCTTCTATGAGATCTTATGTGAACAGTGCATCTATCGAGCTTTGGAGGATCATTGAGGAAGGATACCTAGCCGTGGATGAATCCAACAAGACAAGAGAGAGGTGGTTGATTGTCAACTAAATGCCACCGCTCTTGATTTGATCCGAGATGCCGTGGGAGATGATGATTTGCCTCACATCGAACATTGCACCACCGCCAAAGAAGCTTGGAATTGTCTCATTGAGTGTTCGTTGGAAATGATAGCATGAGGAGAAACCGATTTGAGGAGATGAGCAACAAGGCCGAAGGGTTCTTCATGGAAGATGGAGAAGACCACGAGCAAATGTATCGAAGACTCAAGGCCCTTGCCAATGCCTATAGAGATCTTGGTGTGCCCCTTGTGAATGATGCTTGGATCAAGAGGAAGTATGTGAATGCTCTCTTGCCCTTTGAACCGGCCGACTTGAAGAGTCTCCAAGGAAGGCACAACTTTCCACAATTGACCTCCAATGAAGTCATGCAAGAGATGCAATCTTTCAAAGTTCAAGCCAAAATTGCACAAGACTCTCGTGCCCGAGCTATTGGAATGCAACAAGGAGCTTCACTTGCTTTGAAGGCCAAGGTAGTGGAACACAATGAAGATCAAGATTGTGAAGATGTGTCCTCATGGACCCCGAAGAACTCAAGATTGCTCATAGAGACTATGTGGCTCTTGCGGCAAGGACCTTTTGGAAGAACCCATCCAAAGCTAAAGCTCAAGTGGAGCAAAAGTTCAAATCTAGTGGTTACAAGGAGGGCAACCCAAAAATGAAGACTTGCTTCAATTGCCAAGATAGATATCACTATGTTGCCGAGTGCCCTATGAGAACCGTGAAGAACATGGAGGAAGGCTCATTCTCAAGAATGCCTCAAAGTCCCCTAGCAAGAAACCTTTCTTCAAGAAGAACTTCCCAACAAGAAGTCACCTTCAAGAATGGTGTTGGTGACAAGAGAGGAGTACATGTCCGTGGATGAAGAAGACGAAGAAGAAACCACAAGTGAAGTTGCCGCTATTGCCATTACTTCATCAACATCACCTTCTCTCTTTGAATCCCCCAATGAGAACATTCCCATCCAATCCGCCAAGTGTTCATGGCCAAGGCCACCGAGGTATCATCTTCTTCCACTCCAAGACTAAATGAAATGGATGATCTTATTAGTCTTAGAATAAAGGAAGAAAATGTTGCTTTGGATCGTTTCATGACTAACTTGCAAGGTGAAGCCAAGACACGCTTTGAGCTCTTATGAGCGATTATGGGATGCACAAGATCTTCTTGAGGAGAAGGGGAGACTTGAAAGAGAATATGCTAACGACATTGCCGCTCTCACCGTGGCTCTTGAGGAAGAGCATGAGCTTCGTGTCTCTCTTGAAGAGAAACTTGAAAATCTTGATGAGTCACAAAATGCAATTTTCTCAAATCATTAAAGAACGTGACCATGCTATTGCAAAATATAAGCTTTACAAGAAAGAAAGGTTGAATTTGGTGTTGGTCATGATAGACTAACCGAGGAGCTAGAGAAGCCACCAAGGCTCACAAGGCCTTGGAGAGTGAACACTCTATCCTCACAAGTCTTTTGAACAACTTCAAATTCAATCATCTAAAACTAATGTTCCTAGTTCCTCTACTACTTCTTGTGATCATGCAAATGTTATTGAGGAAAATGCTAGGTTGAAGGCGAACTTGCCAAGGCCTCTAGTTCCCAAAGTAAGCCTCTTGATGATCTTTTGCAAATGCAAAAGCCACACATTGGGAAAGAGGGTCTTGGTTATGTTGCCAAGAAGAAGAAGAAGAAGAAGAAGAAGAAGGCCAAGCCCGCACAAGCAAAGAAGTCTACCATTGCGAGTGGTGATGCTACAAGGAGCAAAACCACTCGTAATGACTTTGCGGGAATTGCTAACCCTCACTATATTCTTTATGTTGATTATTATGGTGATGTTTATGCAAAATATGTTGGTCCCTATGATGGATATGTTGCTAGAGCTATTTGGGTTCCTAAGACCCTTGTTGCTAACCAAAGAGGACCCATTGCAAGATGGGTACCTAAAACCAAGCAATGATTTTTGTAGGACTATGCTTCCGGTGGGTCGAAATGGGTGATTGATAGTGGATGCACAAGTCATATGACCGGAAGCAAGGAGATCATGACGGAGTTGAGACCAAATTCAAATCACTCAACCGTCACTTTGGAGATAATCTAAAGCGGAGGTAAAGGGCCTCGGCAAGGTGGTAGTAGCAAGGGATATCACCCTTGTGAATGTCATGCTTGTTGAGTCCCTCGGTTACAATTTACTTTCCGTTCGTGCCGTTAATAAGATGGGTTTTGCCGTTCACTTTGATATTGATATTGTGGTACTCATGTGGAGCAAGACTCTAAAGGTCGCTTACGTTGGGTATGTCGAAAATGAGTTGTTTGTGGTGGACTTTTCGGAGTCAACCAACTCTCAAGCGATGTGCTTATTCGGAAAGGCCGACGTGGGGTGGTTGTGGCATCGCCGCTTGTCCCATGTCAATATGAGAACTTTGCAAAGTCTTCACAAGGGTGGCCACATTCTTGGACTAAAAGAGAATGTTTCTTTTTCTAGAGATCGTCTTTGTAGGGCTTGTGTTGAAGGAAAGATGCATGATTCTCCCACCCAAGCAAGACCATCATTTCATCAACAAGGATATTGGAACTTCTTCATGTTGATCTCTTTGGTGCGTGCCTCAACCTAGTCTTGGTGGGAAGAAGTATTGTTTGGTGATTGTTGATGACTATTCAAGATTTACATGGGTTTATTTCTTCAAGTCGAAGAGTGAGACCCAACAAGCCGTCATCGACTTCTCCAATGAAGTCAACGTCAACACAATGTTCCATATTGGCCATTAGAAGTGACAATGGCTCCGAGTTCAAGAACTACACCCTAAATGAGTTTCTTAGTGAAGAGGGAATTCGTCATCAATATTCCGCTGCGTATACCCCTCAACAAAATGGTGTAGCCGAGAGGAAGAACCGGACCCTTATGGATATGGCAAGGTCTATGTTGGCGGAGTTCAAGACTCCACTTTTCTTGTGGGCCGAGGCCATCTCCACGGCATGTCACTCATCAAACCGGCTCTACTTCCGCACGGGAAAGAAGTTCACTCCATATGAAATGCTTACCGGCAACAAGCCCAATATTTCCTACTACCGGGTGTTCGGTTGTAAGTGTTTCTATAAGATCAAAGGTTATCGTTTATCTAAATTTGAGTCTAAGGCTTTAGAGGGTACTTTTGTTGGTTACGGTGCCGAATCCCACACTTATAGAATCTACGACAAGTCCTTCGGGATCGTTGTAGAATCTTGTAGTGTGGAGTTCGATGAGAATGACGGCTCCCAAGTGGCGCAATTTCATGTTCGTGATGTAGATGATGAGGAACCTCAAGATGCAATAAGGCGGATGGGCGTGGGATTCTTTCGCCCAATCGAGATCCACCATGAGGCGCCTCAAGAAGGACCAAGCTCCACCCATGTGGAGCATACATCATCACAAGTGGAACCGCACCATCCGGTGGAGCAAATGATGCACCTAGCCAAGAACAAGTTCAAGACCCTCCTCATGTTGATCAAGTTGCTACGCAAGAACCAAGTTCTCCAATTGTTGATGCTAGCCATGATCAAGACCAAGGTCCATCCTCTCCTTCTAGTGATGAAGGTGTGCACATTGAAGACCAAGGTCATCATTCCGGTCAAGACGGGGACACAAATGATCAAGATGATCAAGAGATTATTCCTCGATCCAATGAGGATATCGAAGCCCGTCGTCAAGCTAGAGTTGCAAGAACCATGGAGAAAGAGAACATGACCTCAAAATATTATTGGTGACTTGAAAAGGAATGTTGTCACAAGAAGACAATGTGCAAACTTTAGTGAACATCAAGCACACATCTCCGTGGTGGAACCAAAGAAAGTCTTTGAAGCTATTGAAGATCCGGATTGGTTGAATGCAATGCATGAAGAGCTCAACAACTTCAAGCGCAACAAAGTGTGGAAGTTAGTTGAGAAGCCAAAGGAGTGCCGCAATGTTATAGGCACTAAGTGGATATTCAAGAACAAGCAAGATGAACATGGCATGGTGGTGAGGAACAAGGCAAGATTGGTGGCTCAAGGGTACTCTCAAGTTGAAGGCATTGATTTTGGAGAGACCTATGCTCCCGTGGCTCGCCTTGAGTCCATCCGTATCCTCCTTGCATATGCATCACATCATAATTTTAAATTGCAACAAATGGATGTGAAAAGTGCTTTTCTAAATGGTCCACTTAAAGAGTTAGTATATGTTAAGCAACCACCGGGTTTTGAGGATCCCAAACTCCCTAACCATGTCTACAAGCTCGATAAGGCGCTCTATGGACTTAAACAAGCTCCACGTGCATGGTATGAGCACCTTAGAGAGCTTCTAGTAGACCGTGGATTTGAGGTTGGAAAAATCGATCCCACTCTCTTTACCAAGAGGTAAAAGGGGAGCTTTTCATATGCCAACTCTATGTGGATGATATTATCTTTGGCTCAACTAACAAAGCTTTCAATGATGAATTTTCAAAGCTTATGACCGATAGGTTTGAGATGTCCATGATGGGAGAGTTGAAGTTCTTCTTGGTTTTGAGATCAAGCAATTGAGAGGAGGGACTTTCATCTCTCAAACCAAATATCCAAGACATGCTCAAGAGATTTGATATGAAGATGCTAAGGAGAAGAGCACCCAATGGACACCAAATGTCATCTACAACTTAACCCAAAGGGTATAGATGTCGATCAAAAGGTATACCGTTCCATGATTGGTTCTTTGCTCTATCTTTGTGCATCTAGACCCGATATTGTGTTGAGTGTAGGGGTGTGTGCAAGGTACCAAGCCGCTCCTAAAGAAAGCCACATGGTGGCGGTCAAAAGAATCCTTCGATATTTGATTCATACCCCAAAGTTTGGTTTGTGGTACCCCAAGGACAAGGTTTTCTCTCTTCGTGGGTACACGGACTCGGATTGGGCCGGTGATCATGATGATAGGAAGTCAACTTCCGGGGCTTGCCAATTTCTTGGTGGTTCCTTGGTGAGTTGGTCTTCCAAGAAAAAATTGTATATCTCTCTCCACCGCCGAAGCCGAGTATGTGGGCCGCAAGTGCATGCACCCAATTGTTATGGATGAGGCAAACTTTAAAGGAATACGGTGTCAATTGTGACAAAGTGCCTCTTTTATGTGACAATGAAAGTGCTATCAAGATTGCTCACAACCCGGTGCAACATTCAAGAACCAAGCATATTGAGATTCGTCATCATTTCATTCGAGATCATGTTGCCCGTGGTGATATTGAGCTAGGCCATGTTCCCACAAGAGACCAACTTCGATATATTCACGAAGCCACTTGATGAAGCAAGATTCACTTTCTTGAGGAATGAGCTAAATATCGTAGATTCAAGGAGCTTGGCTTGACTATTTTGCATACACACCTATGTCTTGACTATTTATTGTGTTTAGGTGTAGGCATGGACATAGGGGAGTGCGGTCCTAATACATTGGACTATCCCTCCCCCCATTATGCCGATAGTAAGACCTCATTTGCCTCTCTACTTTCATTTATTGAAATTGTGAGCTTAAATGACGAGTGTTGGTTGTGAACCCAAGATACATCTTCGCGGTGTCACGCCATAAACTCATACATGGTGGCCTAGGCCACCGCCCTCCTCTTTGTGAGGAGTTGGTTCTTATTCAGATTTATTTGGATTCATTTGGGTTTTTCTAGATCTTTGCTTTTCTTTTAGGAGAAACACTTGGAATTGGCCTTTATTTTTTATCTTGCAATTTCCAAGTGCGTATCCCACCATCAGTGACAATGCTCTCAACCTAAGCCAAATCTTATCTCAAAACTTGCTCCTCTTGCAATCATACATGTCCCACACAAAACCTGGCAGTTTTGGTCTGGAGGGGCCAGAGACTCCGGTGTGAGAACACCGGAGACTCCGGTCTGGACAGAGTCTCCGTAGTAAACACCGGAAACTCCAGCCTGGCCGGAGACTCCGGTCCCGGCAGTTCCGCAGGAGTCTATAGGGAGTCGGGGTGGGAGTTGATTCCACAACTCACCACTCACCCCCGACCCCCAAACCTCCTCTTGCCGCCGCCTCCACTCCGGGCTGCTGCTCCAGCCGTCTCCACCGCCGGAATCCGTCGAGCCACCGGCCTCCTCCACCTCTCCAACGTCGGGGACCTTCCTCCCCTCCGTTTGGGCTCCACCATGAAGGCCAAGGGTATTCCTCTCTCTCCTCCTCTAGGGTTTCATCCTAGATGTAGTTTTGAGAGTAGATCTTGTGGTACTTCTTGGTGTAGAATCTATATGCCGGCACTATACTCTCCTGGAACAATTTGTGAGCACTTTACACCAAACTTTGATCTACATCGCAGTTTCCAGCCTTAGGGCCGGAGACACCGGTCCTGACAGACCGAAGACTCCGATGTGGCCGGAGACTCCGGCTCCTAAGACCGAAAACTCCGGTGTAGATCACTCTTTCGTGCCCAGTTTTCTCAAATTGCTCTTTCGTTGGATTCCCTGGGCATGTATGCTTACCTCCTTGCTTCCTATCTACTCCTGTTTCACAGATAACAAGAGGTATCATTCGGGCTCATCATCATCCAACCCCAAGAAAGCACAAAAGAAGTCAGGAAGAGATTATTTGGACTATGATGAAGCGCAAGATAAGTATGTGCAACATGGTGTTGCAAAGCAACAAAATCCAGCTGATGCAAAAAAGGCTAGGGAGGAGGCTGCTCTCATTCGAGAAGAAAGGGCCAAGAAGGCCAAGTTTGACAACTTGACCACCGTGACCGATTTGAACAAAGAGGACTACAGAACCATGAGGAGGCAGAAATTCTATGACATGCCCAACAACTCAACCGATGGTCACTTTTGGAGAAAGGAGCAAGAGCTCATCAGGAAGGAAATTTATGCTCACTTGGACCCAAAAGCCCTTGTGTGCCCTCAAAAACCTTTGAAGTTTGAAGTGTTGGACAAGAAGCAATACTTTGTGGAGGCAATTTGGGTTGCTAGAAAGCTAGGCCTTGAGAAGCTCATGTCCACCCAACAAGACTTTGATATCGAGATGGTCCAACAATTCTTTGCCACTCTTGTGCTAGGACCGGAGGAGAACACTAAAATGACTTGGATGACGGGTCCTCTCAAGTGTGAAGCAACCTTTGAAGAATTTGGGCAGTTTTTGGGGTATGAGTTCAAAGGAGCTACCACTCCCGTTGGTCGAAGGATGCATGTTGAAGGGATGGAGTACGATAAGAAAATCCTTGCCCCCTTTGTGGCAAAAAGGGAGCCATTGCCACCGCCAGTGGGCTCAAGCCTATCTACAATATTTTTATTCGCATGTTTTGTTGGAGCATTGCACCTCAAGCGGGTAATGTGGATGCTATCCGTGGAGCTCTGTCAACCTCATGCATCATGCTCACAGGACATACCTTGCCGGACCAAATTGTCATGGGGTATGAGATTGATGTGATGGATTATATCAAGTGTGAGATCAACACCACTATTCTTGAGAAGAATAATCCTATGTATGTGCCATATGTCATGAAGCTTATTCTCAACAAGGTTCCCCAACTCGATCAATCTTGTTTCAAACAACACAAGTATGGAAACCTCCAAGTGCTAGCCATTCATACCACTCCCCATGCCACTTATCAAGAGATAGAGGCGGAAGAAGCTCCAAGGGCAAGAAGGAAGAATGCCACTCCCCCCCTCACGGGCTGGTGGAGGAAAAGAGAGAGTCAACAACGAAGTGAAGCACCTCTCGTGGTGGCAAAAGACGATGATGTGTTTGGGGCTTGCCACCCACAAGGAAAAATTATGAGGATTATGTTGAGAGGAAGCACATCCTTTCCAACCAACACAAGATTTTCAAAGAATTGCGCAAGAGCAATAACGATGGTAGGACCCCTCCTCGCCCAGAAAGTACCCCCGCGTCACCGGAGTCCGATACTACTCTTCCTCTTGCGGAATGGAATGTGGATCACTTACCTTGGGGTGACTATGAAGATGTTTCCTCCTTGCCCTCTTCTTCTCGCAACACCGACAAGGCTCCTATGCGCTATGAAGATGAAGATGAAGATGAAGATGAAGATGAGGATGAGGATGTGGATGAGAATGAAGAGTATGATGAGGAGGAGACCCAAGAAGCAAGTGGTGATGATGCCGACGATGATGAAGAGGATGAGTGATCTCCTTGGGACACGTTAGCATCGCTCTTATCCCTTTTCGGCGTTTCGATACCAAAGGGGGAGAAGTAGTTCTATTAGGCTCTCACCGTGGGATTTGCAAGGGTTCGGGCACAAGCATGCTCTTTTATCATTTCTTTAGAGCTTGTGTCCATTTATCTTAGGTTGTCGAACTATTTGCTTTGCTTTGATATTTGTGTGAGACTATGTTTTATTTATGGTGTGACTTGTGGACTTCTTATTATCTATGGTTGAGATATGATGTATTGTGCAATGGTTTACTCTAGTCTATCTCTAAACTATTATGCACAAGGTATGGCTTCAATTACATATCTCAATCCTTTTATCTTGTCATGTCTCTCGCTTATGCAAATATATCTTGTTTCCATATTGTTGATGGAGTTGCTCTAAATCTATATGTTGTGCATTTGTATTCAAACGCAAATTACTTATATGCACACATTTAGGGGGAGCCACTCATTTTTTTGGAAACATGTAAATTTGTTTTAGTGCCCTATTGCAAATCCTAGTGTTGTCATCTAACACCAAAAAGGGGGAGATTGAAAGAACATCTCTTAGTGTTTTGTGTGTTAGGCAACAACACTAGGATTACACTAATATATTGTCAAGTGTTTCAGGAATTAGAAGATATTCCTATACTTTGCATCGAAACATTTGTCAGAAAAAAGGAGTTTGCAAAAGATTTGTCTAGGCCGGAGTCTCCGCCCTCAGGGGTGCTCAGGGGCTGGAGTCTCCGCCCATCAAGTTTTGGTGCGCAAAGGTCCACAGGACGACACTCTCTGTTGGGGGGTTCGGAAGTACCCCGGAGTCTGCGCCCTCTCCAGGTCTGGAGTCTTCGCCCAGGCCGGAGTCTCCGGCCCTCCTGGGCCGAAGTCTCTGGTGTTAATTGTCTGCAATGGCTACATTTTGGGGAGGGGTATAAATACCTCTCCACCTACCTCCAGCCAAAGAGCTTGTCCAGAATTGAAGTCCACCATTATGGCAAGCTCAAGAATCACTAGATCTCCCAATCCCTCCACCCAAACTCGTTGATCTTTGGAGGATTGAAGGAGAAGGCCCTTGCTTGCTACTTTTGTGTAGCAGATTCGTGGTGCTTGGGAGCCCCCAATCCTTTTGTGGGTTGAGCCTCAAGTTGTTGTAAGGGCTTCGGATCTCGCCTTGAAGGATTCCGATAGTGGAAGGTGAACCGAGCTTTTGGGCAAGGTTCATCGGAGAATAGGGTGAAGCCATTTGTGACGTTTGAGTTTGAAACTCACACCCCTCCAACGAGACGTACTCCCCTAAAAAGGAGGAACTCGGGAATACATCCTTGTCTCCGCATGCTTCCCGTTCGGTTAGTCCTTGCACTCTAGTTATTACTTGTATCTTGCCTTGTGTAGCGTTAACTTGTCATATAGGTAAATTCACTGTAGTTGTATATCTAGAGAATTGACCTTTGTGTCAAGCCATACCGATCCTTTCACCAGCGAGTCCAAAAGTCAACACAGGCAACCAAACACGCCCTATAAGATCTCGAGCGCCAGCCGGTTAGGACATAGTACATGGCCATCATGCATGACACGAAAACTTGGCGCCCAAACACCCGATGGATCCAAGTTCCAACGCGGGAAACGCATGCAGCGCGATGATGATGTTGGTAAGTCAAAGGCGCCCCCTGATGAATCTTGCCGAGCCACACGGAATATAAAAATCTAAACCTCATCGACACTTTGCTCTCTTGTTTGGTTGGAGTTAATTAAAGATAGGAATGATATAGAGCTTGTGACATAAACTCGTCATCTTTATTTTCGAATAGGAGACATGAACTCATCTGAATGTTGGTTAGAGAAAATGAGCATTTGAAAAGGATTAATTAGGCATGTGAATTGATAACAGGGAAGGATGGAAATTGGGAGGAAATGGTATTCCTTCTAATCCTAGTAAGTTTTCCGTAACAAAAAAACATAAGAAATTTATACCCACACATAATTTCTATCAAATGCCAAGCATAAATTGCGACTAAAACTACACATCCCAAGTCTAATATTTCTGTGGCTCCATCCTCTAAGTGATTGCTCCTCCTTACTACTCCCCCCGGTCTGTAATTAGTGTCGGGACGTGAGCAGTACTTTGTACTAGCTTAGTACATCCTCCGCGACACTTAATTCGGACTGGATGTAGTATCAAAAAAGAACATAGAGCATGTTTGGTTTATACATAACTCTACCACAACTAACCTTAGCTTGCCACAAAAGCAGTGCTGGAGCCAGGAATTATGTTGATGGTGTGCGGACTTAAAAAAAATCTCGACATTATAGGTGTGTAATAAAAATTTGCCGAAAGAAACGTTGCAAATAGCTCAATCAAGTACTACCACATTATAGTTCACTAAATTTGGACAACAACTTAGTCTAGGACACACGGACCACATAAGAGTAGAATGTGACAAGCCACAACGATGGTGAAAACAACACACATACAGAAATTTTTGGTCACGCCTAATCTTAGGAGTGTAATTTTTTTTGTCAAAAGTGGCCCTGGCGGCAAAGCGACATGTGTCCTCCCGCCATCTGGGATGGCGGGAAGTCTCCTGCGGCGACACGTGGCACTTTTCGCCAGCTGGAGTGGCGGGAGGTGTGGGGTCAGCACGACGAGGCGCAGACTGGTGCTCTGTGTCAACGGACTTCCCGCCACTTGGTACGGCGGGAGGAGACTTCCCTCCACGTGGTATGGCTGGAAGAGACTTCCCGCTATCTCAGATGGTGGGAGGACACGTGTCGCTTCCCTATCTTTCCGTCACGACCATTTTTGACAAATAAATTCGGAGGGGCTACTTTTGACAATTGCATTGGACATGGGGCTATATTTGTAAAAAAATCGGTAAATGACCATCTGACATGGGGGAGTGTATCGGAGGTGGTCGCTGGGATGTGCAGCAGGTGGATCTTCAGCTTGTCCGACACCATCCATAGTGAGAGCGACACCATCTTTTATTTCTCCCCTTTTAGATGTTGTTAGTTCCTTCTTTATGCAGCCCCCACTCCATTATTCACAAGCCAAATCTCAATTCATTATGTATTTGGGCACAGAGAAAAGGCACCGAAAGGCGAAAAGGTAGTCACGAAAGCTTTTTTAGTGCATCCAAAACATAGGTTGACCCGTGTGAATATTTTAAGAGCTCCATGTAAATGGTAATGGAAAATGTGGGAACAAGTTAGTCAGATAGGTCACTTCCATAGTTCCCGTGCCGCTCGCGTGTCCCTCTGCTACAGTTGAGAGAGACGACACCGAGGCGAACTCGCGTCTTCAAGAACTCGCCGGCGATTTCGCCGCTCCCCTCCGCCTCCGGTCGCCGCTCCGGCACCGGGAGGCGGGGGGGGGGGGGGGGGGAGCTCCGTTTCTCGCCGCGGGTGTAGTTTAGGTTGTAGTGTAGGTGTGAGTGCCCGGGCGGCGCCGTCGAGGACGGAGACGATGGCGTCGGTGTGGGGCTTGGTCCTCCCCCTCCTTCCCCGTTCCGGCGTCGCCGGGGAGGCAGTGGAGGTTGTTCGTCAGGCGCGGATCTCCCGCTGTGATCCTCTGGCCGGCCGTGGAGGCGAGGGGTGGAGCCGGTGGGGTCGGTGCTCTGTTTTTGGTGCAGGTGGGCTGGGTGGTCTTCTTCTTCGATGCGTCTGCTTCGGCTGGCCATGGTGGTGAAGCGAGTAGGACCTGGAGACGGTGCGGTGCGGGCGGGCGTGGTCGGCGCGGCGTCGGTGGGGAGTTGGGTGGTGCTGGAGTTGCGGAGCTTTGGCCGTGGTCTTTCATGGAGCCCAGATTCCGTCGCGGAGCGGCGGATGGATCTTGCGGTCGTCTTCCTCTGGTGGTGGCTCCTCTTCTCCGGCGGGTTGCGGTACAGCGGCGCCGGCGTTGGTTAGGTTTCTCGGGAGAGCGGTGGTGGACCTGATCGTGTTTGTTCTAGGGTGCTCGGGGGTGCTTTGTGCATTTTGCAGGGTCCTTCTGTAATTTCTTTTACTTCTTGGACTTCTTTGTAATCTGTACTGAGTATGCTGATTTATGGATCGGGTCCTTTTCCTCAAAAAAAAGTTAGTCCGATAGGTCATAACATAATCAAACTTCATTCAATGTCCAATTGAAATTTGAAATTATAAGGGGGAGGGGAGCCACACGGATTTGGTGGACATGAGTCTATGTGAACCCTGATGAATGGTATAATCGATAAAAGTACTAAAAAATACGGCATAAATCATATGTGTATAGAATGTATATAGATATGTGTATTCAAGTTTGAAAGTAAAATGCAAAAGTATGTAATTTTGCAAAAACAAAACGTCCAAGGAAAGTACAGTGACCACCATTTTACGGTGCAAAAAATAGAAAGTTCCATTTTCTCTTTTTTATTGTAGACCACATAAGATCGTATTTTTTTCTTGAAACCTTGCACAAGTAACAAGGCAATATGTATGTAAGTGATTTATTTCAAAAAAATCTTGAAAATACGATTTTGAGAATTCTTGAAATTCAGGTTCAGGTGGACCCATATTTCACTGGGTATTTTCAGCGAGATGTAGCTTTATATTAGCCTCTTTCTTTATGTACTTTCCTTTCAAAATTACAAAATATACAATAAATTTGAATTTGAAAATGACTAATAATGCTTTAGTGTCGACATTTCTTTCTGGAATTTCCCTGATGATTTGCTTGTGTTTCCAAACACCAAGACACGGTCACAGTGTAACCTGTCTTCACCACGAAGGAAGGATGCAGACCACATATAGGCAGCAGAGGTCCATCAATTCAGGGGCCTTCATATCTTCCCCAGACAGAAACAAAAATGATTTCCCAAACAGAACAAACACTCGAGTTCATGAGCTCACGCGTGTCCAAAATGAACTGTTTTACCACAGCTGCAGATCCCTTATCATGTCAGATAAACCACCCAAGAATTAGGAGACAGGTGTCACAGTCCAAATCAAGGCCAGGCCAGTGCTGGGAAGTAGCAAAATGCAAAACGATGGCCAGCACATTGTGGAAGGTTGCTCACAAGAGAGCAAACACAGGCAGCCCCAGCCACTGCTAAAATGCACTATTTGGAGATCTCACAGGTAGCACATCCTTTTCCATGGCGATAAGTGTACCGGACCCATGGACCAAACCAGCAAGGCGCGGCCATCTGGTTCCTTTCTAGTGTTATCAGTTAGCACCCCTTTTGACAAGATCACTGGTAGATCTTGACGTGTGTCGGCATACCGCGACGAAACCAACCGTTCAGGTGTACCATCGGATCCAGTTGCTTTCATCGCCCCGTGACTGACATACCATATCAATTTCAGTTTAAGATCAGAAGTTCAGAACACAGCTACCAAATATATGAGAAAATGACTCTCATTGGATGCACGCAACAAGAGCATCAGGGAAACAAACAATTAATTGACCTAGCATTCATGTTGTACCAACAATTCCGGAACTATAGATCTCAAAAAGAACTCAGCCTGTAACGGCAGCTGTGGAAGCCGGTATACGGGGGGATAGGGTAGGGACACTGCAGGTGGGAGGGGGAAATGCCTCTAGGCTCTGAAGCAACTAAGCCTTTCACGCACCATTGCCGCAGCAAGTTTGCATCTGAAGCTACTAAGCTATATAGCAAAAATGGCAATGGAGCTGTAAAATTGAGAATCACCTAACGGTTCCATCTGTGACCTGTGTTAAGAGCCTCAAAGATCCGGAAACAATCTTCTACGAAGAATAAGTTACTCCCCATTGACAAAGCTTTTACTGTCGTAGTACTTCTTCTCGCTGGCTTCCTTCTTCTCATTCCGCTTCTGCACAAAGCAACACCACATGCCAAATATGAATAAACACACCAAATAAGTGGACCAGAATAAATGCAGACCATATCAATCCCCACACCAAAGAACATGTTGTTGAGCATAGTTATTGCAGGAAATATTGGTCCCAGGGAGACAGACAAATATTAAATGCTACATATCCAGAAGTATTTACTCAGGCAGAAATACAGCACCATAAACATCAGTAGAAAATGACTCCTGTATGCACAACATTGATATGAAGAGGCCAAAAGGAAAACCATATTTGCACAGACAGGAACATATAGCGTAGAACTGCATACAGCACATGGAGGACCAAAACTCCACCCAACAATCTAATCCAATATCAGGGTAGTTACCTGGTAGGCTTCATGGTTAGACACTATTCTCCTTATAATAGTACTAGTGGTGATGTCCAAAGGGCTCTCCAGCTTATGATAAATGCCCAGAGCAATTGGAACAGCATATGGATTTGAATCATCCTGATAAGTGCACAAGTGACAATATTAAATTATCAAGGTTCAACACTTGCACATTCCAAGAAAAGGACAGCTTAATTACCTCTATATAGTCCATGTTCTCAGCTATAGTTCCATGAACAACCAATGAAATATTAAAAGTGGTAATCTGCACAAAAAGGAAAAGTTAGAGAACTCCTGACACACGCCACATACACATGATCTTATTGACAACAAAAATTTGCAGCTGGTGGTTTCTAAATGATCCTGGATATCAATACATAAGGTTAGACAATATGTTATACAGGTGAAACCATATGAAGTAGATTGTATTTGGTGAAAAAAGGCTTGATTGTTTTACGTACAATGATTACAGGTTAGGTGCCTTCGATGTCGTGATTCAATGCAACCAGTGTGGACAAACTGAGAACACTGATCAAGTCATCACTGAGCACAGTGACCAAATTATGTCAGTGTACTACTGTTCTATTACTGAGGAATGCCTTAGACTGGAATAGGATTCCGAAGTTAACAGCTTCGCAGAACCTAGTGGTTAATCGTGGTTGGAATTGCAGCTTAGCAAGGGGCAATGCGAGCAACCAAAAACACAATTTGTTTTCAAAGCAATACGCTAGGTCAGAATTACTTAATGAAGATCAAGCTAGAGATGAGACAAAGGATACTGGAAAAGCTAGAGGTTATCGAAGGCTATCGATCTGTCTCAATAAAAATGATAGGCTATGGAAACCTGCTCTCTGTTGACTTCCTTGTTACGTTATCTCTATTGATTTCATTGTTATGTTTTATTTTGCAGTGAACTAACTTTCAAACTTGCCTATTATTATACTATGTAGGGTACCGCTGTTTTACACAGATGTTTTCTGGCACATCATTTTGAAGTTCGGACGGTTGTCGCCTATGAGTGCAGGCCCTGCTCCTTAAGTGATTGTGTGACTTGTAAGTAACTTATTTCAAACTTCCACGAAAGATAGGTCAAGGCCTTTATATCTAACATTAATAGCAAGTGAATCATCACTTAAATAGTTAAATGCATAGTGGACCTAGGAGAGCTGATGGGCCTAGATACCTAAGCTCAGACCTAGCTTACTCTAAACTATAATCTGGAACTAAGTCAGGGCATACATTTAGTGAATTTAATGGTGGTATAAAAACAAGATTTATGCACTCCTCCATGGTCTTACGATTTCCTATGTGCATAGATCCGTGAGAAGTGCAAGTCAGCCCATATTTTTACCTAATTTAATACTGGATTTGAAATTAGGCTTTTACTGGTACACCACAAATGCCTTATCAGCAATCATTTTTTTACTACAACTATACAATGTCATGGTTAAGAGTCAAATAGAAAGCACACCATGTCTTTTGAAATGTCCCATGGAGCACCAATGATCACTTCATCAACATAACGGCATGCCAAAACACTCAAACTTCTTTCGTGGAGATTCATGATTGGGCGATGTGGTCCTCGAGTTGAACTGAAGCATGAACGTCAAAATAAAGAATGTTATGTTAAGACAATTGAGTAGAGAAGTTATGCTTTACAACAGTGTCATTCTGAGTCTCACCTATAATCTAAGATTGTTGAAAACCCGAATGAACTTTATAAGCATTGTAATGACAGGACAAAAGGAGATGAAACCATCGTATTTACCTTATGGTCTGATCTGTGTGGATACCCACAAGTAAAAAATCACCAAGCCCTCGAGCAAGTCGCAAGATCTACACAGAGAAAACTATGAAGACACGAAAGTATGAATTTGTTGTGTACATATAGTACATGGCCCAGCCCACCCATCACCAAGTTAAGGAGAGAACCCCCGTGAAGTTTATCACTTAAATTAGGAAGATGTCTTTTAGCTTAAGCACTATGCCAACTAGTGATAACATCTATGATTTGTTACTTAAATTGGATTGTTAAGCTTCTATAGAAAGAGGACCCCTATGAGGAATAAAGCAAGCAAGAATAAGAAGAACATTTACCTCGACGTGTCCAGCATGGAACAGATCAAATGCACCGTCTATGTAAACTATCCGAGAATCTGGTCCTGGACCCTGCATTGGTAAAGCTTAGTCAACAGAAAAGGAAATAAGTTGAGAAAAGAAGAACCTTTAATTTATCTAGTAGAATAGCAAAAACTATCACTGGCTTACAAGAAATATGAACTATATTCAACTGGATTTTACAATTACAAAGTGAATATAAAGCTTACAAGCATAGTAAGTAAAGGATATGCAAACATTTATTATTTGTGACTATCACCTCTCAACTCAAAGACACTCAACCCCTCTACCGGCAATCAAATGGAACTGACAAATTAATGAAGCGCACTGCACGAATAAATCCCTCTCTCAGGTCCTGATTCTTGCCTAGTAAGTTCACCAACACCAAAAGCTTCATATTTTACGAAGCAGAAACATTTGTCAGCGCAAGTTTCTATCAAAGATTCACAGACAAACCTCTACCTAGGTAAAACCTGCAGACAAAGGAACTGTCTTTGCATAGAGATTATCATAGTGTAGACACCTCAAACTAGCTTCTATCAGAATTACTCCCTCCGTTCCAAATTAGATGACTTCGGTACATCCACATTTGAACAAATGGAAGTCATCTAATTTGGAACGGAGGGAGTAGGTGCTAACCACGCTATAGAGGCTGGTGGGATATTCACTGCTCAAAATAAATGATGTATTATGCATGAGAAACTCTGAACCTGCAGAAGTTATACCCGGCTATTTGAGAACTGCACTATTCGCCGAGATGTAGGAAGAAAATGAGCTATTTTTGTTCCATTTCCAGATCCACTATGATCAATATTCTGACCATGCCCATGACTGAACTGTCTTTGCAGTGAAGAGTGGTTCTGATTATCAGAAGCTGGTCTCTCTCTAACACAAAGCAGCATTCTTCCTGCAATGAAGATAGAACATGCTCAAGACGACAGTAAAATCTTTTTACCACCACAAATAGATTCTTAGTAGAAATGACAGACTTGTTGGTTCCCAATGTAAATTGTAATCCATACTGTCCTGGCTAAAAAATGGATATAGCAACAATTTTACAGTGCACATGGTGGAGCAACAATATAGAGTCTGGACGACAGATATGACACTACTGTCAAGTTCTTTCTTAAAGTGGCATATCAGGAGAAACCAGGTAAGAAAATCTGGTGAGCAGAGAGCTTGTCAACAAACAGCTTTCTGGTTGACCTAGACCCAACTGCAATAGTGGAGATCATTGTGAGTATGAGATTTAGGCATCAGAGAAGGGTTGTAACTAAGAACTGAAATCAAGATATTCCATTGTGGTAAAAGTTTCAAACTTCAAGTTCAGTACGGCAATTATAACTTTAGTATCTAAGACATAAAAAGGCAGAATCAATACCAACAATGTCTGTTGTCGACACTCCTTCGGTTCTTTTAATCTGCTTATATCGGCCAGCCTTTTTGGCGAGGGCATATGCGTCAGTACCATCAGGGAGCAGGCAAGGATCATCACCATGGATAATGTAATCAATATTATACTCATTGAAGAGCTTGTTCATGAAATCTTCAGTTATGGCATATGGTGCATCTGGAATGACATCGTCCACCCATTTGACAGCACGGACCATTTCCATTCTGTATTACCCAGAAAAAGGACACATTAGGAAAAAGAAACTCGTGCTAAACACAACAGAAATTTACGGATTGATACCATAACGCATCCACATAACAAAAAGTACGATGCCGAAAATCCCATATGGCCTGACCTAAACTACGTTAATTGCATAGTCTGGCCTTGCAAACTAACTACAATCAGAGCACAAAGAAGCACATGAAAAGTTCCCAATGCTACAGATTGCAGAAACATTCCAGAAACAGGAGTAGGCACAGTGACTCCTGAAAGGCTGGCAGTAAATCTTGCTTTACTACACCGATTTTCTAAAATACATTCATGCTGTTTGTGTAAAGTCGGTTCGGCGCCGATTTTCTACAATTACATTCATGCAATCTGAGGAAATTCGTCTATATTACTACCAATCAGCGGAGCAATGCACGCATACCACATAGACCTTATAAAATTAAACGCACAAGATCATCAGCTGGTTAGTGGGTCCAGCATAAGTGAACATTTCTAGAGTTATCAAATACCTGACCCGATTAACCAATCTCAGATCCAGCCAGGCTATCAACTGGCCAAAACACAATTAACTCCAGAAAGAACTGTAATACAGATTGTACAACTCAAGAAAATGCCTTCAAAAACCTAATCTCCCTAGGATTCTAGGCTTGTGGTGCGTCCACCTCATCTCCCGCTTTAGGGCCCACATGTCTGTGTCTGATGGATGGTGGCTCCGAGCACTCTCATGCGTCCACCTGGTGTGAGCACGTTGGCTCGTTGACGCAGTGAACGTCGGTTCGACCGCATTGTTCCACCGCGTGAAAGACTTCCCTAAAACAAAAAATACTAGGCAGCCCAGCGGTACAGTCCCTACCCATCGACACCACCACCATCGCCTCCTCCTCTCTCCCGTTCCCCATTGCCGCCGCCTCCGTCGCCGGCCGATTCCGGCCGGCTCCGGCGTATCCTCGTGCTGCTGACCACAGCCCCAACACTATCTCCTCCTCCACCTCTCTCGGTTCCATGGCGTGGGACTGCCCATCCGCTGCCACACGATGAACCCTAGCCGCCGGGGATTCCAGCTGGTCGGCGCCGCCTCATACTCTTGCAACGTGACTCCTCCACGGCACCGCCCAGTTGGTGGCCGCTGGTGTGCTCCTTCCGCCGGTCCGACCGCTAGGGTTAGGTCAGGGAAGGGCGGGAGAACACCGCCGCTTCCGCCAGGGTGAAGACTGTCGTCCATTGGGGCCTTGCAGCTAAAGGATGCAGGAGTTCCTGTGGCGGACGGAGTGACGTGTGCACAGGCGGCGCTCGCGGTAACAGCAGCCGGCAAGGCGATGCCATGCGCGGCGGCGGCCTAGGCTACCGGTCTTAAAGTACCGCAGCCGTTGGTCTGGTTGGCGTTCCTGCTGTTCGGCAACCTCCGGGCACGCCGCACGGGGTGTTTTCCGTGAGCTTAGAACCAGCGGTGCAGGGGTCGTGGCTCAGCTGGGACGAGTTCGTCAGGAATATCTGCAACGTCCTGCTCTGAAGGTGACTTGCCTTAATCTGACATTTTGGTGGAACACCGTTCCCTGCTAACATATGTACATGTCTATTTCGATTTCAGATATTGCAGTAAAAGCTCACAGCCTTTAATCTTGTGTTAAAATTTCAACAGCAGTGTCCTATGAGTATATCAATTAGAGCAATCAGAGTGAAAGCACCAGATCCAGATATGCACTATGAGGAAATATCTTTGATACTAGGTTTTTTCAGATTCACAAAACTGGAAGTGTGTAGAAGTGTTTCGCTTGCATATATTTGCTTAGCGCCTATTGCTTTTTTTTCAATTTCTAAGTGCAGACTACTGTCATAGCAACAAGTTTTGATAACTAGATATGGTCAGCTTTAAGGGTGTGATAACATTGTCAATAAATTTGAATTGTATGTATAAAATCATTGTTTAAGGGTGAGGGTTGAATTCTATGAAGCTTGCAAAATCATTTTTGAGCTGTACACTCAATGAGAAACGTCAAAGTCATTGTAGTTCGGATCTTTAACATATGAATTGTCGTTTTATTTTTTAGTTGTCTTACATGATGATTAGCAAAAAAATCACTTCATAAGCAATTCATGTATTTGGTTCATGTATCTTGTTGGAATTTATATTCTCATCATTCACAAAAGATGTACAAGGTGAAAGCCTCACCCCAGCATGGTGATTAATTAGTGCCCCTAAGCTTCCATATTATTTGTTGTTTGTGTTTCCTGTTCGATCTCAATATAGAGGCAAGGAAACATTTTATTTCAAAAGGAATTAGCCTCAGTACTGCATTTATTACTATATAAATAAATTACTTGCATAGGTAGACCAAGCTGATATTAATTTTGCCTTCTCTAGCTTTAGTCTACGTATGAACACCCAAATAAATTGGTAGTTTCAACAAGAAATAAGCTTCTTTGCATTGGTTACAAATAGAATCATGCTCCTTCAGTTGAAGGTAATGTATTTGCGTAATCTGGAGCATGGGTTCGCTGGAGTCCCATGAGTATTGTGTAAGAAATAACACAATTATCTAAAGTCAGTGGAGTTGTTCTCCTAATTCTGTTTCATATTGATCAGATGAATTTGCATTTTTTCCTACGGACTGATGATCTACCTGATGTACGTCTAGCTTAAGTTCTTATCCATTACTTCTCCACTTCTTAAAATTGCAAGGCCACCTTTGCTTCAAAAAAAATGTAGGTTGGTCTATTCACTCCATGTGATCTACTAGGGTAGTGAAAGATTAGGATAGCACAAAAGGTAGGGACCATTATGTTGTTGGAAACTTGCAGAATGCCCCAGGTTTCAGCAGCCTACCACCGTAACATAGAAATATATATCTTGGCCGTTTGACCTTTCTTCTATGATTGTACTGGATTGAGATAATTGTCACTGATGGTAGTTTAGGATATACATGAGAGCATTGGAGAGCTGTCATGGAACCTCTATTTAGCCTGCAATATTTGGGTTGAGTTAAGCATGCCTTGATGATCACACTTCAGATTGAGGTCTAGGTAATTTATTTGCCCATTTCTTTGCAGGATACATAGTTTTCCTGTGTAGTCCTTATTCATATTTTAGAAAGGGTTGGGTGTAGTACTCTGAATTGCATCGTACACAAAAGAAAAGATATTTAGATTGTTTCAGGCCTTGAGATGATTTATGCCTTGGAACAGATATCTTCAGTGCTGCTTTGTTAGCAGTGGAGGAACAGTTATGCGTGGTGCTTGCTAGCTGACAGTTCTGGCGTAAGTCATCCATGTAGAACCATGAGTGTTTTACTGTTGGGAGATTTATTTTGTGGTTGTCTCTTCTGTAATGAGAAACTCTGTTTTTGAGTCGAGCGACGCTTCGACGACTAGTCGATGAGTCGAAATATAAAGTCGACTCACAATCTCGACTCGACTATTTGGTTGAGTCGAACGACTCAGTCGACTAGTCTCGACTAGTCCAGATTTTTGAGTCGAATGCGACTTAAAGTTGGCCCCACCTGTCATGTTTTGGCCAATATTGCTTGCCTAGTTCCCATGAAACCTAGATGCCCCAATTTTTCTTTTCCCCCCGAGCCAAAACAGTTCATGGAAAAGAGGAAGGCCTTGGACACTGTATGGAGATGCCCAGGTTTGTATTATAGACTATTAATAAGTATATAGTTATATACAATTATACATATAATATGGCAATTTTATAATACCTATTGCTAAACGACTCATGTCGACTAGTCTACCATGAGTCTTGACTAGTCACGACTAGTCAAGAGTCGCTACCCCTGAACGACTCGTCGATTCGTCGACTCGAAAACCTTGATGAGAAATGAATGTCTAACATATAGTACATGACTTAGCTGTTTGAAGATTTAACATCAGTTGTTCTTTCCAGGTCCTAAAGGTGGTTTTAATCAAATTACTTAGCTACACCTGAAGACTTCCCTCGAAACTGTATCATCTAACTCTCCGTTATTCATTCAGTACCCGGAGCTAAAGCATCGTGGAAAACTATATCACAAGTGATTGCAGCAAATCCTATTATTTGTGAAGCCTCGACTTGGATAATACATGTGCTTTTTTCCCTTTAATTTAGTAGATATTCTGTTTTACCATGGAGATGATCACTAGAATATATCAATTTTACGTGTTATATAAGTTTGGCTCACACCATCAGAATTGGTCAACATGATGTGTTCTTGCATATTATTGGCTGTTATCCATGGTCTACTTTGATGTGGACCCCACATTCAGTTCGAAGCTGATCTGCATGTCTAGAAATGTTACACTAACTAAGTCGATCTGTATGGTTAGTTGTAAACTAAAGATCAAGCGATATATAATCCTTGTTCATTGTTTGTGTGTCAACAATTTAGCCTTATACAGGACGACGCTACTCTATAGTGAACCTTAACTTGCTACCTTCATCACTCGACAAAATGCAGTGGGTAATATATATGGTTGTTTCTGTTCAGTGATATACAAGATGCTTTGTAACGAAGTAGAGATTTTTTGCACCCGAGCACCAGTGCTCCTGCTACTTTAAACAAATTAAAAAAAATAGATTTAGATGTTTTTAAAAAAAATCTGAAAAACATCATGCATGTTCTCGATGAGGTATCCTATAGGCGTGCAAAAACACAATGCTAAATACTTTATGTTTCGACCTACACAAAAATGACAAATTAACATATCTTATTATAGTTAACAATGTATAGTTTCAAATCTCCTCATTTTTTTTATTTTTGTGTAAACTATACTATAAAGAATTTTGTATAGAAATTTCACACCATTGTAATATACTCCCTCCGTTCCAAAATAGATGACTTTCATTTGTACGTATGTAGACATCTTTTAGTGTGTACATACATCCATATGTGGATATATGGAAGTCAAGTAATTTGGAACGGAGGGAGTACATCATTAAGAACATGCATGATTTGTTTTAGATTTTTTGAACTTTTAAATATTTTTTTGAATTTTTTTAAAGTAGTAGGAGTAGTGAAGCTCGGGTGCAAAAACCCCTTTCCGGAAGAAGCCTCACTATAGCAGGATATGCTTACTATTACCCATTCAAACAAACAAAAAACCATTATTTGTCAGCTATAGTGAAATGGGCGCAGCAAAGCACGCCATCACCTTCTAGTATCATTCATGCAACAAGACAGTACCAATAGTAGTTCCAGTAAACACATTTTAGAGCCATATTCCTTTCAAGATACTAATCACCAAATGAAACAATGTTAACATTCCCAACTGCTGCTGTGTTTTAAATCCACACAAGTCCCAGAACACACATCCAGAATTCAAGCTAAAGAAAGAAACTTTGATGCAAATATGCAACTACTCTACAGTAGCACCTCAATAAAGACATTTATTACATAATAATGACGCCAATATCTGGTTCTGAGTCCTGACAATGAGCAACAACCACAAGTGTTCCCAGCAATTTACATTGTAAGGATTTAATTAGAGGGAGAAGCATCAACCTAAGGGGGGAAATATTACCAATTTGATTCTGTTCTCATTGGAAGAAAATGTTGGTTGGAGCACAAAAGGTGGCAGCAATCTTAATGCATCAAACGCTAGAATTAGGAAGCGATAGGGGATGATGACCTCTCGTGGAGCGGCGTGACGGGTGGACCCTTGTTGGCGGTGATCTCGTCGTCGCTGACGACGCCGACGACGAGCTCGTCCCCGAGCGCCCGCGCCTGGCGCAGCGCGTTGCAGTGGCCGTAGTGCATCATGTCGAAGCAGCCGTCCATGTAGACCCGCACGGGGCGGCGGCGGCGGCGGAACCGCCGGGTGAGGGCCTCGACAGGCGGCAGGGCCGGGGCCGCGGGGCCACCGCCGAGGTGGAGCGCGACCACCGAGGCGCCCAGCACGATGCCGCCGATCACGCAAGCCGCCACCGTCCGCGCGCTGCTGCTCCCCGCATCCATGGGTAAGGTAAGGCAGTACAGACACGCGGGAGTCAGCGCCTCAGCGGGGCTGAGGGGAGAGTGGTCGCCTCCGTTTCTGTGCGCGCGAATTTGCTGTGGGATCTAGTTTAGGGTTAGGGATCGGGGTGTGCGGCTGGAGGGCCCGTCGCCATGTGAGGTCTCGGAGGGAGGGACACTAATCCAGTGAGTGAAGTAACGTTGCAACTTTACCCCTCTCATCCGCCATCCAATCCACATCCAACGGTCCATGTGACAAAAGCTCCAGCACTTGCAGTTTTGCAGCCCAGCAAGCAGCAACGACACAGATTTTGAATAACCAAGGGCCGTGCGTGTATGGTTTCCTGCAGCCATTTTGGCCATTTTGCATCCGTGGCCCAATAGAGACTGACCCTAGAAAAACGAGGCAAAAACCATGTTCAGCACCTCATTTAGTTGCCCACAAAGAGGCGGTCAGGCCCGTTGCTCTTCAGCCAAATTTTGAAGTCTCAGTATTTTGTGGACTGTTTGAGGAAAACCCATGCAAAAACATGATGTTTGGTTATGTGCATGCCTCACGTACTCTCACCACTACTTCAAGTAGTGAGATTACCATCACACACGACACTTAAAACACAAACTACTAAAAAAATGTAGTAATAAACTAGCACAAAAGTGTGGTGCATCACAAATTCTGCATATTATGTGTTGATGATGCACCAGAAGTTCATCAGCTTAGGGCTTGCCTCTATACTTTACAAAAGACTGATGCATCACAAATTCAGCACAGTATGTGCTGGTGATGCACCAGTTGTTCATCAGCTGAGGGGTTTAGTATGTACCGCCTCTCAAAATATACCAGAAGTTCATCATCTTCCCACAATATCATCACCACATCAGATGGAGTACTACTAAATCTCGGGCAGGATCATCACCTCATCACAGGTAGTGCTTGCGAAGGAAGGAAGTGAACCGCTGCTTCCTCAGTTGCGGGCCCCATGGCAATGTAGGAGGCACATTCGGCTTCATTGTCCATGAGGTGGCTCAGGGCGAGTTGCAGGGAGTCAACCCCGATTGGATTCTGCAGACGGATCTTGCCGAAGATGATATTCATCTGATCGTAGTTCTGAATTGGCTTGTTGATGTACGGTTCATCCTTGGGATGAAGCTGAAACCAAAGCAGAGTTAGTCCCATCATGAAGGTAGTGAACTAATTGCAAAACTGGAACTACAAATGCTTACCCCGACATGTTTGATCAACACATTGTCATCCATCATGAAGGTAGTACTCTCCTCGCACCATTCAACTCCTTCTAGCTGCGCAAGTGTGCGCAAACTGTTCCACCTGTACCTCCACTTCCGCAGATGGTTGTACACCTGAGTTAGTAGTGTTTACTTTGGTGCCGGAGAACTGAAGAACATTCTTGCATATGACTTCCAAGCACTTGTCTCTCATTACTCTGTTGATGTCGAGCCCCCTTCCACGAGTTCAGACATCCTTGTGAGGACGAAGGTGGATAAAGTCGGAGGCCACGCCATAGGGTTCTTCCCCGCTCTCAGCCCAAGGCAGTCAAATGGCGGAGCGGATCGAAGCAGCTTCACAGAGAGCACCGACGTAGCCGACAGATCCGGGGAGGTGGGCAACACCTCAGTGGTGGTGTCCTACAAAGGATGTAGGGTGTAAACATGCATGACAAAAAGGTGTTCACAGTTGGAGAGCAGTTCATAGCTTCAGAGCACTCATTCAAGGTAAAACAGTCACACAATTAGTCATGTATGAGAGAGATAGTGGTACAAGGATGAGATCTACACATTGTTGAACCAACCGTCGTACCACGATATCTCCCATACATGAACTAGGGTGGATCTGCTCACAAGGATGACATGCTCAAAGATCTGCGGAACTACCACAGTGAGCAAAATCTAATCGATCTGCTTACACCTACTACACAGATCTAGGAGAATCTACTCAATTATGAGGTTCTCAAGGGTTACGGTACACTACGGGTTACTTACCACCATGGAGCAAGTAGGAGATTTGCATGACGTGGAGGAGGACATCTCGCCGCCGAGCACCGCCGACCAGAGGAGAAGATTTCGCCGCCGAGTACCGCCAACCGGAGGAGCAGATCTTGTCGCCGATCTGCTTCTTCTGCCATCGACCGGAGGAGAAATGGTGACGCGAGTTTTGTCGGTCAGCAGGAGGAGGTGAAATAGAGGGCCGAAACTGGGGGGCGGTGACGGAAAAAGTACTCCCATCGATTTTTCGCCTCCGCGCGTGAGCTCGCGCCATCTCCAAACTCGCACAAGCTCGGCTCCACGTAACCCTACCCTGCAGGAAGGTGGACGAGATAAGGGTAGCTCAGAGGAATTCCTAGCGGGCCTGGCTGAGGAGTGCTTTGAGGTTCGTGTGGGCCAACAACGCGGAACCGGGGCAGCCCACCAAACGCTCGTTTTTTGCATCCACGGGGCCTGGCCCAAGGGCACACAGGAAACCAAACATGCCCAAAAAGAATCAAGGACTGATAGGAGACTATAACAATAAAATATGAAAATATATACAATAACATTTTTTGAAAGCGTTACCGTAGGGGAATCCCCTACGGTGTAATTTTCAAATAAATAATGATGTCACCAAAAGGGTGACCTCCCGATGGGTTCAGTACAAAGAGAGTTCAGGGGGACCGAAAGCGAAAGGGAGATACATAAATTAAGTAAATAAAGATCTAGTCCACTCTATCAATGGAGCCTGACATGGGTATACATATCGGGTACCCTATCATGAGGGTACCTGGTGCACGTGACGACTAAGGCCCAATATCGAAGAGCCTACTCGAAGCCCAAGACAAGAGGCCCAAGAAGATGGAGTACCCTCCAAGATTAGACATAGGCATAGTCGGTTTAGGCTTTCCTTACGTATAAACTAGGTCGGTTACAAACTCCCGAGACCCAGCCTATTTAAAGGCTGGGAGGGGTACCGATCTGGGACCAAGCCATACACGAACCACCAAAGCTCTTGCGAGATCATCAACTCGCCGGAGCTCCCCTGTAATCGCATAATCCACAATCAATACCAGACAAGCAGGAAGTAGGGTCTTTACCTCCACCCGAGGGGCCTGAACCTGGGTAAATCTTTGCCTCTGCTTGTCAGCCGACGAAACTACCAGTACTACCACGTTCTCTCCCCATAATCTCAACCCTAGGTCCTTAACCATGGGATTTGATGAGGGTACACCTCGTCAATTGGCGCCGTCTGTGGGAAAGAATAGTGCTGGACTCGCGGTTTCTTCGGTTCCATCGGAAAACGGCGACTCGCCGATCGGATCTACAAACGGCAACTCGCCGGCTGCATCGACAAACCAGAACTCGCCGACTCAGGCGGCACACGGCAACTCGGCGGTTCACTCGACAAACGGCAACACGCCAGCTTCACCCGCAAAAAGCACATCGGATCCTCTGATGGATTTCGAGCCACACTCGCCAGGATTCCAGGAGGCCTTCTCCGATCTCGAGTCAGGTTTGGGTTTAACCGTTGGTTCGTTCAATTTTTTCGTCAACAAGCTTGGTGTGCAGGACTTGACGGATCCACGCCAACTCGCGACTTCCGCACCCGAGGCTCCATCGGTTGCGGCTCCTTCGACTGCGGATCCCTCACTGTCCATACCATCGTCGACCCTCCAAGCTTGTTCGTCTGCAACAACCATGTCCACACGAGAGATGCGCGAGCTCATTGAAGAGCTCCAGGGCGAGGAGGCCGAATCAGCATACCGCACAAACGATCCCGAGCTGGATCTCCCACTCGAGGATAGTTTCGACTGCGGATCTCCCTCAGCGACTTCGACGACCTCGAAACTCATATCGACAACCACGTCGACTCCGAGATCTGCGCCAACAACAACCTCGACTTCGAGACTCATAACAACCTCGCCGACGCCGAGATGGGCATAGGCGACGAAGACGTCGACTGCGAGATCCGTCCAGACGAACCACTCGATGAACATACAGGCTCAGACATGAGCCTCGATGAAGATGTCGAGTCCATGACGGGACTCGAAAGTACATACATATACCCTCGGGTCATACCACAGCAGGTCTACGTTGCCATCGCCGCAGAAACATCAGACACTGCGGCCAGTCGCAGGCCTACAGAATTCCCGTGCACAGTTACTATGCCGGATGGAGTCACAACTCTCACAATCACTGCTGAGATGGCAGCAAAAGCAGATAAAGTCATCAAGGAGTGCACAATGATGCCAGCAGACGCAACACAAGAAGAGATGTTGACCTTCCAGTACTTCAACTGGCAGGAGTCACTTCGACTGAAGCAGATAAGAGCCACACTCGAAGAACGCAAAAAGCAAGCTAGCTTGTCGAGTGCGCGCAGAAGACAGCTCTCCTGAGCTCCACCGGGCGAGCAGACACAAGACCCAGATCAAGGTTGTCACACCTCTCGCCAGGCGAGAAGGCGGCACTCACCCGCAACTTAGGCAACTCCTTCATGACATACGACGAGGAAGGACTGCCGGTGCCCAAAACAGCAGCAGGTGCTCTCTACACCGCTGCAGCATACCTGGAGGCAATCAAGCCCCCAGCGGATGACCCCAACGCAAAACTACACCGCCAACAGATCAAATCACTCGCCTTAGCTGCAAAGGCCATACGCCAAGTTCCAAGAACTCCAGGTGGGAGTCGAGACCGTGCCCTAGTCGACGCGCCTCGGGAAGAGCATAATCACAGTGGTCGTCGCCACCACTCGAAGGAAAGAAGCGGCTCGCGAAGGCGCAGGTCCAGGAGCAGATCACGCAGATCTTACAGTAGCGACTCATACTCTGATCGAGAGCCTGAGCCACATGGAGCTCTGTGCTTCACTCGACGCGTCCGCGAGACACGGATGCCCAAAGGATTCAAACTCACATCCGAACAGCCCAAGTACACGGGTCGACAGGAACCTTCCGGGTGGCTGGAAGATTACAGGCTGGCAGTTGCGTGCCAGGGGCACCAACACTACAGCCATGCAGTACATACGACTCATGCTCGAAGGCACAGCTCGCGACTGGCTCAAGGCCCTACCTCCATCAACATACGACTCGTGGGATCACTTCCGCAGGGATTTCGTCAAAAACTTCGAGCCTCTATGTGAGCGCCCGAAAACATTCGAGGAGCTGCGGGCCTGCGTTCAGCGTTCAGACGAAACGTTGAGGTCATACATCAGACGATGGACTGAGATACGTAACTCAGTTGGAGTGGTTTCAGAAGATATGGCCATGGATGCTTTCGTCATGGGCCTCGCCAGGCGAGACTTCAAAGAAGCACTTGGCCGCCAAAAGCCAAAATCTGTAGCCCACCTCTTGCAGATCGCGACTGAGTGGGCAGATGGAGAGGATATGGCACGCACCACACGCGGGTCCTCACCCCGTGACAAACATGAGAATAGCAGTCGAAGCCATAGAGACTCGTACAGAGACGACCGAAGGCGCAAACGTTCAAAACGTCATTACGACGATGACAGACCCGAATTCATGGCGGCTGGGTTCTCCACACCCCGCAATGATCAGGACAGAAGCGACCGACGGTCGGAAGATCGGCGAGACAGTCGAGATGATCGTCGAGACAGCCAACGCAGTGATAGCTACAAGAGGAAGGATTGGCGCAAGTCACGGGCACAATCTGAGCGATCATTCGAAGAAAAGATGGACGCTGATTGCAGATTCCACCTGTACAAGGGGGACGATGGAAAACTGCGATCCAACCACTCGATGAGAAACTGCAGGGAGTTCGACCAAATGGCGACTGATTACGTAAATCGCAGAAAGGCAGCAGCCGCACAAGCACCTGCACCCGTGCCTCAGCCAAACAACGTGCCTGTTCTGATGGCACCACCTCCACCACCACAGCCTGCCCCAGGCGGAAATCTCGCGGGTGCCATACAGCCCGTGCCTCGGGTGGACGAACCACAGTACCCTCCGCCCCAAGGGCAGATGTACATGATACAGAAAGGTCGACCTTCCAACAGGGAGCAAAAACTTCGCACTCGACAGGTAAACATGGCGGTCATGTCACCTCCTGCGGTAACAGAATACTTGAAGGAGCCGAAACTACAATAAGCTTCAGCAAAGAGGACCACCCTCCATCGGTTGTTCGCCAGGGCACTCTGCTCTGGTACTCGACGCGCAAATTGGAGGCTACGCCATGTCCAAGGTCTTCATGGATGGTGGGAGCGGCATAAACATCATCTTCGCAGATACGCTCCGCAAAATGAACAGGTCAGTCGAAAACCTGCCAAGATCTTCAAATACCTTCCACGGTATCGTTCCAGGGAAAGCAATAAGCCCAGAGGGCACCATACAACTCGACGTGACGTTCGGGGACAAGCACCACTTCAGGACAGAGTCGATTGAGTTCGAAGTGGTCGACTGGAAGTCACAATACCATGCTATACTTGGACGCCACATTCATGGCGGTACCACCAGCTGAAGATGCCTGGACCAAAAGGAGTAATCACAGTCAAGGGGAACTTCCAAAAGTCTGACTCTTGCGACCGAGAATTCAGCAAAATCTCTGAGATGTTTGGCATGGAAGCAACACTCGCTGATCTAGCGGTCTCCAACGATCGAACACTTATGCCAGAGCACAAAAAGGTGGCAGTCGACAGAGCATTCAGTGCCACCAACGACACAAGATCGCATCAGGTGCACCCGACTGACCCGACCAAGACAGTCAATGTCTCGTCGAGTCTGCCTATCGCATAGGAAAGCGCGCTCGTCGAATTCCTCCGTGAGAACTGGGATATATTTGCATGGTGTCCAGCAGACATGCCAGGTATTCCCAGGGAATTCGCCGAGCACTCTCTCCAGCTACTTCCAGGTGCTAAACCAGTCAAACAAACAATGCGCCGCATATCCGGCCCAAAAAGAACTGCAGTCGAAGCCGAAGTCGACAGGCTACTCGCAGCAGGATTCATCAGAGAGATCAAGAAATCACAATGGGTGGCCAACCCCGTACTTGTAGAGAAGAAGCATACAGACATCCTGCGGATGTGTGTAGATTTTACAGCACTCAATAAGTGTTGTCCAAAGGATCACTTTCCACTACCTCGAATCGACCAGATCGTCGACTCCACCGCCGGGTGCGCTCGCTTGTCCTTCCTGGATGCTTACTCGGGTTACCACCAGATAAGGATGAAGGAAGAGGATGAAGAAAAAACGGCGTTCATAACCCCACTCGGGGTCTACTGCTACACCACAATGCCTTTCGGGCTCAAAACGCAGGCGCAACCTATCAGCGCATGATGCAAGATTGCCTCAAGAAGCAGATTGGGCGAAACGTCCAGGTCTATGTAGATGACATCGTCATCACCACAAGAGAAGAAACACTACTCGATGACTTGCGAGAGACATTCGCAAACCTCAAACGCTTCCACATCAAGCTCAACCCGAAGAAGTGCACGTTCGGCGTGCCAGCCGGGCAACTCCTCGGGTATCTAGTCTCAGCTCGAGGAATCGAGGCGGACCCGGAGAAAATACAGGCCATCTTGACGATGCAAAGGCCTTCAAAGCTCCACGACGTGCAAAAGTTGGCGGGTAGAGTAGCAGCACTCAGTCGATTCATCAGCAAGCTAGGCGAAAAAGCACTCCCGTTCTATCGACTGATGAAGAAGGCAGATAAGTTCGAGTGGACGCCAGAAGCCGAAGCAGCCTTCACGGACCTCAAGCGAGTCCTCACAAGCCCTCCAATCCTCGTAGCACCAAGGGAACGCGAGCCACTATACCTATATGTCTCTGCAACTAACAGGGTGGTGAGCACTGTTCTGTGGTCGAACGCAGGAGGAGGGACACACCCAAAGCATACAACGTCCAGTCTATTACTTGAGTGAAGTGCTCTCCACATCAAAGCAGCGGTACCCGCACTATCAGAAGCTGGCATACGCCGTGTTCATGTCCTCAAGGAAGCTGACGCATTACTTCTCCGAGCACCCGATCACTGTAATCAGCACTTCAGGGATCGGGGACATCCTCACAAACCCCAATGCAACTGGGCGAGTAGCAAAATGGCTCATCGAGCTAGCACCAAGAGACATCAAGTATGATTACCCGAAGGCCATCAAAGCACAAGTTTTACCCGACTTCCACACCGAGTGGATTGAAGCTCAGCTCCCAGGAGCACCAGATGTGTCCAATTCCTGGACCATGTACTTTGATGGCTCGAAGAAAAACGAAGGCGCAGGCGCAGGTGTCATCCTCATATCACCAAAAGGCGACAAGCTCCGCTACATCCTGCAAATGGGATTCGAGTTCCCATCCAATAACGAAGCAGAATATGAGGCTCTGATCCATGGCATGAGGATGGCCAAAGCCCTCGGGTGCACTCGACTGATGATCTACGGCGACTCGAATCTGGTGGTGCAGCAAACAATGAAGGCTGCGACGCAATCGCAGATAACATGATCGCCTACCGTGACCTGTACAACATCATGGAGGGCAGCTTCGAAGGCTGCGAGTTGCGGCACATAGGGCGTGAGAGCAATGAAGAAGCAGATAAGTTAGCCAACATTGGTGCGACCAAAGCACCAGTGCCACCTGGTGTCTTCTTCGAGCGCATCGAGCACAGATCAATCAAAAAGAAGGGCAACTCCTGCATCAGCCGCACCAGCCAAGAGCAAAACACCTAGCACAGAGGACCCACCAGTCGAGGTACTCCTCATCGAGCCAACTTGGACTCAACCCTTCCTCGCATACATACTCCGCGGCGAGGTACCCGAAGACTTCACAGAGTCAAGACGCGTCACTCGACGATCTAAAGCATACACTGTCATCAACGGTGAACTTTACAAACGCAGCATATCAGGTATGTTCCAGCGTTGCATAGCATTTGAAGATGGCCAAGCCATCCTTCGTGATATTCATGCAGGTACTTGCGGGCATCACGCCAGCAGTCGATCACTCGTAGCCAAAGCCTTTCGCGCAGGCTTCTACTGGCCCACAGCACTCAAAGACGCGGAGGACATAGTCAAAAGGTGCATCGGCTGCCAAAAATTCGCCACAAAGCCACACGCACCCGCATCGGCGTTGAAGACAATACCATTGGCCTGGCCTTTCGCCCAGTGGGGGCTCGATATGGTTGGGCCACTCAAAAAATCCTCCCATGGAGGGCATACTCACCTTCTGGTGGCGGTCGACAAGTTCACCAAGTGGATTGAAGCAGTACCCATCACAAGTTCGACTGCCACTACAGCAGTCAATTTCATAAAATCCATCATATACCGCTTTGGTGTGCCAATAGCATCATCACTGACAACGGTACAAACTTCACGGCTGAGGAATTCAAATCCTTCTGCAAAGAGCAAGATATCACGCTCAATTATGCATCTGTGGCGCACCCGCAATCAAACGGCCAAGTCGAAAAGGCCAATGGGCTTGTGACAGTGGAATCAAGAAGCGCCTCCTGGTGCCACTCAAAAGGGCTGCGGGTGCTTGGGTAGAAGAGCTCCCGTCTGTGCTATGGAGCCTACGCACAACACCCAACGCCTCAACGCAATTCACTCCATTCTTCATGGTCTACGGCAGAGGCAATCCTGCCATCAGACGTAAGGTTCAACGCACCAAGGTCGAAGCATGCAATGAAGACGATGCAGATGAAGCACTCAAAGATGCAGTCGACTTGCTAGAAGAAACACGCAACACAGCACTAGCACATACAGCTGTCTACCAGCAAGATCTACGCAACTATCTGATACGTCTCCAACGTATCCATAATTTCTGATGTTCCATGCTTATATTATACCAATTGCTACATGTTTAATATACACTTCATATCACTTTTATGCATTTTCTGGGACTAACCTATTAACAAGATGCCACAGTGCCAGTTCCCTGTTTTCTGCTATTTTTGGTTCCAGAAAAGTACTTCTGCGAATATTCTCGGAATTGCACGAAACAAAAGGCCACGTCCCTATTTTTCAACACGTACACGAAGTCCGAAGGAGAAACGAAGAGGAGCCAGGAGGTGGCCAAACCACCTGGCGGCGCGGCCCCACCTCCTGCCGCGCCAGCCTATGGTTTGGCCCCCTCGGGATTCCACCGACGCCGCCCTTCGCCTATATATTGCCTCAGATGCGAAAACCCTAAAAAACCAAGTCATATTCCACGAAGAGTTCCGCAGCGCCGCCGCCATCGACGACAAGTTTCGGGGGACAGAATCTCTGTTTCGGCACGCCGCCGGGACGGGGAATTGCCCCGGAGTCATCTCCATCGACTCCACCGCCATCTTCATCGCCGCTGCTGACTCCCATGATGAGGAGGGAGTAGTTCTCCCCGAGGCTGAGGGCTCTACCGGTAGCTATGTGGTTTACCTCTCTCTCCCATGGTGTGATCTTTATGTGATCATGAGATTTGTAATCTAGTTGAATAAGTAGATGTTACTCTTTATCTATTATGCCACTCTAGAGGTTACTTTAATATGAACTCCGGAGTCACTCTCCACGGTGTGATGGTGACAGTGTGAGCATCGTGTGTGACTCCTTTATGACGTTGTGGTGTTTGTTTACTCAGACTTTGAGGTGTGCTTTTGC
Organism: Poa pratensis; assembly: GCA_947311845.1. NCBI lineage: Eukaryota > Viridiplantae > Streptophyta > Magnoliopsida > Poales > Poaceae > Poa > Poa pratensis. The sequence continues at coordinate 116,303,692 of CAMZMU010000041.1, read as the reverse complement.
AGCCCTACGCAATGAATGGTGTTTGTTATCCAACAAGAGAGTGTTTAAGAGTAATATTTATTTATTCAATTATGTTGTCATTGTTGAGAGTGTCCACTAGTGAAAGTATGATGCCTAGGCCTTGTTTCTAAGCATTGAAACACCGTTTACATCAAGTTCTGCTGCATGTTTGCTTGCTGCCATCTTTATTTCAGATTGCAATTGCTACTTATAATCATCCATATTACTTGTATTTCACTATCTCTTCGCCGAACTAGTGCACCTATACATCTGACAAGTGTATGGGTGTGTTGGGGACACAAGACTTCTTGTATCTTAATTGCAGGGTTGCTTGAGGGGATATCTTTGACCTCTACCTCCCTGAGTTCGATAAACCTTGGGTGATTCACTTAAGGAAAACTTGCTGCTGTTCTACAAACCTCTGCTCTTGGAGGCCCAACACTGTCTACAAGAATAGAAGCACGCGTAGACATCAAGCTATTTTATGGCGCCGTTGCCGGGGAGGTAGCGTTGGAAGGTATCTCCTTTAGATTCTGCAATTTTATCTTTTTGTTTCTTGTTTTTATTTTCACTAGTTAGGCTTAATGGAAAACAACAAAAAAATTAGAGATCTTTATGAACTTTATATTGAATTAGGACATGATGCTTTTGAAGAGAAAATTAAAAAACCTATGGAAGCTTGTTTGCATGATGGTAGCAATGGTATTACTATAAATTCTTTGAACACCATTATTGCCAATGCTATGGAAAAGTCTAAGCTTGGGGAAGCTGGTTGTGATGAATATGATATTTTTAGTCCCCAAGCTTTAAGGAGGAAATTTGCTTTGATAATACTTTGCCTCCAATATATGATGATTATAATCATTGTGATATTTTCAGTCCACCTACCATTGAGGATATAGTTTATGTTGATTATGATATGCCTCCTATATATGATGTTTACAATGATGAATATGATATTCTCAGTCCATCTACTATTGAGGATAAAAATCATTTTGATTATTCTATGCCTCCTATTTATGATGATTACAATGATGGATGTGATACTTTTACTCTCACTATTACTAATGATAATGTTCATGCTTATGTGGAGAGTGATGATACTATTATGCATATGGATCATGATAAGAATGCTCTATGTGATAGCTATATTGTTGAGTTTATTCATGATGCCGCTGAAAATTATTTTGAGAGAGGAAAGTATGGTTATAGAAATCTTCATGTTACTAAATTTCTTCTCTTTATGATGAAAGTTTTGAGCTTTCTCTTGATTTGCTTTTTTTGCTGGGTACTTTAAGACCTACTGGTCCTTATGAGAGAGGGAGACACGATTTCATATATCACAATAATATTAAGTCTTCTCTCTTTATGTTGAAATTTTTGAAGTTACACTTGTTTTGCCTTTCTATGCTAGTCACTTTGTTCTTCATTGACTTGTTTTCTTACAAGACTCCTATGCATAGAAAGAGTGTTAGATTTAAACATGTTTTATATATGCTTCTTGATACTCTCTTTTATGTTTCAACTCTCATCTTTATGTGGGCATCATAAAAATCACTATGCCTAGCTAAAAGGCTTTAAAGAAAAACGCTTATGGGAGACAACCCATTGTTTTTATTTTCTGTTATTTTTGTTTTCTTTGAGTCAAGGAGTTTTGTTACTTCTGTAGCAACTCCTTTGTATCTTTATTTTATTGCATTGTTGTGCCAAGTAAAGTCTTTTATTGAAAGTTGATGCAAGATTTGGATTTCTGCGCAGAAACAGATTTTTAGCTATCACGAATTTAAGCTTTTCTCCCTGGAGAAAAAATCTAAAAATTCTATAAAAATCACGCATCTTCCTCAGATATGTACGCAACTTTAATTAAACTGGACCTGTTCCATCTGAGGAACTTAAGTGCCTCGAAAAAATTCGTCATTCCAGACTGTTCTGTTTTTGACAGATTCTGCCTTTTGTTTTGCATTCGCTCTTTTACTGTGTTTGTGTGGATTTCTTTGCTCCACAAAGCATTGGTGGCTGTAGCAAATGTCCAGAAGCTTTGGAATTGATTGTATCATTACAGAATATGAGAATTTTTTATTATGCACTAACCCTCTAATGAGAACTGTTTTGAGTTTGGTGTGAAGGAAGTTTTCAAGAATCAAGCGAGAAGGGTGATATTATGTGATCAAGAAGAGTGAAAAGCCTAAGCTTGGGGATGCCCCCGTGGTTCATCTTAACCATATTCAGAGAGACTCAAGCGTCTAAGCTTGGGGATGCCCAAGGCATCCCCTTCTTCATCAGCAAACTTATCAGGTCATCTCTAGTGAAACTATATTTTAATTTTTCACATCTTATGCGCTTTACTTGGAGCGTCTGTGTGTTTTTTATTTTTGTTTGTGTTTGAATAAATTCGGATCCTAGCAATCCTTGTGTGGGAGAGAGACATGCTCCGCTTTTTCATGTGAATACTCATGTTCTTCACTTATATTTGTTGAGTATTCTTAACTAGCTACTGCAGTGCTTTTAGCTCCTGTTTTTCATGCATCTCTTCGAGCTGTTAGCACTTGTTTATAAATACTCTCTTGCTGCATTATATTATCATTTGGAGAGTTTATGTTTAAATAAATTGATTGGTATTTGTTTGGAAGAAAGAAAATGCTACATGTAGTAGTTGGTATTGGAAAAGACATATGCATTCTTGTAGATCATTGTTTTGTTTCGATTTGATACTTTGCAATTGTTTTGAGCTCTCAAGTAGATCATGTTTAAGCTCTTGCATCATGTAGTTAAAGCCTAGTAGTGGAGAACTACCGTAGAGCTTGTTGAGACTTGGGATGCATATTTGTTCTCTCTAAGGTCTAGATATTTTCTGGTAAAATGTTTGAGCAACAAGGAAAAAATTGTAGAGTCTTATAATACTTGCAATATGTTTTTATGTGATTCTTGCTGTACCAGTTTATACTTGTGTTTACTTCAAACAACCTTGCTAGCCTAAACTCTGTACTGAGAGGGAGTGCTTCTCGTGCATCCAAACCTTGAGCCAAAAACCCATGCCATTTGTGTCCACCATACCTACCTACTATGTGGTATTTCCTGCCATTCCAAGTAAATATTTCATGTGCTACCTTTAAACTATTCAAAACTTTATTACTCCTTATTTGTGTCAATGTTTTATAGCTCGGGGGCTGTTCCCTATACATAAATACCCTAATCTTCTGGTTCATCCTTTGCTGGAAGAACAGGGCCCATAAGTTGCGCTTGATAGCAATCAACCAATGTCCTCGCGTGATCAAATGTTTCGTCAAGATTTGACTGGGACAAAGACGGTCCAGGCACGGGTGGACGTAGCTGCAAATTTGGACGTTGACTTCAGTGATATGTCATGGTTGCGTTGGCACCGTCCATAAGCTTCTGGGTGATGAAGCTCGAATGGAACCTGTTGACCGAAAGAGATCAAGCAACGCGTGGATTCCTTGAGGTTGTGGCCCAGTCGGAAAAACCATCTGGTTGATTCGACTGAAGGCCGACCTGCACAATTCAAGAAGCATAGTGCTCCGCCACACCCGATCTTGCAGAGTAGCGAGTATGCGTGCTCGGTGCTTGTCCAATCGAAAGTGCTGGCGGCCAGTCGTGGGTTCGTCAGTTGCCATGTTCAACTGCTCATCCACGCGAGCCTGCTCCGCCTGGAAATCTTGAACAAAACTTGCAACAACACAGTTGGGTGAACAAAAAAGAACAAGCCGTGAACTCATAGGATCAAGGCAGTCATGCTTACACTCGAGCTGTCTGTTCACGATCTCCATCTCGCCAAGCACATACTCCTCCCGTTGGGTGGGTAAAGCAGGCCTTGCCCTCATCCTTTCCAGCTCGCTTCGGGCACTCGCCAGTTCCTGCTCCTGTTTCGCAAGTCGAGCCTTCATATAACATATTACTGCGGCATCGTTTGACGCCTGAGCTCGAGATCGAGAAGGGGTATGATGCCGTAACGAACTGGATGAAGTGGCGGCTGGCCGTTTCTGTTCCAAGCATCATAAAAGTTTCATGAGAAACTAGTCACAAAGCTCAGACGAGCAACAACATACAGCTCTTCGAGCACGGACACATTAACAGAAGATCACTGGCATAAAAGAGTAGCAAAATCACACGCACACTCGCAGTTCACAGATATCATTACATGGCATAAAAAAAATAAGGGATGCAGCTACCCTAAAACTAGGAAGTCGACTCTGACTTGCCCCTAAGCAAGCGAGTGGCGACCTCTTTTGCCCGGCGCTCCATGGTGGTCATAAATGTTTCAGCCAGTCGTGCAGCTGGCGCGCTGACTCCTTTCAAAGGCACAAGTCTCCCGTCTGGCCTCCGCGGGAAATCAGAAAGCGCTTTCTCGTAGTCACCCTCTAATTCGTGGCATAAAAGGAGCTTGAGGGTGGACTCCGAGCCGCGTACCGATAGGGAGCGAGAGAAGTTCACCACGGTGGAAGTTCCTAGGCCAAAAACATCGGCAAATCCATCCGCCGTCGTCGGTACTTCGCCACTCGGGAGTACGGCCTTGTACACTGCGCCAAGTGTACTCCCTGACTTGGCGAGTGCATCCTTCGCGTGGGTGCACACGACCCCAAGGTCGCTCACAACACGATCGAGTGACAGATCGTCGTTCGCCCTGTCTGCAGAGGTCGGCGCGCCAGCAGCTTCTTCACAAATCAACAAAGAGCAAACGTCACTATACGACGCTTGACAACCACACCATAAGTTCAAAACGAAAAGATTACTCACCTCCCATGACATGTGCGAGTTCCGCCAGTTGTTCAGCATATCCTCGCTCACGCGCGGTAGCTGAGTTAATGGCAGCATCCAATTCCTTCTTCGACTCAGCGCGCTGCGGGACGAGTGCTTCTTCAAGCTCCTTTACGCGGGACTCAGCCGCTGTCTTTTTGCCTGAAGTAGCAAATCGCATGCAGTTTATAAATCGACAAAGACAAAGTATTGCAAAAAAGAGCTTCAGAAAAAATGGCAAAGTTAAACTCACGACTGAGTCGCTCCAGGTCATTACGCGGCCCATCCCTCTCCTGCTCCACCTGGACATAAGATTTGGCAGAATCCGCCAGTGTGCGGTAGAAGGGCTGCAGACACACGTAGTTAGCATACTTTGTAACGTACACAGCCCCAAAACTACGCGGGTAAGGCAAAAAGTACTCACATGATTTGTCCAAGGCTCAGGGTCGAAGTAGATGTCCCGACTTCAGGAGTAGCCACAACCGTAGCCTTGGCTGCCTCCACAACAGCAGTGGTGTCCATCGGGTGGACAACCTCATGCACGGCGGGAGAAATGTTCGGGTGGTCCGGCGTCGGAACTTTCTCGGCTCGAGGAGATAAAGGCTGATTGGTTTCAGCACTGCGAGTGGCACTCATGAAGACATCATCAGCAGAAGTATGCAACAGCAGTAAAACTTGTATCATAAGTAAAAACACAAACCTGTGTTCTTCCTCTTCGTCATAGTCGAGGTCATCAAAATTTGGGCCTCCAAAGACATGGGCGCCACTCGAATGAGGAGGAGGGGTCAAGCTCGTTGAGCATACACGCAAAGGAGCGGCACTGGGAACGGGTGATGAGCCCGCTTCCTCGTCAGCCTCCAAGTCCTGCTCCTTCGCGGGTGAACTCACAGCCGACGATACCTTTTTGGTCAGTCGACGACGCTTTGGAGGCGCGACGTCGATCTCAGGGTCAGAATTGGCCACTTCTTCAGTCTGCACCTCTTTTGCTGCTTCCTCTTTAACTTCTTCCACACGCGAAGTGGTGGCGGAGGGAATCGGCGAGTGATCCCCTTTCGTTTCCATCTCTTGCACCTGAGTTTCTTCAGTTGCACCATTCTCTGGCAAAGGAGGAAGAGAGGCAGCAGTCGAGTGACCCTGCATGTCATAAATCATGGCTGCAAAATTAGAGGCTGCAATGCATATGAGTGGCAACTCCAAAACTGCAAGCAAATCATAAAGTACACATACCTCAAGCAAAGGATTTTCCATCCCATACGGAGTAATGGGGCAGTCGACGTTGCACGGGTCGGCTGCCGTCAGGTTGGTGATTGATCGCACATGCGCCAAGAACTCATTCCTTGACAGCTCCTCCGGGCTCATCCGAACGGCCATCCACTTTCCGTATTGGTTTCACCTCTATCCACTTGGTGAACTTATCCACCATCACCAGCATATGTGTCATGTTGCCCCTAGCCGGCTTGAAATCTCCCACCATATCCAAACACCACACCGCAAATGGCCAAGTAATAGGAATTGTCTTCAGTGCCGATGCGGGTAAGTGTGTTTGCTTAGCAAATCTCTGGCATCCTTCACACCTGCGGACTATGTCCTCCGCATCTGCATGAGCAGTGGGCCAATAAAATCCATGCCGGAACACTTTAGCCACCAGGGCTCTTGTACTGCAATGATGTCCACATTCACCTTGGTGTATCTCTAGGAGCATCTCCTTGCCCTCTGCTGGCTCCACGCAGCGCTGCAACACCTCGGTTACACTTCTTTTGTATAACTCCTTGTTGATGATGGTATAAGCCTTGGATCTCCTCTGGACACGCCTAGCCTTGGTCTCATCGCTTGGCAAGCTTCCTTCCTCGATGAACTTCATGATCTCTTCAGCCCACTCTGGTACTGGATGCAAAGGGAACAAGTGCTCATTTTCTTCCACAGGTTTGGCCGCCATTATCTCTTCTATCAGCTTCTGTCCATTCCCCACAATCCGGTTAGCATCATCATCTCTACTCCTCTTTCCCAAGACTCGGTTAGCATTTTCCGAATCTGCGTGAGCAGTCCCCGAGTCCGGGCATGCAGTCCCCGGGTCTTCCTCGATATACTCAACGTCAACATTCATAGGAATAGCTTCGGATTCTTGCTTGGGAATAAAAATCGACTCGGAATCAGGCGACGGTTTGATTGAAGGGACCCTTAGATGATTCAAGGATATTCCGGGTGGGATTGCCTCCCTAGACGACCCGAGTTTTGACAGAACATCTGCAGCTTGGTTTTCCAGCCGAGGTATATGCTTGTATTCACAGCCTTCAAAAAATCCCGAAATTTTCTGAACATGAAACCGATACAGTGCCATATTGGCATCAAGAGCATCCCAATTTCCAGAAGATTGCTATACGACCAAATCCGAATCACCGAAACATTCAATTCGGCGAACGCCGATGTCCCGAGCCACATTAAGCCCATGGATCAGTGCCTCATACTCGGCTACATTGTTTGACGCTGAGAAATGAATCTGCAATACATATCGCAATTGATCCTGTTTTGGTGATGTGAGCACCACTCCAGCACCTAGCCCGATTTTGCATTTGGAACCGTCAAAGTGCAACCTCCAGTAATTGTAATCCGGTTTAGGTGGCTCATATTGCATCTCAGCCCAGTCACAAAGGAAATCCGGCAAAGCCTGAGACTTGATAGCGTCTCTTCTCTCATAATGCGGTGTGTAAGGAGACACTTCTATCGCCCATTTGGCAACTCGGCCAGTTGCATCTTTGCACCCAATGATCTCCGCAATTGGAGCTTCACACACCACTGTAATCGGGTGCTCTTGGAAGTAATGTTTCAATTTCTTGACCGCCAGGTACACACCATATGTCATCTTCTGGTAGTGAGGATAATTTTGCTTCGAAGTTGAGATCACCTCACTCAAATAGTACACCGGCCTCTGCACGGATTTGCCCTCTTCCTCTCTTTCTACCACAATAACCACACTTACGACCCGGTTAGTGGCCGCAATGTAAAGCAACATCGGTTCACTCGGCAAAGGTGATGCCAAAACTGGAGCAGTGGACAACATCTTTTTCAACTCATTGAAAGCCGAATCTGCCTATGGGGTCCATGTGAACCCGGTGCTCTTTCTCATCAATTGATATAAGGGCAAAGCTTTCTCTCCTAACCGACTCACAAACCGGCTTAATGAGGCTAAGCACCCGGTGAATTTTTGCACATCTTTTAGACACTTAGGCAATTTCATGTTTTCTATGGCTCGGATCTTAGCCGGGTTAACTTCAATGCCTCGGCTTGATACAAGGAAGCCAAGCAACTTTCCAGCCGGGACACCAAAGGTGCATTTATCCGGATTCAATTTCAACCGATATTTTCTCAAGTTCACAAATGTCTCCTCGAGATCCCCGAGGAGAGTATGTTTCTCTTTAGTTTTGATAACAATATCATCGACATAGACCTGCACATTTTTGCCCATCTGGGAGTGTAGGCATTTCTGCATACATCTCTGATAAGTAGCACCGGCATTTCTCAAACCGAAACACATGACACGATAGCAATACGCCCCATACGGGGTAATAAAAGCAGTCTTTATTTGATCTTTAGGGTTCAGTGGTATCTGGTGAAAACCAGAGTACGCATCAATAAAAGACAACAACTCACACCCAGCAGTGGAATCGATCACTTGATCAATCCGAGGTAAAGGAAATGGATCCTTCGGACACGCCTTGTTCAGATTGGTGAAGTCTATACACATGCGCCACACCTTGACCACAGCTGGTTCGTCCTTCTTCTTCTCTACCAGAACCGGATTGGATATCCAGTCTGGATGCAGCACCTCCATAATGAATCCGGCTGCCAGTAGCTTAGCCAGCTCATCGAGCACCACTTTTCTTCTATCTTCTGAGAGACGCCTAGTCGGTTGCTTAACCGGTTTTACTTCTGGCCTGACAAACAAAGAGTGCTCTGCCAATTCCCTCGGAACACCAGGCAGGTCCTTAGCCGACCATGCAAAGATATCCCGATTCTCACGGAGGAAATGGCAGAGCGCGCTTTCCTATTTCTCGCCCAAACCGGCTCCAATGATGGCCATGCGCTCTGGGTTCTCCGGGTCAATGGGGATCTTCTTTGTCTCCTTGGGCACTTCAAAGGTTGCGCCGCCATCCGGGTTGGTCATGGCCAGCACGCCTAACTGAGCCGACTTCGCCATTGCCACCACCTCGTGCATCTTGCTCTTTTCAGCTTGTATCACCAGTGATTCGGCTAAGTTGGAACCAACTGTAGCACACTGTATGGCCTTCTTGTAGTCTCCCGCAACGGTGATAACACCATTCGGGCCAGGCATTTTCATCTTGAGGTAGGCCACATGAGTAGATATCATGAACTTGGCTAATGCTGGCCTGCCAAGCAGAGCATGGTATGGGCTTTCCAAATCCACCACCTCGAACTCGAGACTCTCAAGCCTGTGATTGTCCCTGGTACCGAACAACACATCTACCCAGATCTTACCCATGGGGGAACAAGATACCCCGGGTACTATGCCATGGAAAGTACAGCTGCTCTGTTGCAACTGATTCGGCGAAATACCCAACTTGATCATTGTGTCCCGATACATGATGTTTATGGCACTGCCATTGTCGACCAAGACTCGGCTAAATTTCACGTTCAGCTTGGGTCCAACCAAAGTTGGATCCACCACCAGTGCATAGTTCCCTGGGCTTGGCATGATCCTTGGGTTATCCGCCCTGCTCCAAGTGATCTCCTGCTCAGACCAGTTCAAGTACTTTGGAACTGCTGGCATCACGGCATTCACCTCCTTTGCTCGTCTCAACTGACTTTTCTTGTCAGTTGGCTCGGTCACGAAAACCACATAACTCTGATGTGCTTCCTTGTAATCATTCCCAGGGTATCCACCTTGCCTACTTGGGCCATCACCATTGTCACTGCCTCCCATGTTCACCAGGTTAACCGGCTTCGTTGCTGCTGGCCTTGGAGTTCCAGCGTTGACCGGGGTCGCATTGGCTCCGGTTAGCGGCATGTTTGGCCTGAAATTCGGTCTAGGAGCACCTCTTTGAGGTGGTCCTCTTTGACCTTCCGCCTGAATGCGGTGATGCCAACTACAGTTCCGGGTCGAATGATTAGCCGGTTTGCGCGGATCGGTGGTGTGATAACAGCAAGGCCCATCTAATCTGGACTCAAAAGTCAGAGGTGGACTTGGTCCCTCCCACACTTTCTTCGGCCAAGCACCTTGATTCGGCCTCCAAGCTGGACCATCAGTTTTCTGCCTCTGCGCATCTCCTCCACCGGGTTGATCCATGTTTACCGCAGCAACTTGATCAGAACCGTATCTGTAATCCGGATCTCTTCTCTTGTAACCGAATTCATGTCGGTCACTAGGCCTTAATGGTCCAACTCGGTTATTAACTGGTTGCCTCCTGTTTGCTCCCACTGCATCCAATGCGGGCTGTGTTGGATCACCCAGCGCATACGTGTCTGCTATCCGGATCATATCTGCCAGGGTTTTCGGCATATCTCTTTGGAGTTTCTGCCAAAGTGGTGTACCATGCCTGCATCCCTGTGCAAACCATGAAATGGCCTGCTCCTCCACTACACCTTCGCAAGAATTGCGCATGTTGCTCCACCGAGTCAAATACTCTCGGTCTGTCTCCCTCTCTTCCTGCTTGCACGCAGCCAGGAGCTGAGGTCGGTTTGGCCTCTTGTAGGTGCTGGAGAAGTTGCTGTTAAACGCCTGTTCCAAATCCATCCAACAATTGATACTACCCGGCGGCAAGTTATTCAACCAGATCCGGGCTGGACCTTCTAACATATGCGGGAGATACCGGACCGCCCATCGGCGATTGCCCCCCGCAATGTGCACTGATGATACATAGTCCGTCAGCCAATCCTGTGGCTTGGTGCTCCATTATACGGCTTCGTGTTGCGGCCGAGCTGAAACAAAGGCACACTTGGCTCATTCATTATCCGAGGTCCAAAGCATGGTGGACCCGGTGGGCCCTGCTCTTCCAGCTTCTCGGACTGGTAGATTCTGTCCAATTTGAGACGCTGATCATCCGGATCCAACATCCGAGGCCCCAGTCTCGACGCCAGTGCATTGTCATACGTCTGGTATCCGGCTCGCGCCATAGCCGAATTGCCATCGTCATAACGGTAGCCCACCTGGCCACCACTCTGCTGCTGCACCTGTGCCATCATTTGCTGTCCGGGGTGGCGAGGCGGTTGACCTCGGCCAGCCGAATTCTCCCTTCCAGTACCCGGATTGCCTTGACCACCACTGTTTCTGCCTTGTCCGCCTTTTCCTTGGGCTGCAAGTTGCTTGCTTGCGTATACCGCATCATAAGTTTGCAGCTGCTTGCTCTTACCCGAGTTCACACTTTGGGCTCGGTCAATCCCAACATGCGGAGAGGACGCTTGCCCCTTAGACTTCTGGCTAGCAGCCCTAACCGAGACAACTACCCGGGAACCACCAGCATCCGGATTAGCTTTCCTGTAGGCCTCATTCTGCCTGTTGCACACATCCACTAGCTCATTCACTCTCTCCGCCTGCTTGCGCCAAGCATCCCCGGTCAGGTTACTTAATTCAGCTCGCGCTGCTGCTGCAGCCCTAAGATTCTTAGCCGGGGAGCTATAAACCGGCTTGCCTGTTCCGGACCTATGACTAGTGGCTTTACTTGAGCTCGAACCTGCAGCTCTAGCCAACTCGTCGTTGAGGTCCTTGCCTCTGTTACGTAGCTCGGCTTTCTTGCGCGAGCGGTGCACTACAGGAGTAAAGCCATCTGTGATACCATTGGCAGCATTGTATTCTCTCAGGTCTCTATCAAACTCTTGCCTAGACTCTATCACTAACCGAGCCTCTTTTTGCAACCTCAGGCGCTCTGCCTCTAGCTGAGCTACAGTAAGATCAACATTTGCTCCAGGAGCCACTGGCCGAGCTAGCTTTTCCAAGATACCCTCTAAGGAAGCACCCCTGCTTGACATGCCAAGGGGACCAACCGGATCGGGTTTCTCCTTAGGGAACTTAGCTGTCCGAGTCGGCTTGTCAGCCGGATCGACTGGCGTGGCCAGTTCCTCTGGCACGCTCGTGCTGGCACCTCCTTTGCCTGCAGCAGCGTTTGCGGCAGCCACCATGACCTCCACGCTGCTCCCAGGGCGAGCGCTACGCCCTCCGCGAGCTGCGCGGAAAGAGGGAGGATCCGCAGCCACGAGCACCTGCGCCGGGTACTCGCGAACTGGCTCGGTGGCGACGTAGGTGACGAAGCTGCCCAGCGTCATGAGGAAGCCATCCGCGGGGAAGGGCTTGTTGGAGAAGCACCCCGCGTTGTCGCTGATGAAGTTGAACTCGCCGAGCTTGCACACGAGCCCGGAGAGGACCCGCTCGCCGGCACCAGTGACGGAGCCCGTCCGGATGGAAACCCCAGCCAACGCCAATGCTTGCCCCACGGTGGGCGCCAACTGTCGTGGTGGTGTCACGGCAGATGCCATGGGTATGGCTTAAGTGTGGGCTCGCTTGGGCGTTGGGGGAACCGGGGAGGGTTTGCGCGCCTACGAAGCACGCATGAAGATCAAACAAGAACCTCGCAGGAATCAACAAGAACAAAGCAAACCAAGAACAGCGAAGAACACCACGATGTACCCTGCTTCGGGGCCCTCTTGTGGAGGTAACACCCCTACTGCAGCTCTAGCCTACTCTCTTATATCTCAAGTGTTTACAAGTACAGAGCGCTCCTTGAGCTGTATGATGAACAAAGGAAGGGCTTAGGTAGAAGATGAAGCTTGGGGGGGAAATGATGCTCACAATGGTCGATCCTCCCACAGAAGGAGGTGGTGTTGCCTATATACAGTAACCGAATTACCCTTTTGCCCCTGGCCGCAGAGGACAATGGCATGGACAAGGAGAACAGGACAAACACTGGCCACTGTCACTCAGCCCAGCTCACCCTCTGTTCACCACAGGCTTATCTTTCCTCTTTGAGCTTAAGGCAGTGTAGACCACAGTAGCCTAGCCACTGCCCCTTTCCCGAATAGGCCGAGTCAGCGCCTAGGGGCTTGTGACCCGGAAAACCTGTGGCAGCACCTTGCTGTCTTCTGAGCCCCGGTCAGTAACCTTACAGTGCCCGTGACTTTTACTGACATTACTTGGCCCCTGTGCATCATCCGAGTTGCCCTACCCGGGTCCTTCCTGACCGACCCGGATAACTTAGCCGGCTCTTCTTTCCTGGATCCGGTTAAACCTCACCGGATCCCCTTTGGTCTTTTCTTTCACTGGCTTGAAGTAGGACTGACCGAATCGCCTTGAGATCCGACCCGGATAACTTAGCCGGCTCTTCTTTCCTTGATCCGGTTAGACCTTAACTGCTCATAACTCATCATCTTTGCCCTACCCGGGGGCAGCCCCCCGGTGTTGTGATTCATGATAAATTGAAATACATACATGCGCACTTTAAGAGTAGAAGGGTCAAAGACAAAGTATTGCAAAAAAGAGCTTCAGAAAAAATGGCAAAGTTAAACTCACGACTGAGTCGCTCCAGGTCATTACGCGGCCCATCCCTCTCCTGCTCCACCTGGACATAAGATTTGGCAGAATCCGCCAGTGTGCGGTAGAAGGGCTGCAGACACACGTAGTTAGCATACTTTGTAACGTACACAGCCCCAAAACTACGCGGGTAAGGCAAAAAGTACTCACATGATTTGTCCAAGGCTCAGGGGTCGAAGTAGATGTCCCGACTTCAGGAGTAGCCACAACCGTAGCCTTGGCTGCCTCCACAACAGCAGTGGTGTCCATCGGGTGGACAACCTCATGCACGGCGGGAGAAATGTTCGGGTGGTCCGGCGTCGGAACTTTCTCGGCTCGAGGAGATAAAGGCTGATTGGTTTTCAGCACTGCGAGTGGCACTCATGAAGATCATCAGCAGAAGTATGCAACAGCAGTAAAACTGTATCATAAGTAAAAACACAAACCTGTGTTCTTCTCTTCGTCATAGTCGAGGTCATCAAAATTTGGGCCTCCAAAGACATGGGCGCCACTCGAATGAGGAGGAGGGGTCAAGCTCGTTGAGCATACACGCAAAGGAGCGGCACTGGGAACGGGTGAGCCCGCTTCCTCGTCAGCCTCCAAGTCCTGCTCCTTCGCGGGTGAAACTCACAGCCGACGATACCTTTTTGGTCAGTCGACGACGCTTTGGAGGCGCGACGTCGATCTCAGGGTCAGAATTGGCCACTTCTTCAGTCTGCACCTCTTTTGCTGCTTCCTCTTTAACTTCTTCAACACGCGAAGTGGTGCGGAGGGAATCGGCGAGTGATCCCCTTTCGTTTCCATCTCTTGCACCTGAGTTTCTTCAGTTGCACCATTCTCTGGCAAGGAGGAAGAGAGGCAGCAGTCGAGTGACCCTGCATGTCATAAATCATGGCTGCAAATTAGAGGCTGCAATGCATATGAGTGGCAACTCCAAAACTGCAAGCAAATCATAAAGTACACATACCTCAAGCAAAGGATTTTCCATCCCATACGGAGTAATGGGGCAGTCGACGTTGCACGGGTCGGCTGCCGTCAGGTTGGTGATTGATCGCACATGCGCCAAGAACTCATTCCTTGACAGCTCCTCCGGGCTCATCCGTGTGGCATCGTTGGCGCCCACCGTGGGGCGAGCATTGGCGTTGGCTGGGGTTTCCATCCGGACGGGCTCCGTCACTGGTGCCGGCGAGCGGGTCCTCTCCGGGCTCGTGTGCAAGCTCGGCGAGTTCAACTTCATCAGCGACAACGCGGGGTGCTTCTCCAACAAGCCCTTCCCCGCGGATGGCTTCCTCATGACGCTGGGCAGCTTCGTCACCTACGTCGCCACCGAGCCAGTTCGCGAGTACCCGGCGCAGGTGCTCGTGGCTGCGGATCCTCCCTCTTTCCGCGCAGCTCGCGGAGGGCGTAGCGCTCGCCCTGGGAGCAGCGTGGAGGTCATGGTGGCTGCCGCAAACGCTGCTGCAGGCAAAGGAGGTGCCAGCACGAGCGTGCCAGAGGACTGGCCACGCCAGTCGATCCGGCTGACAAGCCGACTCGGACAGCTAAGTTCCCTAAGGAGAAACCCGATCCGGTTGGTCCCCTTGGCATGTCAAGCAGGGGTGCTTCCTTAGAGGGTATCTTGGAAAAGCTAGCTCGGCCAGTGGCTCCTGGAGCAAATGTTGATCTTACTGTAGCTCAGCTAGAGGCAGAGCGCCTGAGGTTGCAAAAAGAGGCTCGGTTAGTGATAGAGTCTAGGCAAGAGTTTGATAGAGACCTGAGAGAATACAATGCTGCCAATGGTATCACAGATGGCTTTACTCCTGTAGTGCACCGCTCGCGCAAGAAAGCCGAGCTACGTAACAGAGGCAAGGACCTCAACGACGAGTTGGCTAGAGCTGCAGGTTCGAGCTCAAGTAAAGCCACTAGTCATAGGTCCGGAACAGGCAAGCCGGTTTATAGCTCCCCGGCTAAGAATCTTAGGGCTGCAGCAGCAGCGCGAGCTGAATTAAGTAACCTGACCGGGGATGCTTGGCGCAAGCAGGCGGAGAGAGTGAATGAGCTAGTGGATGTGTGCAACAGGCAGAATGAGGCCTACAGGAAAGCTAATCCGGATGCTGGTGGTTCCCGGGTAGTTGTCTCGGTTAGGGCTGCTAGCCAGAAGTCTAAGGGGCAAGCGTCCTCTCCGCATGTTGGGATTGACCGAGCCCAAAGTGTGAACTCGGGTAAGAGCAAGCAGCTGCAAACTTATGATGCGGTATACGCAAGCAAGCAACTTGCAGCCCAAGGAAAAGGCGGACAAGGCAGAAACAGTGGTGGTCAAGGCAATCCGGGTACTGGAAGGGAGAATTCGGCTGGCCGAGGTCAACCGCCTCGCCACCCCGGACAGCAAATGATGGCACAGGTGCAGCAGCAGAGTGGTGGCCAGGTGGGCTACCGTTATGACGATGGCAATTCGGCTATGGCGCGAGCCGGATACCAGACGTATGACAATGCACTGGCGTCGAGACTGGGGCCTCGGATGTTGGATCCGGATGATCAGCGTCTCAAATTGGACAGAATCTACCAGTCCGAGAAGCTGGAAGAGCAGGCCCACCGGGTCCACCATGCTTTGGACCTCGGATAATGAATGAGCCAAGTGTGCCTTTGTTTCAGCTCGGCCGCAACACGAAGCCGTATAATGGGAGCACCAAGCCACAGGATTGGCTGACGGACTATGTATCATCAGTGCACATTGCGGGGGGCAATCGCCGATGGGCGGTCCGGTATCTCCCGCATATGTTAGAAGGTCCAGCCCGGATCTGGTTGAATAACTTGCCGCCGGGTAGTATCAATTGTTGGATGGATTTGGAACAGGCGTTTAACAGCAACTTCTCCAGCACCTACAAGAGGCCAAACCGACCTCAGCTCCTGGCTGCGTGCAAGCAGGAAGAGAGGGAGACAGACCGAGAGTATTTGACTCGGTGGAGCAACATGCGCAATTCTTGCGAAGGTGTAGTGGAGGAGCAGGCCATTTCATGGTTTGCACAGGGATGCAGGCATGGTACACCACTTTGGCAGAAACTCCAAAGAGATATGCCGAAAACCCTGGCAGATATGATCCGGATAGCAGACACGTATGCGCTGGGTGATCCAACACAGCCCGCATTGGATGCAGTGGGAGCAAACAGGAGGCAACCAGTTAATAACCGAGTTGGACCATTAAGGCCTAGTGACCGACATGAATTCGGTTACAAGAGAAGAGATCCGGATTACAGATACGGTTCTGATCAAGTTGCTGCGGTAAACATGGATCAACCCGGTGGAGGAGATGCGCAGAGGCAGAAAACTGATGGTCCAGCTTGGAGGCCGAATCAAGGTGCTTGGCCGAAGAAAGTGTGGGAGGGACCAAGTCCACCTCTGACTTTTGAGTCCAGATTAGATGGGCCTTGCTGTTATCACACCACCGATCCGCGCAAACCGGCTAATCATTCGACCCGGAACTGTAGTTGGCATCACCGCATTCAGGCGGAAGGTCAAAGAGGACCACCTCAAAGAGGTGCTCCTAGACCGAATTTCAGGCCAAACATGCCGCTAACCGGAGCCAATGCGACCCCGGTCAACGCTGGAACTCCAAGGCCAGCAGCAACGAAGCCGGTTAACCTGGTGAACATGGGAGGCAGTGACAATGGTGATGGCCCAAGTAGGCAAGGTGGATACCCTGGGAATGATTACAAGGAAGCACATCAGAGTTATGTGGTTTTCGTGACCGAGCCAACTGACAAGAAAAGTCAGTTGAGACGAGCAAAGGAGGTGAATGCCGTGATGCCAGCAGTTCCAAAGTACTTGAACTGGTCTGAGCAGGAGATCACTTGGAGCAGGGCGGATAACCCAAGGATCATGCCAAGCCCAGGGAACTATGCACTGGTGGTGGATCCAACTTTGGTTGGACCCAAGCTGAACGTGAAATTTAGCCGAGTCTTGGTCGACAATGGCAGTGCCATAAACATCATGTATCGGGACACAATGATCAAGTTGGGTATTTCGCCGAATCAGTTGCAACAGAGCAGCTGTACTTTCCATGGCATAGTACCCGGGGTATCTTGTTCCCCCATGGGTAAGATCTGGGTAGATGTGTTGTTCGGTACCAGGGACAATCACAGGCTTGAGAGTCTCGAGTTCGAGGTGGTGGATTTGGAAAGCCCATACCATGCTCTGCTTGGCAGGCCAGCATTAGCCAAGTTCATGATATCTACTCATGTGGCCTACCTCAAGATGAAAATGCCTGGCCCGAATGGTGTTATCACCGTTGCGGGAGACTACAAGAAGGCCATACAGTGTGCTACAGTTGGTTCCAACTTAGCCGAATCACTGGTGATACAAGCTGAAAAGAGCAAGATGCACGAGGTGGTGGCAATGGCGAAGTCGGCTCAGTTAGGCGTGCTGGCCATGACCAACCCGGATGGCGGCGCAACCTTTGAAGTGCCCAAGGAGACAAAGAAGATCCCCATTGACCCGGAGAACCCAGAGCGCATGGCCATCATTGGAGCCGGTTTGGGCGAGAAATAGGAAAGCGCGCTCTGCCACTTCCTCCGTGAGAATCGGGATATCTTTGCATGGTCGGCTAAGGACCTGCCTGGTGTTCCGAGGGATTGGCAGAGCACTCTTTGTTTGTCAGGCCAGAAGTAAAACCGGTTAAGCAACCGACTAGGCGTCTCTCAGAAGATAGAAGAAAAGTGGTGCTCGATGAGCTGGCTAAGCTACTGGCAGCCGGATTCATTATGGAGGTGTGCATCCAGACTGGATATCCAATCCGGTTCTGGTAGAGAAGAAGAAGGACGAACCAGCTGTGGTCAAGGTGTGGCGCATGTGCATCGACTTCACCAATCTGAACAAGGCGTGTCCGAAGGATCCATTTCCTTTACCTCGGATTGATCAAGTGATCGATTCTGCTGGGTGTGAGTTGTTGTCTTTTATTGATGCGTACTCTGGTTTTCACCAGATACCACTGAACCCTAAAGATCAAATAAAGACTGCTTTTATTACCCCGTATGGGGCGTATTGCTATCGTGTCATGTGTTTCGGTTTGAGAAATGCCGGTGCAACTTATCAGAGATGTATGCAGAAATGCTACACTCCCAATGGGCAAAAATGTGCAGGTCTATGTCGATGATATTGTATCAAAACTAAAGAGAAACATACTCTCCTCGAGGATCTCGAGGAACATTTGTGAACTTGAGAAAATATCGGTTGAAATTGAATCCGGATAAATGCACCTTTGGTGTCCCGGCTGGAAAGTTGCTTGGCTTCCTTGTATCAAGCCGAGGCATTGAAGTTAACCCGGCTAAGATCCGAGCCATAGAAAACATGAAATTGCCTAAGTGTCTAAAAGATGTGCAAAAATTCACCGGGTGCTTAGCCTCATTGAGCCGGTTTGTGAGTCGGTTAGGAGAGAAAGCTTGCCCTTATATCAATTGATGAAAAGAGCACCGGGTTCACATGGACCCCACAGGCAGATTCGGCTTTCAATGAGTTGAAAAAGATGTTGTCCACTGCTCCAGTTTTGGCATCACCTTTGCCGAGTGAACCGATGTTGCTTTACATTGCGGCCACTAACCGGGTCGTAAGTGTGGTTATTGTGGTAGAAAGAGAGGAAGAGGGCAAATCCGTGCAGAGGCCGGTGTACTATTTGAGTGAGGTGATCTCAACTTCGAAGCAAAATTATCCTCACTACCAAAGATGACATATGGTGTGTACCTGGCGGTCAAGAAATTGAAACATTACTTCCAAGAGCACCCGATTACAGTGGTGTGTGAAGCTCCAATTGCGGAGATCATTGGGTGCAAAGATGCAACTGGCCGAGTTGCCAAATGGGCGATAGAAGTGTCTCCTTACACACCGCATTATGAGAGAAGAGACGCTATCAAGTCTCAGGCTTTGCCGGATTTCCTTTGTGACTGGGCTGAGATGCAATATGAGCCACCTAAACCGGATTACAATTACTGGAGGTTGCACTTTGACGGTTCCAAATGCAAAATCGGGCTAGGTGCTGGGTGGTGCTCACATCACCAAAACAGGATCAATTGCGATATGTATTGCAGATTCATTTCTCAGCGTCAAACAATGTAGCCGAGTATGAGGCACTGATCCATGGGCTTAATGTGGCTCGGGACATCGGCGTTCGCCGAATTGAATGTTTCGGTGATTCGGATTTGGTCGTACAGCAATCTTCTGGAAATTGGGATGCTCTTGATGCCAATATGGCACTGTATCGGTTTCATGTTCAGAAAATTTCGGGATTTTTTGAAGGCTGTGAATACAAGCATATACCTCGGCTGGAAAACCAAGCTGCAGATGTTCTGTCAAAACTCGGGTCGTCTAGGGAGGCAATCCCACCCGGAATATCCTTGAATCATCTAAGGGTCCCTTCAATCAAACCGTCGCCTGATTCCGAGTCGATTTTTATTCCCAAGCAAGAATCCGAAGCTATTCCTATGAATGTTGACGTTGAGTATATCGAGGAAGACCCGGGGACTGCATGCCCGGACTCGGGGACTGCTCACGCAGATTCGGAAAATGCTAACCGAGTCTTGGGAAAGAGGAGTAGAGATGATGATGCTAACCGGATTGTGGGGAATGGACAGAAGCTGATAGAAGATAATGGCGGCCAAACCTGTGGAAGAAAATGAGCACTTGTTCCCTTTGCATCCAGTACCAGAGTGGGCTGAAGAGATCATGAAGTTCATCGAGGAAGGAAGCTTGCCAAGCGATGAGACCAAGGCTAGGCGTGTCCAGAGGAGATCCAAGGCTTATACCATCATCAACAAGGAGTTATACAAAAGAAGTGTAACCGAGGTGTTGCAGCGCTGCGTGGAGCCAGCAGAGGGCAAGGAGATGCTCCTAGAGATACACCAAGGTGAATGTGGACATCATTGCAGTACAAGAGCCCTGGTGGCTAAAGTGTTCCGGCATGGATTTTATTGGCCCACTGCTCATGCAGATGCGGAGGACATAGTCCGCAGGTGTGAAGGATGCCAGAGATTTGCTAAGCAAACACACTTACCCGCATCGGCACTGAAGACAATTCCTATTACTTGGCCATTTGCGGTGTGGTGTTTGGATATGGTGGGAGATTTCAAGCCGGCTAGGGGCAACATGACACATATGCTGGTGATGGTGGATAAGTTCACCAAGTGGATAGAGGTGAAACCAATACGGAAAGTGGATGGCCGTTCGGCTGTAATCTTCTTGAAAGAAATCATTTTGAGATACGGATACCCTCATAGCATCATCTCGGATAACGGCACAAACTTTGCTGTCGGAGAGTTTGCCCGATTCTGCATGAATAAGGGGATCCGGTTAGACATAGCCTCAGTGGCACATCCAGAGTCCAATGGGCAAGTGGAAAGATCAAATGCTCTAGTGTTAGCCGGCATCAAGGCTCGTCTCATTGAACCATTGTTGAAAACTCCAGGGTGCTGGATAGATGAAATCCCATCAGTTCTATGGGGTCTAAGGACTACACCGAATCGGTCAACAGGCTATACGCCATTCTTTCTGGTGTATGGGGCAGAAGCTGTCCTACCCACTGACATAGAATATGATGCACCAAGGGTGGCAATGTACACTGAAACCGAGGCAAAGGAGGCCCGGGAAGATGCAGTGGATCTGCTAGAGGAAGCAAGAGAGTTGGCCCTGTCTCGGACAGCAATATACCAGCAAAATCTCAGGCGTTATCATAGCCGAAAATCAGTCCTCGAGTGTTTCATGAGGGTGATCTAGTGCTGAGGCTGGTGCAGCGCAGCAAAGGCCGACACAAATTGTCACCTCCATGGGAGGGACCATTCATTGTGAGCAGGGCTATGCACAATGACTCGTACTATCTTATAGATGTACAGGAACCAAGGGAGGATGGCTTGGACAGACCCGGACAGGAAACCAAGCGACCTTGGAATGTAGCTCTGCTTCGACCCTTCTACTCTTAAAGGGCGCAATGTATGTATTTCAATTTATCATGAATGAAATCGCAGTAATCCGAGTCTGGACTCGGGGACTGCTTCGTCCTTATGCGTGTGTTGTTTATTACGGTTTTGTTTGTTGCCGTTCATGTGCCGAATCGCTTTGAACCTTGTTCTGAGTTTCAAGTAATGTATGTTGTGTTGTTGATCTCGTGACTCGACTGACAAACACCAAAATGGTAGTCAAGAGCAGAGATGAGGAATATGGGAAACATGAAAATGGACACGGGGACTCGGTCCAAAACCGATTCGGCACATGTCGTTTACTAACCCCTGTTATTTTTTTTTTTCGTTTATGTTGAATGATTCTAAACCACAACTCGCATGTTTCAAGTACTGTATGCTATGATTCCTATCTTGTGACTCGACTGTCAAAACACCCAAAGAGGTAGACAAGAGCAAAGATTTGGCAAAAGTAGTAAACAAGAAAACAGACTCGGGGACTCGGTTTAAGATGATCCAACATAAACCTTGTCCGGATCACGTTAAGCATGATAAGCATAGTCTCGAAAGAACTTAAAATAGTCTATTACATCTGCTCCCGGCATACCGGGGATTTAATGTTTTTGTTAAGTACTTCAGGGGCAGCGGACTCGGTCGCGGCAGACTCGGTCATAGGAGTTTCGTTGCGGGAACTTCTGTGGGAGGAGCTTCGGTTAGCGGAGCTTCGGGCGCGCGAACCTCGGTTACGGGTATTTCGGTGGAAGTGGACGCGGTTACGAGAGGTTCTGTTGCTGGAGCAGATTCGGAAGATGGTGGCGCTCCGGAAGTAATCTTGACTGGAGAGCTTGAAGGATGGGCGGATTCGGAAATTTCCGGATCGCGTGAAGCCTGTTTAGTAATCACAGTCAAGTTAGTGGCTGAAATCACAAAAGACTCGGTTGGAGTTTGTTCGGTGAGCTTGGCCGAGTCGGAGGCTGGTACCTTGCTGGATTTTTCTTCATCAGACTCGCCCTCTGAGTCGGCATATTCTTCAGCGGAGGCGTCGTCTGATTCCTCTTCTTCAGTGTCTTCTCCATCCGAGTAGACTGGAGCCTCCAGATCAAGATGCTTGGTGCGTGCAAATTCGGCCATGAAGTTGGCGGCTTCTTCACGGATCTTGATCCGGATAGGGTCTGTAGCCCATGAAGAACCCTCGCGAAAGGAGCGCACTTTGGCAAGGTCAATCAGCTACAGGACATGATGAATGAATAACAAAGCTGCGTCAGCACCAGCGCGGGCAGACGAAGACCTCCACTGTTTTAACCGGGTCATTGCTTGATCCAGGTCTCTGATCAGCTCCTCCACGGGCACAACTTGCCGCGCTTCAGGAAACAAGATTCGGTGAGCCTTGAGACTTGCATTAAGCAGACCAATGTGGGAATCCTTCAGAGGAGCAATCCGAGCCTTAAGTGCTGTAATATGATCTTCGATGTCCCATGTCTCGGATAGGGGAGCCTCGGTTAATTTAGCTCTCTCAGCTCGGGCGTTTCGCACAGCCTTGGCGGCTTGAAGCCGAATGCTGGTAAACTCTCCTACAAACAAATAAGCTAATACTGAGTTCAGCAAGAAGGAACACAAGCATATGTATCGGTTAAGAGCAGAAAGAAAAAAGGGGATTCGGTGAACTTACGATCCATGTCATCGTTAAGGCTAGCAAGTTGAGCCAGCCATTTCGCACTGGCCGCTTGGTGAGCAGCCAGTTCTTCTTTAGCAGCTTTCAGTTCAGCTTCAGACTCGGCCACTGTGGTTTGAATCTGCTTATCCATTTCGGCTCGCCTCTGTAGCCCGGCGTGCAAAGTGTCTCGCTCCTTCTGAATTGTATCTTTCTCCTTTTGGAGCGTGTCTCTCTCCCTCCGCAGTGCATCCCGCTCTCCTTTAACTTTGTTCTTCACTTTTTCAACCCGGTCAAGCTCCCGCTGGACTCGGGCTACCTCTGATTTTTCCTCGGATAAAGCACGCTTTGCTCTTCCTCTTTGCTATTCATCTTGAGGACCAAGGCATCAAATGATTTTTGGAGCTTGTGGTACTGGTTGGCAAGCTGCTTAAAGAGGTCGCTGCGAGTGCCCGTGCTTTCCTGAAAGAAAGTAGATAGCGTCAAAAGAGACTCGGGGACTGATACCCGAGACAAGGTGGAGCCAAAACAAATTCTCGGAGATATCTGAGAGACGAGATTGCCGAGACTGACCGAATCGGTTAAAAAGAAACCCGGGGACTGGGGTCTCACAGTTTTTTCAGTTAAGAAAAAGATCATGATCAAATTTTTAAAAGATTCAAGCCGAATGACTTTCTTACTCCAAAGAGTATCAGTCGTTCGACCCGAATCTCGGGGGTGGGTGTATACTATTTGATCATGACGAACTAAAAGCAAGATTCGGCAAACTTACCTCGAAGACTTGGTGCGATGCAGTAAACGCAACCTTCACTGAATGAAGAGATTGCATCATTCGGCTAGGACCAGCAGGGTGCGGCGTTGCAGCGGAAAAGCCTGGTGCAAGGTCCACGGCGTTCCAGGCCTCAATAAAGTCATTGGCATGCTGAGCTTAGGCTTGGCTTGGCCGGATTGAATGGCAGAGGAGGTAGCGGTGGTTTGCTTGACAGCAATCACTTGCTTATCCGGAGTGGAGGAAGTTGTGCCAAAGACAACTTGAGTCGGCTTGGGTGAGGTGATGCACCCGGGGTCTGTCTCTGATGTTGCGGTTTCTTGGTTTCTCGGAAGTTTGTTTGCTGTTGTTGCTGCTGTTGCTCTTCAGGGTTACTTGTGGTTGTTGCTGCCTCGGTTTCTTCTTCTTCTGCTGCTGCTCTTGGCTCAGTGCAGATTGAGTTGCAGGAGCAGGACGGGAATCCGGCTTAGGTGTGGACTTAACCGATGTCTTAGCCTTTTCCTTCTCCAGCTCCTTCAAAGGACGTGGCCAGCTTGAATCTCGGATTGGAGCCCGAGGTTTTCCTCACTCTCCAAGTCGATAACCGGCTCTGAGATGGGAGTCGGCTGGGGAATATTGGTAGTTGGGACACGCGTGGGTGAGGTGGCAGTTCGGTCAGAGACTGGGTTTCCATGGCCGTATCCAATGGAGGAATGGGAGAAGAGATGGATGAATGAGTCGCGCGGTGATGAGGACATCACTGCATAAAGCAAAGCAAACAGTTAACTCGGATAGATATGACTCGGTTAATAGAGGAAGAAAGCAAATAAAGTTTCGGTCAATGTTACCCCTTGGTGGTGGGCATCGTTTGACACGGCTCGGCTTGTCGCCGGATTTCTTTCTTCGCTTGGTCTCTGGGGCATTTGTCCGGGCGCCTCAGCGCGTTTCCGAGATGTCTCTTGGGTATCATCTTGGCTGGAACATAAGGTGGTGGTAACCATGAAATCGGAATAGCATTGATGGGTTCTAAGATGCAGCAATCTTCATCTTCCTCGTCGAAAGGTGTGAGTGTTTGATTGCTTACCCTTGCGGACTGGCTTGGCACGGGGAATGGGCAAATAGTCATCCGTATCCGGATCTTCTTCGCCTCCCTCGCGCGGCGGGCTGAGATCCGTGTCCATGCCTTGGTGGAGAGATCTCCGTCTTCAGTAAGTTGGCGATCAAACGCTACAAAGAAGGTAATGCGAATCCGGATCAGGCCGGGTTATGCGGATGAAGTAAGATTGGGTTCGGAGAGTGGTGAGCTAACCTGTGGAGGAAGTTTTTCCCGGTAGAATGGCTTTACACCCCACCGCCATTTGTCCGACATCTCATTGACAGCAATGGCGTTTACCCGTCTGAAGACGGAAGCTTTGTCAAGCTCGTGCTTGCTGATCCGGGTAGGATCTAGTGCGCCACGCATGTGGCATATCTTGTGGTCACGCCTTTGAAGAGGGCTGACCCGGCGAGAGATGAAGGTCCGGAGGAGGTCGTCAGAGATCATGCCATTCTTCAAAAAATCCTCCAGAGCGGTGTGCACTGTCTGGAGTTCAGCAATCGTTTCAGCCGGATTGTAACCGAAGTGCTCGGCTGGGCGGCTCCATCCTGAATTCGGGCAGATTAAGAGCGTCATGGCCCTCAGCGCTCTTATGTAAAACCAGTCCTTTGCCATTTCTTCACCGTGTCTAGGCCGGTGACTCGGGGAAAGGCGGATCCCTGCCGTGGCGTGATGCTAACCGAACCGCAAGCGGTCAGCTCTTTCGGCTTGGTACCTGGGATGGTGTGCTTGCGAAGGTGGAAGTACTTTGCCCATATATCCACACTCGGCCAAAGACCGAGATAGCCTTCGCAGAAGGAAGAGAAAGCTGATAAAGAGACGAAGGCGTTCGCCGGAGGTGGTGAAGCTGTAATCCGAAGAAGTCCAGAAAGGCCCGGAAGAAGTCACTGGCAGGTAACCCGAGCCCGCGCTCGAAGTGTGCTATGAATACCACGCGTTCACCGGTTCGGCGCCGGTGCGAGTTCTTTTCCGGGTCGGCGGCAGATGGCTTGGGGCGTTATGCGTCGGGTGGCTCGTAGCCATTCCAAGTCATTTTTGGTAACATCAGATCCTTCCCATCGGCCAGGGGAAGTTTTGGCCATAACCGAATCGTCCTGCAGCAAAGAGTCGGATAACCGGGTCAGGAAATTCGGAATCCATGGGACCAAAGAAGAATCGGATAACATTAAAGCCGAATCAGATCTATGGAGACTCGGCTAATCCTATCCCGGGTAGGGTTAACCGGGTCCGGTGGAGAAGGTGAAGCGGTTGGAAGTCGCAAACATCTTCCGCAAGTTTCTAGGGTTGGGAAGATCTACAGCGGTGGTAAAAAAGAAAGAAAATCACGGGTAAAAACATGGTTGAACTGCTCCAACGGGGACAGGTGTATCTAGGCCAGTCTATTGCGGAACTTGGACAGAAAATTTGCGGAGTGTGCTACGGCAGGAACACGGCTTAGATACGCATCAATCTACCAAGAACAGGTGTGTGTATTCGAGAGTATGAACTCGTCACGGTGGCTATGGGAGAGGAGGAAGAACTTACAGTGCGAGTCGCTCGAAGGAGGAGTTCGACGGAGAAACGTCGGAGATGGGCGCGAGGCGCGGCTCCGATGGTCTTGCTCTGGTACGCTGTGCGTCCCTGGCGCGGCAACCTTGAATGGCGAGGTTGCGGCGGCGTCGATGGAGCGGGTTAGTGGGAGTTGAGAGGAAGAAGAAGGGGAAAAACCACCGCGCCCTCTTTAGCCTCCAGCGGTAACTGCCCCCCACTACCGCGCGGTTACCGGAGCACGGTTTAGATCCCTTGCGTCGCGGAACTCTGTGGCAGCTGCTGTGGCCGTGTATTTCAAGCACTCGTGGCCACGCCGCAGAATTGGAAGCGGTGGAGCGGATCCTATGTGCCGGTCAACGGAGAAAACGAGGAGACGTGGTCTTCTGGTCAAACACACTCGAGTACCCGGGGGGATAACGAGCTGACAACCCGGGTTATACGGCTTTGCACAGGCTTTTCCTGCCAAATGTCCCGGAAAATTCGGTGACAGCTAGAGGTGATCCGGTTAGTGATGTTGTTTAGAATCTGGAACGGCCCTTCAGCCGATGCCGTAGGACCGCACCAGCTTCGGGGACTACTGTCGGGGGCTGCCCCCGGGTAGGGCAAAGATGATGTGTTATGAGCAGTTAAGGTCTAACCGGATCAAGGAAAGAAGAGCGGCTAAGTTATCCGGTCGGATCTCAAGGCGATTCGGTCAGTCCTACTTCAAGCCAGTGAAAGAAAAGACCAAAGGGGATCCGGTGAGGTTTAAACCGGATCCAGGAAAGAAGAGCCGGCTAAGTTATCCGGGTCGGTCAGGAAGGACCCGGGTAGGGCAACTCGGATGATGCACAGGGGCCAAGTAATGTCTAAAAAGTCACGGGCACTGTAAGGTTACTGACCGGGGCTCAGAAGAAGCAAGGTGCTGCCACAGGTTTTCCGGGTCACAAGCCCTAGGCGCTGACTCGGCCTAATTCGGGAAAGGGGCAGTGGCAGCTACTGTGGTCTACACTGCCTTAAGCTCAAAGAGGAAGATAAGCCTGTGGTGAACAAGGGTGAGCTGGGCTGAGTGACAGTGGCCAGTGTTTGTCCTGTTCTCCTTGTCCATGCCATTGTCCTCTGCGGCCAGGGGCAAAAGGGTAATTCGGTTACTGTATATAGGCAACACCACCTCCTTCTGTGGGGAGATCGACCATTGTGAGCATCATTTCCCCCCCAAGCTTCATCTTCTACCTAGAGCCCTTCCTTTGTTCATCATACAGCTCAAGGAGCGCTCTGTACTTGTAAACACTTGAGATATAAGAGAGTAGGCTAGAGCTGCAGTAGGGGTGTTACCTCCACAAGAGGGCCCCGAAGCAGGGTACATCGTGGTGTTCTTCGCTGTTCTTGGTTTGCTTTGTTCTTTTGATTCCTGCGAGGTTCTT